>OZ012740.1:1243508-1674463 GCA_963859935.3 Lathyrus sativus
CAAGTAATTGCTCTCCTGATATTTGATTGAAAGCTTCATACCGAAATATTGTGAAGTGGATGAATGAGGTGCAGAAAACACCACGTTCGGTGACGATTGACGAACGTCTCTGGCCTGGTGCAGTCAATGTAACATTGGAAGATTCTTCCATGAAGGCAAACGAAAAAGATGAAGAAGAGAGCGAAAGTTAGTTTTGTAACAAAGTAATGTTTGAGAGAGAGAGAGAGAGAGAGAGAGAGAGAGAGAGAGAGAGAGGAGAGAGAGAGAGAGAGAGAGAGAGAGAGAGAGAGAGAGAGAGAGAGAGAGAGAGAGAGAGAGAGAGAGAGAGAAAGGAGAGAGAGAGAGAGAGAGGAGAGAGAGAGAGAGAGAGACTCGATGATTAATACCATGATAGAATGTGTTTCTTATATTATTCATCCAATCTCTCTCATCATTTACAAAACCATAGCCACCTATATATAGCAAAGAATGCATGGTGGATGGTGTAAGAGTTAGTTACTTATGTGCATGGTGATCCTTTCATATTGACATACATAAATGTATATGTAAAGCTATGTAACTATTTGCCTAAGTTAGCCTCCAAATAAGGAACTGTAATTGTTTTTATGCTACTATCTCATACACAGTGCTATCAACGATCTCTAATCAATTATCCACATACTTCAAGACAGTGTTTCATCCATTCTTTTCTCTCGTCGACGAAGAATGTCCTCTGCAACAAGATCCTCGGTCTTCAATGATAATTCCTCAACCATCACTTTTGAAGACTGGTTAATTAGATTCCTCCATCGGTGGGTCCGATTAGTTTGCCTCACTTTTCACTTCCTCCGGTGCAACCTCACCATTCTCCTTCTCACACTTTGCTTCCACCACTCTCATGATCTCCAACAACTCCAAGCTTGGTTTGGTGCACCTAACATGACAAACTCATGTTGAATATTCCCAATTTGCCGCAACAACAAAAACACTAGTACCCCCCACAAGAAGAAAACTAAAACAAGATTCCAACTAAAATAACAACACAACTAAAAGTGTTGCAATGCAGCCACCCCAGAACTATCCACGAGTATGTTCATGTCAAAGCTGATTCACAAACATGAAGAGCTCAAGAGCTACTAGGGAGGCATTGCGCTCCTCATTGCGACAATGGTTCACCTCCACATTGAAATTGAATACATAACAATGACCATTTGAAAAATTGAAAATGAATACATAACAATGACCATTTGAAAAATTGAAACTGAATACATAACAGAAACTCAACACGACCTCCAATATTATTAACTTGAAAATTTGAACTTAGAAAAATTAAAACTTTGAACATATAAAACAAAAAATGACCAATGGAAGAGAGACAATGTCGAGTATACTTGAATAGACGTTTAACAAATGTATCAACTTTGGTTCATTTTACTTCAATAAAGAAACACATTAGTAAGTACATACATGATACATACATTAACAAACATAAAACTAATTGCATCTGAAGATGCATGAATCCGCGCTTGTTTTGGAAACACACTAAATTTGATCAAACTCGCGATGTTTCCAAACATGCACTTCATGATCTCATCTAGACCGTCTGATATCAGTTTCCAACGAACCAGAGTTACGACCACCATTCAAATTCCAATCAATATTTGAACCAAAAGCTTTTCCAAGCAATCCTTGCATCCTTTGAGGACTAGGATAAGCTTTCCTTTGCAAAAATCCGGAATAAGACTCCAAAAACTCAGCATAAATTGGCACAACAAGTTTCACAGTTGCATCCCTCATTTGTTCCCTCAAATCAACATCTGGTATACTATAAAAACTCCTATGCCTCTCACAAATCTCACTCAAACACTTGAAAAATGTCTCAATCTTTTCATTCACTAACCTTCCAATTCTTTTTTCCTTCCCTTGTTGTTGCTCCTTTGAATCAATGTCATGATCCAAAATCTTCACCAAAACCAACCAAGCTTGCTTCTGATACAAGTAAGCTGATTTCTTCTGCCACAGCTTTGTAATTTTCTTTTATATATTTCTCACCCAACAAATCACCAAGTTCTGTGTTCTTTGTTCTCATATACATATACCAATATGTGTTCATCATGAAAATATTCATCAAAATCTTGTCTTTTGAACTCAATCGTTTGGATTCGATGTTTCTTTGAAGCGCTTCCATTACATTACTAATAGCATACTTCAATAAATCTTCATCTGTTTCGTGTTTCGATGATACCATCAACTCGGTTTTCCATGTTTGTTCTGTTCTTAAAATCTTAGCCATTGTTGTTCTATAATTCTCTGTGGATAAGTACTTAAGATAGTTAACAGCATATCTTACTATTTTTGGAACAGAACCGTCTTGTGGAGGTGGAAGAAAACCCGTCGACGTTTCCTTCTATTTGCAATCCAAATTCCCAAAAAACTTTGCTTGATGCATCAATGATTAGCTTCTCTAGCTCGCGAAACCGCGCGCAGATATCTTCACCGGATTCTCCATCAAATATTTCAAGTACATGTGGTTTGAGCTTCTCCAATGATTCAAACATGTCTAATAGTTTGAACAGTTTTTGTGGCTCTTTGTTGCTTCGGGCTACGCCTTCTCCAAAACGAAAGAACACGGCCATGATCTTGTCCGATATTTTTACGAAGCATTCTGGATGGATTAGTCCGTCGATGATTTCGCCTAGAACGCTTTCGCAAAGTTTCTTTTCTGATAAAAGAACTTTCTTTGTTGCAACTTCAAAATGTTGTGTCCAAAGGGTTATTGATGTTTCCAAGTTTTCCCATTCCATTTCATCAATTCCTTCTGGGGTGTATGTTTTTAGGTAATCAGGGTTTAACTTCATCAATGCTTTTGCAGCCCTTTTATATCTTACCTGTTGAATCATCATCACAATAAAATTAATCACAAGTTTGAGATATGTAACATATACATTCAAGGCAAGTTTTGAAAATCAATCGAAATTTCAAGGCCAATTGATGTTACAATCTTCTTTATCGTAATGATTAGCGATCTGATACGTGCCAATTTGGTAAAAATAAGAGAAAACAATTACGAGTGTCTCGCAACTCAACTCATATTTGTTTTCCATTATTTTTGTCAAATTGGCGCTGATCTGATCACGGTCTATATTTATTTTTCAATGGTTAAACTGCAGTTAACCTACACGAGACCTGCAAAAACTTGAGACGGCGATGAGGTATAGTGAACAAGGTTATAGATATTCACAAGGGGTTTACCTTAACATAGATGTCAATGCAAATATCTAAGCAATCATTAGCAGCAAGAATGTTTGAAATTCTTCTCAGAACTTCGATTTCCAACTCAGATCCAAGCTCAAAGCTAACCTTGAAATCATCATCACTCTCATCACCAACATGTTGCATGTGTGAAAATTCACCCAACTTCCTATGCTTTAACTTAAGCAAAAGAGCCTCAAACTCATCTTGCATATGAAGCAAAGCCTGATCCAACAACCCTTCAAATCTCATTTCATCAACCTCAGTTTCATAAAGTGCTTTAAGAGTAATAAGTGCTTCTCTTAACCTCTGTGTTCTATATTGATCAGCAGCTTTTGTTCTACTTATAAACTCAACAACTTCTTGAAGCCTCATAATAACCGGCTCAACAACTTGACATATAGAGTTTATAGCTAAATTCAACTGATCAACACAATCCATGTAATCTAGAAGCTTCTGAAGCCTCTTTGATGTGAGTTTTCTGATGATAGCTTTGAAGAGAGGTTAAGGAGATTGTTTTGAAGCGATTCCGCGAGTTTGAATGTTTCGAGAAGAGCAAGAGCCGGGGAAATCGCTCTATTGATTCTTGTATCAAGTGCTTTTCTTGACATGGATAAGGATTGTAAAGGATTGATTCTTCTTGATGCTGTTGTGATTGATCCTTGTAAAAGATCAAACCTTGTTTCCATTGTTTCGATGTTTTGTTCCATTTGTTTTGATGATTGAAGAAGTGATTCTAAATCAGAATATGCTGATTCAAGTTTGATAATAGTAGTATCTTGTGAATCATTTGTTTGAGGAAGCATCATCACCAATGCCATTAGTTTTTGTTGAACATGTTAATGTTGAAGTATATAGAGATATATATAAATATGAATAGTTGTGTTTTTGTTTGTGAGAGACAGAAGAAGACATAGATCGATGGGATTAAGGATACCAAATGGCATGAAGTTGTGGGATGAAAACAAACAACAACTATGTTTGCTTAGAATATGTAAAGCCGGTGTCGTTATTCCTCATTGGTACACACGATCATAAGATAAACATTTTAATTATAATTTATATTATGAGCGACAATGATGATGTTATATTATATTCTTAGTTTGTCTCATTTTTTGGTTTATTTTCTGTCCATAAGCCTACTATCTATTTCATCTCACACAAAAATATATATATATATATATATATATATATATATATATATATATATATATATATATATATATATATATATATATATATATATATATATATATATATATATATATATATATATATATATATATATATATATATATATATATATATAATGAGAAGAATTGCAGTGTGTTAATTTTATAGCCAATTTACGGCAGTTTAAAAAAAATTACATCGTTCGGTCCAATGTGGTCTAAAAAATTGTGATATACGATTATTGCGTTTTGGGGACACTGTTGGTAATTCATTCCCAGAACTGACCACCTAAATAAAAAAAAGTGAGAAAAATAATTAGTTACAAATAAACCTTTTATCAAAGTATACATGATTGATATTTTAAAATAAACTTGTTAGCACAGGGGAATGTGTATGGATTCAGGTTAACCAGAGTGAGTGTCAGCATTCTTGACCAACCTCATGCTTGAAGTAGAAAGGCGCAGTACAACTATCTTTTTTTTTGTTTTGCATTTTTACACAAGACACTATATAGATGAGGCAAAATAGGTGAACCCCAACTATAAGTGCCTACTTTATGAATGTTGCGTAACAACGACAACTACGCAATATTTACCGTATTTCCAATACTTTCATGAAATAAAAAATGTTCAAATAAATAATAATATAACACTGAGTTTTAATTATCTTATCATACTCAGTGGATTCGTCGTCTAATGTGATATTGTTATAATATTCTCTAAGGTATTTTAAATTTATACCTTGACCCCTTGGTTGACCTGCACATTGTGTCGGATTTGTCTCTTCACAAAAAGGAACACCCAACAAATCTTCACAAATTTGGTTATCAACCCTAACTTTGTCGTTAACAGTCTTACCATCGATGTGTAGGCCCAACAACATATACACATCTTCCAATGTGATGGTGCATTCACCGAATGGAAGGTGAAATGCGTGGGTCTCGGGTCTCCATTGTTCTAGCAAAGTTAAAATAAATTTGGCGTCAATCGAGTACGAAGTGATATTTATCAAATGACCGAAACTGCATGATGAAAGGTATGGTTGTATGATTGGATTGTGTGGTATATAGTCATGTACACGACATCGAAATCTCATTACATCTTGACAAAATATATAAAGAAACTAAGTTAGAAAGAACTATGGAGAGATGCAACCATACTCTTAATGAAACCAAATGAAATTGTGCTTTCTCTCTTTTGCATGAGAGGAATCATTGTGTAAGGCATCTCTTACAAATGCATGTGAATCTCTTTAACAGATGTGATATCATGTAAGACTAGGAGACAAGGCTATCTTGTAGGCATGTTACATGCGAATCTTAGTAATGCATGCAAGATAATAGTGTAAGAAATTGACGTAAGAAAATAGTAAGTAAATAGTGTAAGAAAAAATTAAGAAATTCGTATAATGCATGCATAGAGGAGACAAGAGTAATGTATGCTATAAGAAGACAATAATAGGATCTTGGTAGTCATAAAGGAGACAAGACTAATACATGGAAGAAGATAAGAAGATATAAAAGAAGACAAGACTAATGAATGGAATGAGATAAGAAGATATAAATGAGACAAGACTAATACATGTAAGAAGATATAATTGAGACAAAACTAAAACATATATAATTGTGACAAGACTAATGTCTGTATAGTTAAAAAACACATAATAATTTTATATTAAAAATATTAATACACATGTACCACTGAGACAAGACAATAATATATTAAAAACTCGATTACATGAAACTAGACATTTATTAATACACATGAAGCTAACATTTTAATGCACTACAATGCTATCATACACCAGTACAATAAAATATTGCACTACAAAGGGGACTATTGACCTACATATGAAGGCGAAATTGTCTGGCACAATGAAATTATGCGAAGAAAGAAAAAGGGTCGCCCTAATAGCACGCGTATTCAAACGGGAGATGGATACGACAAACAAAATGGTAAGGTTATGTAGTTCGTGCCGTCAGCCTGGGCACAATCGTACAAAATGTCTCAATGTTGGATCAAGCACAACATCATAATTTTAAATGTAACATTGTCTCTTTATATTAACAATAACTTTCATTCCATAAATTTCATAACATTCAACAACAATAATTTAAAAACAACAATTAACAATAATTTAAACAATTAAAAAATCAAAACAAACAAACATAACGGCTAAACAGCATAACTAAGCGACTACAACCATCAAGATAATTTTATGAAAACTATACATCAACGTATGAACATCATTGTCAATTGTAACATTCTCGCAGAAACGAACTTCTCCATTTTGGTTGAACATGGCAACAAGCCTTTGAATTCTTCTGATCTTTTCACCCTCTAGAATGTCTCCATCTAACCAGCAGATCAGACTCCTGTTAAGATGTTCTAATGTCATTGTATTCCATAGGCGAATATTGGTTGGAGGTTTGACTAGCGAGAAAATTAAATTGACATTTCTCTTGTGGATATATGGAACCTGATAGAGATATGAGGAGGAAGAAGAGGAAGCCATAGAAAAATGGAAGGAATGAGAAATATGAAGAGAATGTGGTGCAGAGAAAAATGAAGAGAAGTTGATGCAGAGAAAAATGAAGAGAAGGTAATGAAGAGAAGTTGATGCAGAAAAAAATGAAGAAAAGGTGGTGCAGTATTTATAGAGGAATTGTGTAGTAGTAGCCACTTGAAATGACGTATACACAGATGATTTTAATAATAAAAAAAAAACGATGATGCGCCATTTCATATGGTGCATGTATATGAATGCAAAGTGGAGGCGCCATATGAAATGACTTGGTGGACATGAATGAACTATATGGAATGGCGCATAGGAACACGTTTAAAGGGATGCACCATTCATTTGGTGTATCCTTGGTCTTGCCCTCTGAAACTACGTTACTTTGGTAAATTATTTGAAAACATGGTTAATTTTGTATTTAATTTGAAAAGATAAGTTATTATATATATATATATATATATATATATATATATATATATATATATATATATATATATATATATATATATATATATATATATATATATATATATATATATATATATATATATATATATATATATATATATATATATATATATATATATATATATATATATATATATATATATATATATATATATATATATATATATATATATATATATATATATATATATATATATATATATATATATATATATATATATATATATATATATATATATATATATGAGAGTGGGGATCAACTTACTCAAACAGTACGTTTTTTTAACTTATTTTAAATCATAACCTTTGAATTGAATCTAATCTAATGATTAATTAAATAAAAGGTTAATCTAATCATTAAATTAGATTCAATTAAAAGGTTATGATTTACATTAAATTAAAAAAAAAAAACTTACTCTTGAAATAAGTTGATATATCCACTTTATATATATTTCATTTATATATATTTCAAGACTAAAATTACAATAGAGGTTTTCTGATACTAGTTTTAAACTGGTCTTTATCTTTAGTGATTTTTCATATAAATCTGATTGTGACTTTATCAAGTGTACTAAATCTTGTAAGTTTGTAAGAACGTTAGAGTTATTGAGTATCGAGTTCAATGACTATTAATATTATTGAGTTAAATTTTATAATTCAGCTGGAAAAATGGTTTGGTTGTGTTGTTTGATCATTTATACTAGAATTAAAATTGATTATTTTTCAATTTAATACGATAATGAAATATCTTAGAGATAAGATTTACGTTGTTTCTACGTAGTATTCTAAATTAATGCTGTTGAAATCTATTATTCAGTATGGTTATTGATTCCCTATGGTATCTATAATTCTTTAGTGAACAAACTTTTATTTTTAAATTAATCCTTAAGACTATTAGTGAATTACATATAAGTGTAAGTGTTACAATTAATATGAACAATACAATTTTACTCTAGATCTCGTTTTCGGTCAAGTTCGCATTCAGTAGACGTTCTGGTGATTCTGACTTTTAGTTGTTAGTTATCAGTTTATTTATTGACGATTCCGCCTTTTGGTTGGTAATCTTCTGGGTGATCCTAACTTTTGATTAGTAGCTTGTTTCTCACAACTTTCGGATTTAACTCTCTGGCGATCCTGACTTTTGGTCAGTAACCATTGTTGTCATTTTGATCAGGTACCGTGCCGATTATCCTAACTTTTGGTTGGTACCCGCTACCTTTAAGTCCACCTTCGGCTGGCAATCTTTGCACTGTGTACATCCCCACAGGTTGCAAATTTTTGGGTTCTTTTGTATTCAATCACCTTTTACCTTAAATGTTTGAAAGCGTTTGCTTTTCATACCTTCAAGTCCAAGTTGTTTGAATAGGGTCAGCTGTAGCACCCCAAAATTTGCCCTCGCCTTTTTCTAACTTTTACTGGCTTTTACTTCGCGTTCATCTTTGCATCATTATTAGGTCACCGTTCATACGTTGCATTAGTTATCCAGGACATGGGATCGAGAGTTTCTTTGAATCAAATTATCAAGTTTCAGGCTTATATTCTTCAAGAGTTGTCAGGCATCAAAGGCCTAGGGTGTTATCACTTCCTTGGTTCGAATTTGGTGGCAAGCTTATGTTCAAGGTTAGGGTTTTCCTCTCGTCATAGATAAGAACTCAAGGTTATCAAGAACAGTGGCATAGCTTCAATTCAGGAGTGGTTATTCAGTTATGATCAGATAGAAGTTTGACCTCATTTTGGTCAAACCATCAAGAGCTTGCTTCTTTCTTTTTAAGTTACATGCATCATTGGCTATTTCTCAAGCAACGTGTACTCGAGAAACTTTGTTCTATGCAGAGATCATCAGGCTGTCAGGAGTTTGGTTCAAAAGTCAGGATCATCGAGATTAGAGTTTCAGTGGTGGTTCATCTGTGAATTTATGTTCCTCAATAAGGATCCAATAATCAGCGCAGAGTTTCTAGTTAATTCAGATGATTATTGAGAATTGTGCGTGGAAGTTGTGTTCATTTATTCAGAGGTTTGCTAATAAAGGCAAGATTGCGTTTGAGTCGGAGGTTAAGATTTCATGACCGTATTGTTGGAAATTTCGATCCATATCCGTATCCACATCCATTTTCAAACTAATTAACCATTTTCATTATCAATAAGTCCATATACCTTTTTCCACATTTTAAGCCATTTATTTCCTTATATTTCCAAAAGCCGGATTCTCATGTCTAATCCACCTGTCCATTTTTAAATAAAAAAATCATATCCATTTCACAAGTTCATAAATCCAAAACCAAAACCTTTTTAACCGATTCTTAAGCAACTTCTAAATATCTATTCATCATTCAAGTCCTAAATTCCAACTAAGATCTGAATCAACAAAGTTTAAAGCCCGCTCACACGAGGAAATTCAAAGGATCCGAAAGAAACATTATGAAAAATTAATTTCCTAAAAAAAAAGTCCAAGAAAAATATCAAAGAATGGGTCATTTCAATTATGTGATCAAGGCTTTTTAGTCATCTCTTTCTCAAAATTACAAATAAATCACAAAGAATAAGAGGAATAGGAAGGATCGGCTTGTACGGTCTCCTGTTGGGACCATTTTGGCGAGGAGCCTGATTCTTTGGTTGCTGATAAGTAGGAGCGTTGGGCGCTCGTTGGTAGCTGGCAGGTGCTTGTGCAGGCTGATAACCAGGAGGTTGTTGATATACCAGAGGCTGATAAACAGGAGCCGATTGCACAGGCTGATATGTAGGAATTTGCTGATTGAATGCGGGAGTAACAGCAGCCACATAAGGTTGTTGAGCATACTACACAGGATAACCTTGTTGTTGAACATAATTCAGATGATGTTGATAAGGCTGATTTCTTCGTCTGCCTGCAAATACAACATTAGTTTTACCCTCCTTCTTCTTCTGAGAACTGAATGAAGGTTTCTTGGCATGATCTTTGGGGCTTGAACTACCAGCAGCACTTAACATCTTACCACTTTTACATCCATAGCAACAATGTCAGAAAAATTAGCAGTTACACTACCAACCATTCTCTCATAGAATTATGGACGCACTGTGTCAACAAACCAATCGACTAATTCCTTCTCGGTCAGAGGAGGTTCCACTTGCGAAGCAATCTCTCTTCACCTCTGAGCATACTGTTTGAATGATTCTAAGCTCTTCTGGGACATACTAAGCAGTTGTCTTCGATCTGGAGCCAGATCCATGTTATACTTGTAGTGTTTGATGAAGGCATCAGATAGATCTTGAAAGCATTTGATACGGGACTGATCCAAAGTAAGGTACCATTTTGAGGAAGCACCTTTCAGACTGTCTTGGAAATAATGTATTATTAGCTTGTCGTTCTCAACGTGAGCAGCCATTTTACGGTAATACATTATCAAATGGCTTTTTGGGCAAGTAGCACCTTCATATTGGTCAAAGCTCGAAATTTTGAACTTTGGGGGGATAACCAATCCAGATACCAAACAGACATCTCTAGCAGCAGCACCAAAGATTTGGTCACCTTCCATCATTCTCAGTCTTTTATCAATAGTTTCAACATTCTCGCGCAGCTTCTCATGTCGCTCATCTTCGTCATCCTTCACGTCAGGAATATCATAAACCGGCTCATTAAAGTAAGGTTGCAGCCGAGTGTGAACAACAGTTGGTGCAAAGGTCGGCATCACTTGAGGAGCTTCAGAAACCAGAGGAACAGCTTGAGGAACCGGTTGAGCGATAGAAACCACAACAGCATGAGGCACAAAACCAAATGGAATACCATAGGGAGGTACACTCGTAGTAGTAACAGGAGGTTGAGGATCCATAACAGTATTGGTAATCTCGGAACAACAGTAGGCTGAGTATTCATCCTTGCATTAATGACTTGAAGCATCTCCATTATCTGCCTAACACTTCCACGAAGGTCTTCGAGTTCGTTGCTAACACGATCAAGCTCTTGATTCTGCTCCGCCATCTTTTTCCGAGCTCGAGCTCTGGTGTTGTATTGATGTAGAGGACTCAGGGTGACAACACTAGAAGCGAGATAACCGAGAATGAGAAACCGGACGAAAAATGCAAATGCAAAAACAGGATGCAAATGCAATGCGAAGGTTTCAAGGATTTCAATGATCGATTGCAAATATTTTTTAGGAAAGCTTGAAAAAGTTTTAGATTTTGAAATGTAAGATTTATTGAATTTGCAAAGGACAGTTGAACTCCTTGAAACCAAGAATGTTATGATGTTGGATGCAATGCACAAACATACAAAACAAACAAAGGTCCTAGGTTAGAGGAACATGAGCGGAGCCAAGGTCTACCCATCCCGAAAGGTAAGTACTATGGGTTATTTGTACTTGCAGAACAAAGGTTCTAAAGAGGTGCCCAAAGTCATTAGTCCATCTTTCGGATATTATCAATTTCTCGATTACTCGGTGGTTAATAATATTCTCAAGAGAACCTCTTTTGAGTGTAGTATCGCGTGGTAACTATTTCGGGAGTACTCCCTCATAGTCCTCGCACTACATCCTAAATAAGGCCAAAGTTGTGTTTAGGTAACTACGGTCCTCAGTATCACAGACTCCAATTGACAATAGTAAAAGTTTTCACGATTACTCGTTCAACCGAACCATTTTCGAAAGGGTCTCAACTGAGCGGTGATTCTCAATTCAGCTTGGTCGGGATTCAACTCCCTATAAGCCTCGTCGAATATATCACCTTCCTATAATAATTGCACTCAAGTCCGGGTGTAGGACTTATCTCACAACAATAGCATAAACCCCAAGCAAGGTACGATAAATATATACAAACAAATAAGATAGCAAAAAGCAAATATAACAAGATAGGGATAACCCTCAAAAGACATAGAGATCCCCAGTGAAGTCGCCATTTTCTGTTGCGGTGAAATTTGGATGTCAAGCTATTGATTAACTTGAATCTTAATTCATTTACAACCGGTCTTTGATTTATCCGAAGGAAAGGTTAAAGAAAGGGGAAAACTTGTTTTGCATCGTAAACACAATGCGGAGAGAGAGATCTAAGGTTCGGGGGTTGGTTAAGCTTAGGGAAGGTATTAGCATCCTAAACTTCTGTAGTACTCTACAGGAACCTCTTGTTTAAAATGTTGCTATTGCTAAGCTATCTTCTTAAGGGTAATGCTAAGGGTTAACGGTAAAGAAAAGGACCTAAGGGGTTAGTCCTAAGTTTACTCGCCAACACTCGCATCTTGTGCCTACGTATTCGAGGTAGGGGATGGAATCAGAGTAATTGTGGTTCCCCTCACAGAGGGAGGAATATGAACTTCTTGACTGTGGTCAAGGTTCCAGGGTAAAGTAAGCGTTCATAGGGAAGCGCTTACTTTGGAGTGCGGCGACTCTGATTTCTATGTTAGAAAGTTGAATTAAAGGTGTAAGTAGGTATTCCACGGCGGGAACCTACATGGAGTACGGTGACTCATAATCCTAAGGCTAGGATAAAGTGGTGGATATCCACGGCGGGACGCCTAAGCATGAGTACGGCGACTCAAAGTCTTAAGGTTTAGGGAGAAGGTATGGATGTGCGTTATTGACTCGGCGGTCAAATTGGGTAACCTTTCCTTCGGGGGGATTAGCGGTAAAGCGGAAATGATAATGGTAAATGCAAGCAATGGTATATAATTGATGATAGCAATGTGAATATTGTACAGTAAGCAAGTGATTAAAGATAGATGGATAAATGGAGAGTGATGGTTAAGTGACAGTTTGATTTAGAAATTAATGATTAGTTGTTTTTGAGATTTTTTGAGAATATTAAAAATTAAGTCTAAGTTACGCTGTTAAAATTAACTAAGTGAATATGGAAAAAAAAAGTAGGTTAATCTTAAATTAAAAGCTATTTTTTTAGAAAGGTGGATTAATTAGAAAAAGATTAAAGTTCTAAGGAAGTAAACTGTTTTTGGATTTTTAGATAAAATATTTTTTGAGTTATTTCTACCTATTATTTTATTTTATTATCTTTATTAAATTAAAATTAAAATTTAATTTAAATCTAAAAATTATTTATCATTTAAAAAGCTAAATCAAATTAACTTATTATATTTTTTAATTATTAAAACCTAAATCTAAATCATGTTTTTTTTGTTTTTGATATTAAAATGAAAATTGTATTCAAAATCTAGATTGAGCTAAATTATACTTTTTTTGTTTTTAGATTGAAAAATTAATTTAGATTTATTTAATTCAAGTTTTTAAGATTAAGTTAGTGTTAGTAGTTAGTTGTTAGTTTGTTTAATATTAATATTTTAAAAAAATACAACAAAAACTGACAAAATAATAAATAAAAAATTAAACAAAAATGGGTGGGTTGGGGCGATGGAATCCCCAGACTCGGCCCAGTTCGAATTGGACGGAAAGGGAAAGGTTTCTGAAAACCCTAGATCCCCAAAACGAAAACGCGGCGCATTCCCCCTCCTTTCTCCCTCATTTCGTCTCCTTCTTTCTCTTTTTTTTCTTTCCTCCGTTCGTTTCTTTTTCTTTCGCCATTTCTCACTTCGCACCTGAAAACAACAACATGGACAGAACAAACAACAAAAGGGGTCAACGATTTACCGAAAAGAAGAACAAAGACGGGGTCGAAAGGTTTCACGACTTTAATGGCGGGTTTGCGATGGCGATCGAGGGTCGGTTTTGCAAGGGAGCCCTTCGCAGTAGCGGTGATGGTTGGTGATTTATGGAGGTTTCAACGGTGAGGGTGGTGGCGATTCTGACGAGGCTCCGGTAATGTGCGCGGCCGCAAAACCCCAGAGATAAGTTCCAATTTCTTTTCACGATTTTGGGGTTTTAGGGTTTAGCGATTTTGTGATAATTTCTGCCTCTGTCTGTGTATGTTTTGTGAACATGGATCTGCGAATTTCTTGTCCTTGTGTATCTACGATGCGAGCTACTTATATGCATTTCTCAGTGAAATCCTTGAAACATTGTCATAACTTAAGAAAATTTCTTGCCATTTTCGGTTTGATATGTTTTGTTTGTGTCTGGAGCTGTTTTTGAAAGATTAAAGGTGCTTGATGCTGATTCCTTATTTGTTTTGGACAGAAGGACAACTTTTTGAAAACATTTATACTCTCAGATGCTTGTGAGTTGTTTTTAGAAACTGCATTGAAAGTGTTAAAACCATGTGTGATGGTGTTCTGGCTATACATATGATTCTTGTTTCTTGAATGCGTAGTCTGAAGGAACTTCCATTTTGTCTTACTGTGCCTGTTTGTTTATTTCAGGAAAGAACATGGTTGTAAATTGTTGATTAATGTCAGAAAATACCAATGAGAAATCCACTGCTTGATGAAGGGTTTGGAAAGAATTCATGACCGCCTGAATTCTTCAATTTTTGCGTGGCCTTTTGTAATTAACAGATGAGCTTTCTATCCACTCTGTCACCAAATTGGATGTTTGGCTTGAATTCTCCTTTTGAACAGGCATCCTTCTCGATGTTTATTATTCAGATTGTGGAGCTCGTGCCGGTGACTCAGATTTATCCTCAATTCATCATATATCCATAGGTCGTGGAATGAACATGGGATCCCTTGTAAGGAAAGGAAGAAAAATGACAAATCAAGCATCAGGTATAGAAACGACTACATGTTGTTGTTACTGGAACTTGGCGTAATCACGTGAATTTTAGCGTTTGAATTGTTTGGACTTCTTTTAGACATTGAGTAACTGCTGCAAACTTCTGATTTTAATCTATGGTAATTTTCTTTACAGGTGGGTTTCTAAAGTCGTGCTTGCTCGATTCTTGAAGGTTGCTGGTACTAGAGAAACCTAGGTGGGGCACTGGTGGACGGGTCGTAGCATGGTTACCGTGATTTGTTTACTAACCAGGATCTAGGCATGTGTGTATTCGATGCCTATAGATGGTAATGCTTTATGTGACCTTTGTTTTAGAAGTTTGTTGGAAATGTTTGGCTCTTATTTCTAATCTCAAATTAAAATTCTTTCAGTAAGTTTGGTGTCGGTATTTGTTTGCGGAACCAACGAGAGCAGCAAGAATATTATGCCATTAAGCAGTGAACGACGGTCGGACAGGAACTTTATGAGAGAAAATGAGAACTTCTTTAAACCTCCACATCTCCAACGTTGGCCATGAAGAGGATTACGAATCTTCTTGAGTTTTGTATGGTAACAATTGATGGGGATTGATGTATTATTTTGGATAGAATTAAATTTATCTGATGATTGAAACTCGCAGGAATATGTCTGAGGCTGGCTTCGGGAGATACAAACATTGGTTTCTCGCAGCTTCGTGATCCTTGCGCGCTTTAGGGGCCTACTGGATTCAAATAATCGTGTCTTGAAGGTGCTTTGGAGGAGACTGATTCTGTTTCAGGAGCTAGAGTTTTTACGTCGTTATATTGCTTATGTTTCTGTTTTCATTGAATACTATATTTCCATCTTCATTATTCTATTTGAGGCGTTCGAAACCAATGCCACATATCAGCTTGACGGAAACTCACGAGTAACTTTAACTTTAAGTAAGCTCTCTCTTGTCCCTTACCTTCATATGTTGTTGATGTTCTTGTCAACTCTTTAATTTTTCATGTACTTGATGATGTTTTAATAACTGTTGTCTTTTTCATGACAGGAGCCTTCCCTGATGCTTTACTGCTGGTTTTGGTCATCAAATAATAACATCGTCGTACACTCTGCCTAATGTTGCTGTTGTTAGAGATGTAACACGGTTTTCTGCTGTTGAGTGAAAATGAAGTCCTCCTGGAAGTGAAACCATTTTCTGCCGTTGGGGTTTCCTTTCGTGCCAGAACAATATTACGTGTGGTTGTTGTTTCATACCTGTGGCCTTGAAAATTTTATATTCTAGTCTCTTAGGAGTTAGAAGTAGATAATCATGCTGAGACTTTGTAAAAAGAAAACTTTGTATCATGAATAAAATAATTCCTTTGTATCTTGATCCTGTGAAATTTATATTTAGTTTTGGTTTATCAAATAGTGTAAACTTGATCATGATGAGAACAAAATTGCAGTGTGTGAAATATATGTTGCTTGTACTCTTATTTGGATACCAATCTTGTAATGACAAATAAAAACTTATCTTGAACAAACACTCTTTCATGGGAAATCTTCTTGAATTATGCATTGAGTCTTGGTGAGGAAAGATGGTGAAACTCTTGACCATTTTAAGAACCCTTGTATTTTGCAAATGAGCTTGACATTCTCAAAATTTGGAATTTTCATGGCAAATTAAAAGTTGGAATCATATGATATCTTAGATTTGAACTTGAATTTTATGAAGAACGTAACTCATGAGAGCTTACTTTCATTAAGATACTTCAACTCTCTTATAACTTTCGAACATTCTTGGCTTTTGGTCTTGAATTTTGTAGGGACATGATGAACCAAAAGAACTCCGTCTTAAAAGGACTCCTTAAAATTTGATCCAACATTCTCTTGTCCAAATTTAACTTCAAAACAATAAGAACCCCAAAAAATCTATTTTTGAATTCAAAGGTCATGAACAATGAAATTCGTTATTCTCACAAATGCAAATGAACTTGGTGCCAAAGCTCATCCTTGAAAATCAATTCTCGAACGACTATCCAATTACAAGACCATAATACTGAGTGCATGCACTTCTACATGACGTGCGGAGCATTAGAATTCTTCAGGACATACACAACGCTTTTATGACTTTCAAAATGCTTTAACAAACCTGCAAAGCAAACAAACTAGGCAAAACTGTTAGTTATGCATGGATGATAACTTAAATGATATGCGAGTGATCAATGAATCTAAGGGTAAAATTTGGGGTATGACAGTTGCCCCTATTTAAATAACTTCACCAGATGATTTGAGCGACGAAGGCTCGAGAAATCATGGTGAAAGAGATTTAAGTACAGATAACCGAAATTTTTTCCCTTAGATGCAGTGATATGCAATGCTATGGACAAAAAGACAATGCTGACAATGCTATGAATCTAATATGATGCGTATGATGAAAAAAAGATAAATGCAAAGATGCAGATGAAACGACAACACAGGGGACAGACACAACGAGAAAAACGCACATTTGGGAAGCGGCGCACTGGGGAATCAGCACGAAACCAGGGAAATCTAAAGTGATGGACCAACAGGTTCAAGCATGACTAATTGTTCACTTTAGAAAGAAAATGTTAGACCCAGTTTAGTGATGGGCTTGGAAATATTAGACCCAATATCTTGTTCACCTATAGGAGGGTATGGTCTAGTGTTGAGGCCTAAAGCTAGGAAGAAAATGTTAATTGATTTAAAATCCCCTTTTTCCCTTCCTACTTTTCTTCACTCATCCATTATGAAAATGTTGTTGAAACCCAATTTAATTCATCTTTGCCTCAAATCAGTCCATATAACAACAATAACCATGCTGAAGAAGATTCAAGTTCAATATATTTTGGTGGGTCCGTGTTATGATGTGATTCTATTAGCGACAACGATGTTAATTTTGAAAATTTATGGGTGAACATGGCGATTGAAGATACTCCAACTAAGATCTAGCAGACTATCAAAGAATTGGGCGTTGAAGGGGAAGAGGATGACGAGGTTTTCGAAGGTATTATACGCAACTTGGAATTGAGAGATAGGAAAAATTATGAGTCTAAGATGGAGGATACAATTAGGGTCCCGTGAATTTCGTAAGTTTCAAAGTTAAAGGGTGTAGGAGCTTAATAAAGAGAAGATGAATCAAGGATATTATTGCTTCAGGAAATGTAGATATTTTTTTCATTCAGGAATCCAAATCTTAAAATATGGGATTTGACCTGATATGTAGTTTGTGGGGAAATTCAGAGTGTCAATGGTCTGCTTCTAATTCGGTGGGTCACACGGGGGCTTAGTTTCGATTTAAAAGGTGGGTGTTTTTGAACCAGCATATAGCTTTAGGGGGAAAGTTTATTTCGTTCTGAAAATTTCATGGAAGGGAAACAATATTTACCTGGTAAATGTTTATACGTTCTGTAATTTGGTTGAAAAGAGAGGAATGTGGTTGGAGCTGATAGAGAGGAAGAGAAATTGTCCTATAGGGGAGTGGTTTATTGGTGGAGACTTCAACTCAATTAAATTGTGGGAGGAAAAGAGAGGTAAAGGCGGGGCTAGTAGCGTCGAGATAAATGAGTTTACAACTTTCATTGACAGTATGGAACTCATAGATCTATCGATTTTGAGCAATAAATTCACATGGTGCTTATCAAGTGGAAGTTGTAGAAGTCGCCTTGATAGATTTCTAATTTTGCAACGGCTTATCAATTTGTGGAACATCAAAGCTCAGTATGTTGGTGACAAAGACATATCAGATCATAGACCCATCTGGATCAAAGCTAATATAACCAATTGGGGCCCAAAACTTTTCAAGGTTTTCGATTGTTGGTACAAACATCCAGGTTTTGTTGAGTTTGTTAAGAATGAATGGAATTATATAGTCATTGAAGGGGACGTTGCGCATGTGCTTAAGGAGAAGCTCAAACATCTTAGGAATGGTTTGTGAGATTGGAATAAGAGGGTGTTCGGGTGGAATGACCTTAAGATTGACGATAAAGTTAAAATTATTAATGATATTGAAGCAAAGTTGGGACTTGATAACAAGCATGCGTTAGAGACTGATTTGTTAGAGAGAAGCATGACTCAAATGGAAATGTGGAATAACCTTAACTTGAAGGAATGCATAATTAAGCAGAAATTTAGATTGAAATGGGGACGGGATGGCGATTTGAACACCAAGTACTTTCACTCGACGTTAAATGGAAGAAATAGAAGGAATTCAATTATTTCAATTAAGGTTCGGGCAGAAAGATAGGAGGAAGTGAGGGTTGTAAAGGGTGCTATCAAGGAGCATTTTCAAGCTATTTTTTCCACTGAGTCCATATATAGACCATCTTTAAATTGGACAGGCTATGCAAGTTTGTCTAGTGTCGATAGTTTGAGTTTGGAAGAAATGTTCACTTGTGAAGAGACTAAAGGGATCATGTTTGATTGTAATGGCAATAAAAGTCCTGGGCCGGACAATTTTAACTTTGGTTTTTTAAAGAAATTTTGGGAAGTGGTGAGCAGTGATGTGGTAAAATGTATACAGGAGTTTCATGGTATTGCAACTCTACCTAAGTCGATGGTTTCATCATTCTTAACTTTCATACCTAAAGCATCTAACCCGCAATTCTTGGAGGAGTATAGGTCGATTTTCCTAATCATATATGTTTATAAAGTAATTTCAAAAGTTCTAGCAGCTAGATTGAGACAATATATAAAGAAATTGATCTCTGCTAACCAGACGACCTTCATCTCGGACAGGCAGCTTCTTAATAGTGTTTTGGTGATAAACGAACTTATAGATTTTGCAAAGAGATGCAAGAAGAGTTGTCTCATATACAAGGTTGATTTTACAAAAGCATACGATTGTGTCGATTAGAGGTTCCTTAAAGATACAATGCGTAACATGGGATTTGGGAAGGCATGGATGCATTGGATGGATGAAGGAGTTTTTTCAAGCCATATGTAGGTACTTGTGAAAGAAATCCCAACTGAATATTTCCAAGCATGGAGGGGTCTACGACAAGGTGATCCTTTGTCCCCTTTTTTATTTGCAATTGCAGCGGACGGATTAGCGGTGTTGGTCAAAAAGGCGGTAAGTATTGGAATTTTGAAGGACTTCAAATTTAGTGAAGAGGTGTCTTGCAACTTACTTCAGTTTGCTGACGATGCGGTGTTAGTTTGTGATGGATCTTGGTCCAACTTATGGATTATCAAATCTGTTTTAAAAGGGTTCGAGTTATTATCGGGTTTGCAAGTTAGTTATTGGATGAGTTGCTTATTTGGTATAGGAGTGGAGGATTATTTCTTAAGGGAAACTGCTTTCTTTTTAGGAAGTGGATTGAATTCTCTACCATTTAAATTTTTAGGATTGACTGTCGGCAGAAACCACAGAAAGAAAGCATTTTGGAAGTCGGTGGTCTTGTGTTTCAAATATAAGTTGTCAAGTTAGAGGGGATGCATACTGTCAATGAGGGAAGGATTACTTTGATCAATTATGTCCTCACTAATATGCCTATCCACCACTTATCATTCTCTAAAGCGTCTTCTGTTGTTATTCAACATCAATTTCTATGGGGTGGTGAGGCGGATAACCGTTGTATGGCTTGGGTTGGTTGGCACAACAATTGCAAGACGAAAAGAATGGTGGGATGGTGTTGCACCCCAAAATTTTCCCTCATTTTTTTTTACTTTGACTGGTTTTTACTTTGCACTCATATGCATTTTCATTAGGTCATAGTTCGTAATCATATTTTGCATTGATTTTTTTAAGACACGGGATCAGGAGTTTTTCTCTTGAATCAAATCATCGAGTTTCATGCTATTTAGACGTGTGTCCACCCACAATTGGGTGATTTTTCGAATCTCTGTTATTTCGCCCAACGAGAGCGTGACACGTGGCCTACGGATGTTATTTTTGTAAATTCTAATTCCATTTTAGTTTACTAACCTTTTTCTTTATTTTTCTACATATATTGTTTTTAATTAGAATTTTATTTAGATTTTATTTAGAAATTAGAACATAGAGTTTTAATTTATAATTTAGAATTTAGATATTAGAATAGATTTTTTATTATTATTTAGTTTAGAATTATTTAGTTTTAACTTAGAAATTAATTAGAATTTTAGTCTTTATTAATAGGATTAGAATTAGATTTTTAGAATTAGTTTTTTAATTTAGAAAATAGATTAGGACTTGGAATTAGAGTTACTATTAGAATTAGATTATTAATTTAATTAGGTTTAATTAGAATGTTATTAGTAGATTAGATTTATTAAGAAATAGTACAGAAAATTAATTAAAAATTAAAAAAGGACACGGAGGAAAACACGGTTGGAAGTTGAAAATTAGGGTTTGGAGAATTAGGTATAAAATGGGGATTTTTTACTGTTCATCTTCCAATCTGAAAAACCCTACCGCCCCTGTTCACTTTCTCCTTCAAAAATTTTCCTAACCCTAGCCACTGAGAACAACTTATTCTTCTTCTCAAAATGGCCGCTGCCACCCCAAAGAGAAACCCTAGCCGCGAACTGCTCATCTCCTTTCTTCCTCCTTTTCTGCATGAATCCTCTCCCTTCCTCTTCATCGCAAACCACCGCTACGCCCTCCTTCTTCCCCAACTACAAACAACAACACAATTCTCCTTCTCTTCTTTTATCTTATTATCCCTTTTTCTTTCTTTCTTCTCAATTCCATCCATTCTTTTCATTTTCCATCTCAAGTCCAATAAAGTTCATTAACCCTAAAAACCTATCTCTTAAACATTTTTTCCGTTCCAAGAAGGAAAAATCATTCGTATCAAGATTTAACCCGCTTTCCTTCGGGTCATCTTCTTCCTCTGACGAATCCACTCACAAAGCCGTTACCGGAGGCTCACAAACGCCCACCAGCGTCCTTCCCGAAGCACCATCTAGCTCGTGGTACGATATCACAGTCGAAGTTCAATGGGAACTTGCTCAGGCTTTCTGGTTAATCAACCACAACAACAACAACGACAACAGCGTTCAAGCAGCAATATTATTTCTCGGTTTTGTACCACCTTTGTTTCATAGCAGCAACAATGATCTCAGCACGACAACAACATAAGTAGATTCGCATCAACTAGGGCATCACGGTTCAAATCAAGATTTTCTCTAACGATTTGATGCGAGGAATAATTTTTCACTGGTGGGCGTAGATTATGTCTCCTGCGCGAAAGTTACGAAGATGGTTATTTGGCTGATTCCGGTTTGATTTCGATTTATGTCGCGTAGCAGATTTGAATCGACGCTGTTATGTTTTTTCTTCTTTTAGATTCAATTTCTTCCACAAATAAGATGTTATGTTGTTGTCATATTTGTTTCATTTTGTTGGCTGACTAATATATCAAGGAAAAGTTGTCGAACTCAGCAGGGATACCTTCGGTTTCAAAGTATTAGAATTTCATGATGATAAAATCCAGTGAGGGACAAGCTACGGCTATTGCGATAAATTCAACATGATGGTTGTTGCTGCACAGATTCACCTTCACCGTAATACCTGCAAACATACGGTTTCGTCAAACAACAACGACAACAAGTCCAGCAACAACATCGCTCACTATACGGTGTTGCTCATTTTTGAATTATTTTGACAGATTTTGCTAGGTTATACTTGTTGTTTCGTTGCGTGAGTTTTTCTGGTGATTTGATCAGGTAGCATTTCAACGTGTTTTTTTCTTAGCTGATAGGGTGATTTCAAAGTGTTTCAATTTATGTGATAACCGTGTAGCAGTAAATATAGAATATTGGATTGGATAGGTTCTTGCATTAGGAAATTTTCAATGAATTGATAGGATAGTGTTAACACTTGGAATGATACATTGACGTTTATAATACTTTTCTAGAATTAGTTTTTTTTTTATAAAATTAATATAGAATTTAATTAATTAATTTTGAGCTAGGTTAATTAGATTTAGGTGTTAGAATTTAGTTAGTTTTTTAGCATTAACTTCGGCTTTGGATTTAACCTTGACTAATTCTTTTCTCGATTTTGATTTTTTTCGAGTGCGTTTGTAAATATTGCTTCATTGACACTTGTAAATATTGCTTCATTGACACTTGTACGTATTTTTCTTGGATATTAACTCGAGTTTCTGATACTTGAGGTTGTTTGTGTTTGCGATGCCTCATGTTTTCTTGTCGTTCACCACTTCTTCTTTTACAATTTTTCTCCTAAAAACCTCGGTCTCGCACCGAGTGCATTTTCAATTTCTTTTCACAACAAAAACTTGAATGGTCGTTGAGTGGTTATGCATAGACCATCTCCTATCCCGAGTGCTTGACATTACAGTAGGGTTCACTGTCGCAAAGCACTTACCATTCAAGGTCAAAAACACCTTTAATAAGAGAATGAAGTTCTCTTTGTATTGAACTAAAGAGAGAGGATTGAGTGTAGACTTCTTCCTCTCCGAGTGTTAGGATACTCACTGTAGAGTGTGTGGTCTCGATACTCGTCTTTCAATACAAAGACCTGATTATGTTCACCACCTTCACTTTTCAAAACTTCTTTCCGAAACACTTTTCTCCTAAAACCTCGGTCCCGTACCGAGTGCATTTTCGAAACTTTTTTCACAATAAAACTTGAATGGTCGTAGAGTGGTTAAGCGTAGGCCTTCTCCTATCCCGAGTGCTTCACATTACCGTAGGGTTCACTGTCGCAAAGCACTTACCATTCAAGGTCAAAAACACCTTTAATAAGAGAATGAAGTTCTCTTTGTATTGAACTAAAGAGAGAGAGGATTGAGCGTAGGCTTCCTCCTTTCCGAGTTTCAGGATACTCATTGTAGAGTATGTGGTCTATATACTCGTCTTTCAATACGAAGATGCAACTGTATTCGCCGAGCTCTTTGTTCTCATTTTTTTCATATCCATCCTCGGCCAGAACAAAGAGCTTACCCATCTTTTGTCTAACCCGCAGTTGATATCCCGACACTCACATTGGACCTGAATTAGCTTTTGGAAGAATCATGAACTCAAGAGAGCAGAATTCGATTGTTACAAGGGCAGAGTTTGAATTGATGAAGAACCAGCTAGATCACCTCATGGAAGCCATGACAGCCATGACAAAAGGATAGGCCAATATTCAGAGGACTCCAATTAATGAGGATGTCGTTCCACCTTCAGTGAACAATGTTGCTCAAGCTCAGCCTGTGCAGATTCCTGTTGGAGATCAAGAGCCCACCATTGTCCGAGATAGGCATTCATCTTCTCTTAATGACTCGGATTATCAGAATTTCACTTTCTCTATGCCATATTCTTAAAGGGCTGTTCCGAAGACTAATCCTAAGAAATCGCAAATTGTTGAGTTTATGAGAAGATGTCATCTGTTGGAGGAAAATCTTGACGCCTTAATGGGTCATGCTACTCTTAATCTGAATGCTTCGAGCATGTGTTTGGTGCCAGGTCTTGTAATGCCTCCAAAGTTTAAGACGCCAAATTTTGAGAAGTACAAAGGGGATAGTTGTCCGAAGCAGCATTTGGTGATGTTTTGCAGAAGAATGACCTCGTGTGTCCACAATGACAAGCTTATGATTCATCATTTCCAAGACAGTCTGAGTGGGGCATTGTTGAGTTGGTACATGCAGTTGGAGAATGGTTGCACCCAATCATGGTCAGACCTAGCCAACGCTTTTGTGAAGCAGTACGATTACAATCTCAACATGACTCTCAGTCGCATGCAATTGCAAGAATTATCTCAAGCGGAGAATGAATCTTTTAGAGCATATGTTCAGAGATGGAGAGAGTTAGTTGCTCGTGTTCAACCACCACTTCTGGATACAGAATTAGTCGACATGTTCATGGATACTTTGCAAGGCCATTACTTTGATAAGATGGTTAGTAGTAAGGCATCAAACTTTTCTGACTTGGTGATAATGGGGGAACGTATCAAGAGCGGAATCAAGAGTGGAAATATCCGAGAGGCCTCAGATATCTCGATTTATGAAAGTGAATCAGTTGTCAGTTCTCAAGAGGAATGGGAGAAAAAAAGTAATTACATCCCAGAATCTCCAATACCTCAGATTCAGTTTTCATACATTTCGAATGTTCAGAGTCAACAACCTGTTGGGTCTGTGTATCCGATATTTGTTCCCCTCCAGAGTCAACAGTCATACCATCATCAGTCGCGTTAGCACGCTCGACAAAGACCAAGGAGGCCAAAGAAGCATTTCACCCAGTTGCCGATATCATACAGTCAGATGTTGCCGGATTTGATCAAAGGTGGATTGATAGTGCCGAAGAGGATTAATCCAGAGATTCCTCTGTATCCGCCAGGTTTTGATGTCAACGCCCACTGTGAGTACCATGCTAGGGCACAGGGGCATTCAACTGAAGACTATAAGGTGCTTAAGAGCAAGATTCAGACTCTGCTTGACTCCAACATGTTCTCAGTCACGCCTCAGGGTGTCCAGATCAATGATCTTCCTTCATCCATTCATGTGTGTTCAGAAGAGTATCAGAATGACTTCGACGAGCAATTCTGAAAAGAGCTAGTTCAGTAGTAAACCAAGATGAGAGAGCCCAGTTCCCCCAAGCTGGCAATCTTTTTATCATGTCATTTCTTTGCATTTGTAATTTCTTTTCTGTTTAAGTGCGAATTTTATCTGTAGAACTTGTCTGTTTTCAATTGATAATGATGATGAAATGAATATACAGGTTTTGATTAAATCCATTCATGTTCACTCAATACTTTTTATTGATGTCAAACGCTTGTTTAAGCAAAATCTGAGGGAGGATGACGAAGTTGAAAGACGCAAAGCTTTCGATTGTATACTTTTGAATAAAACCTCTGCTGATGATGTACAAGCATTATTTCAAATTCCTAAACACCGGAGATATAAGGATGATAATCCCTTGTCAACCCCTTTGATCCTATTAGTAGGAGTTTCTTTCAGAAAACGAAAAAACTCTCAATCTTAACCTGGGGCAGGGTAGGTGTCAGTTAATTTGACTAAGCATCCAAATTGCAGAAGGAGTGATCCCGTTCGAGGATCAATCACACCTGTAGAGGTCGTACCTAAAAAGCTTATGGTGGGTATCTGTCACTAGCCAAGGAGTGAGACAGTCACAATCCTTTCAAATAAGTCAGACAAGCCGGTGTCACACGACGTTCCAAAAAGAAAAAGAAAAAAGAGAAGAAAAGAAAATAAGAAGCCCGCTAAGTCGATAACTTGAAAACAAGTGGCTTAGGCAAAAATCAGGGCATCCCGCTGGACTTCGAAATCAAAAGATATACTCAGAAGAGTCAGTTCAGGCAAAAATAGGGAAATCAGAAAAATGATGAAGAACAAGTCGTGTGACTCCAGACACCAAAGAAGAAATGCGAGTGGCTGTCACTCCGAAAACTTGTGGTTTTCTTAACCATCACTCCTGTCATTCAACCTTTGAGAGGTGAGCGCTTGTGTCGAATTAGCTGAATATAGGACTGAAGAACATCAAGGAGAATGGGTGGGTTAAAACAAACTTTGAGCCTTATATCCCTTCTTTCATAACCGTGAACCTAACCATGTTACAACCGTCAAAAGACCTAATTGAAGCAGGTTTGTCTCGAAAGCATACTTCGGTAAAGATCGCGTCGAAACTGACTCCTAGAAGGATTTTTTTACTCTATGGGTATTGATATTGACATTCTGATAAGTGATGCGTTCACTAAATGTCACAACTTTTTTTTCCAGTGAACAGACTTGGATTTCAAAACTGTCATATGCATTGCGTTAATATTATCATTTGCAAAACGATTTGTTTTACTTGTGAGTAAGCACTTGATATCAGAAGAGTTCCTACAGTGGAAAGTTTGATCGAGATAAGATACAGAGCGCCTGAGTACTCCGTTGAGCAGGGGAAAGTCATATCAAATGATCACATAAGGGGAGTCAGTCATTCCAAGATTCAGTTAATCTGGGGCAATCAGGTCGATATTCGATAAAATTTTCGAAGATTAGTCAGAGGTATCTTCTGCCCATATCGGCCAATCAGGGGAAAAGTCATTGCAAGACTGAGGCAGGCCACCCCAAGAGCATAACTTCTTATCCAGAAGGCAATTAATCTGAAGCACCTCTCTAAAGTTCAAAATGCTGAGGCAATTCATCTCAAACCACCAGGGTACAGAGATTTCAGGTTTCCCTTCGAGGAAGATTTCTACAGAGATCCCACAGGCTGGGGAAAAATTGGAAATAAAGGAACTTTTCCTCTCCATATCTTCAGAGCTACTCAGAGTTATTCAAGCAGGTTCAGTCAACCTTTCAAGTTCAAGACGAATGTCGGGAAGTCATGTTAACAATTCCCTGACCCCTAAACCATAAACCTTGTATCCAGATAAGTCGTTTTCATAAACCTTGCATCCGGACAAGCCGTTTTCACAAACCTGGTATCCAGACAAGCCGCCTTCCAACCTTGTATCCAGACAGGACATTTTCCAACGTCAGCCGTACCTGACCCATCACAGAAACCTAAAGTTCAATCCCTATTGGCACCTCATTCCAAAATCCAATTCCCATTGGTACCGAGAAAAAGGTTTCACCTATCTTTCCCAGCAAAAGTCTAATCATACTTGGCACATCCAGTTATCCCCAATAGAGTTGGCTTCATCTCTTCAATATTTATTTTGTTGGAGTGGTTATTTTGCATCCTTCTTTCCCCGGTAGCCCGAGCCTACATCTTCATTTCTGCATATAGTTATCATATTTGCATTTCATCCTCAAATGTGTAGCATTTCCATTTCGCATGGAACATTACGCCATATAAAAAAATTCAAACATATGCATGCGAAGCATAAGCTAGTTTTTGTTAACCTTCCGTGGCAACTTGAGTCATCACTTTTCAAAACAGTGGCATATCTCCAGCATTTTTGTTCAGACAGCTCATCGACTTACTTTCTTTTGGGTTTCAGATCATACGTCGGTCGTACTTGGTCCATCAACCCTCTGATGATGACATCTCCAAGCAGATTTTCTCTCCGTCAATTCCTATTGACGATGTGCATCCCCAACAAGTTTTCTTTTCGTCGATTCCTATTGACGAAGTGGTTCTGAAGTTCACCGAGGTGTTCTTTGGATATGTTTTCTTCCCGTCTATCATTAGACGATGTGATTTTGGATACGGTGTTTCTTCCCGTCTACCATTAGACGATGTGATTTTGGATACGATATTTCTTTCTGTCTACCATTAGACGATGTGGATCTTCGGATATGGCATTTCTTTCCGAGGTGATTCTGGATATGACAATATTTCTTCCTGTCTACCATTAGACGATGTGATTTTGGATATGTTTTTCTATTGGCAATGTGGCTTTGTGAAGGAAAATTGCGATCTAAACGCAGCGGAAAACAAAAATTTCCTTTAGTGATCCTTACGAATGAGCATGGTCAGTGATAGAATCGTTACCTCTTTGTGGCGATTCAGATCTTTGATGCAGCGATCACAAGCGTTGATGAAGTGCAATGCCTCTACTCAGTCCACACGAACAGCTTCCGGTCACAGTGCTAGCTGCTTACGAACGGAATTATTTGAGTGAGAAAAGAGAATCAAAAACGAAAATGCATCAAGTGAAAGCTTCATCACAAGGGTTCCTTTTATAGACTCTCTTGTGGGCTGCGGGCTAAAACCCAATTCACATGATCCATAATAATATTATATATTATTATAATAACTATTATTATAATAAATATATTTATTTTATTATTATTTTATAACCATTATAAAATAACAATAATTATTATTATATTATCCGAATTTCTATTTTTCACTTAAGTGCACCGTACCTTACGGTGTTCCTTTGATTTCTCTATCTCTCATCAAACTGTCCTTATGTGTGTGACCCTGTAGGATTTCGTAACGTTGGTAATTATATTAAATTATATATTTAACATAATAAACAGTAAGCGGTATCTAGCAACACATCACTGCTACCCAAGTCACGAAAATGTCATGTGATCTGACAAAACCTTTTTCGTGATAATATATGTTTGTACAATTACCCTTTTGCCCCTATGTCTATATTGAACACAAGGCATACACTGTGTCATCCTTGTCCAGTTCAATATTGGGCCCTTAGACATTTCTCCTGTTATGCAGGATTGGCAAATTCCATCTAGGACACTCATGTCCCTCAACATGCTTCGTGGAGTGCCCATCAACTGTCTTTATGATCATCCAGTTACGGATACTGTTTGATCAGCAATAAAGCACCCGACTCTACATCTAGGGTCCATAGTGGTTTCAGGTCGAAGGGTGGTAATACACCATTATCACCATGAGAATAACTTATGACACTTTGCATAACATACTATGTAGTATTCTCATAGCGGGTCAATCCGGTATAAATATTACTCCTAATATTTATACCTATGTCAAGACTTGATAACTCTTTATCCATGATCCATGAGATGTGATCATCAGTCTATCTTCATAATAGTCTCAATGCTTTTAATGTTATCCCACTTTGCAATAAAGCTTGACTACGGATATTTTAAGAATAATGTCTTTATGTTTAATGGGATCTCATGATTAAGTCACACTTAACATTTCATTAAACAGACTAACTATTCTAGGTTCTTTATTATTCTGAAAGACAAACATAATAAAGAAATACCTTTTATTATTAAACGAATAATCCGATACAAGTACCAAAAAGTATTGGCCTCTAGGGCTTACACCAACACTTTGGGATTCACTGATGTGTTTCTCCGGATATGGAGTTCTTTCTGTCTACCATTAGACGATGTGATTTTGGATATGTTATTTCTTCCCGTCTACCATTAGACGATGTGGATCTTCAGATATGGCGTTTCTTTCCGTCAATTCCTATTGACGAGGTGGTTCTTTGGATATGTTTTCTTCCCTTCTACCATTAGACGATGTGATTTTGGATACGTTTTCTTCCCGTCTACGATTAGACGATGTGATTTTGGCTATGAGTTCTCTTTCTTCCATTACCAACCGAGTATCGAGCCTGCTTGGTAGCAGATGTTTTTACCGACTAAGTGTCGAGCCTGCTTGTTAGCAGATGTTTTTACCGACGGATATCGAGTCTGCTGGATAGCAGATGTTTCTTTCCGACTGCGTGTTGATGCTTTCTAACTGGTGGTTAGTTGGCTGTTTTCTCATTTTCAGATATGTTTCCTTGGAGATTCCACTTTGGTGGACAAATTCTACAGTTTATGACCACGCGGTTGGACAACTTTCGGGTTCTTTTATATTAAATCACCTTTTACCTTGAATGTCTGAAAGCGGTTGCTTTTCATACCTTCAGGTCCAAGCTATTTGAATAGAGGCAGCTGTTGCACCCCAAAATTTGCCCTCGTTTTTTTTTATTTTGATTGGTTTTTACTTCGCACTCATATGCATTTTCATTAGGTCATAGTTCGTAATCATATTTTGCATTGGTTTTTTTAAGACACAGGATAAGGAGTTTTCCTCTGAATCAAATCATCGAGTTTCATGCCATTACGCGTGTCCACCCACAATTGGGTGATTTTATGAATCTCTGTTATTTCCCCCAACGAGAGCGTGACATGTGGCCTAAGGATGTTATTTTTGTAAATTCTAATTCCATTTTAGTTTACTAACCTTTTCCTTTATTTTTGTACATATATTGTTTTTTAATTAGAATTTTATTTAGATTTTATTTAGAAATTAGAACATAGATTTTTAATTTAGAATTTAGAATTTAGATATTAGAATAGATTTTTATTATTATTTAGTTTTAACTTAGAAATTAATTAAAATTTTAGTCTTTATTAATAAGATTAGAATTAGATTTTTAAAAATAGTTTTAGAATTAGTTTTTTAATTTAGAAAATAGATTAGGACTTGGAATTAGAGTTACTATTAGAATTAGATTATTAATTTAATTAGATTTAATTAGAATGTTATTAGTAGATCAAATTTATTAAGAAATAGTACAGAAAATTAATTAAAAATTAAAAAAGGACACGGAGGAAAACACGGTTGGAAGTTGAAAAATTGGGTTTGGAGAATTAGGTATAAAATGGAGATTTTTTACTGTTCATCTTCCAATCTGAAAAACCCTACTGCCCCTGTTCACTTTCTCCTTCAAAAGTTTTCCTAACCCTAGCCCCTGAGAACAACTTCTTCTTCTTCTCAAAACAGTCGCCGCCACCCCAAAGAGGAACCCTAGCCGTGGACTGCTCATCTCCCTTCTTCCTCCCTTCCGCATGAATCCTCTCCCTTCCTCTTCATCGCAAACCACCGCTACGCCCTCCTTCTTAACCAACTTCAAACAACAACACAATTCTCCTTCTCTTTTTTTTATCTTATTATCCCTCTTCTTTCTTTCTTCTCAATTCCATTTTCATTTTCCATCTCAAGTCCAATAAAGTTCATTAACCCTAAAAACCTATCTCCTAAACACCTTTTCCGTTCCAAGAAGGAAAAATCATTTGTATCAAGATCCAACCCGCTTTCCTTCAGGTCATATTCTTCCTCTGACGAATCCACTCACAAAGCGGTTACCGGAAGCTCTTAAAAGCCCACTAGTGTCTTTCCCGAAGCATTATCTAGCTCGTGGTCCGATGTCACGGTCGAAGTTCAATGGGAACTTGCTCAGGATTTCCGATTAATCGACCGCAACAACAACAACGACAACAGCGTTCAAGCAGCAACATTGTTTCTCGGTTTTGTACCACCTCTGTTTCATAGCAGCACGACAACGACATAATTAGATTCGCATCAATTAGCGCATCACGGTTCAAATTAATATTTTCTATGAAGATTTGATGCGAGGAATAATTTGTCACTGATGGGCGTAGATTATGTCTCCTGCGCGAAAGTTATGAAGATAGTTATTTTGTTGATTTCGGTTTGATTTCGGTTTCTGTCGCGTAGCCGATTTGAATCGACGCTGTTATATTTTTTCTTCTTTTCAATTCAATTTCTTCCACAAATAAGATGCTATGTTGTTGTCATATTTGTTTCATTTTGTTCGCTGACTAATATATCAAGGAAAAGCTGTCGAACTCAGCAGGGTTACCTTCGGTTTCAAAGTATTAGAATTTCAGGATGATAAAATCCAGTGAGGGACAAGCTACGACTACTGCGATAGATTCAACATGATGGTTGTTGCTGCAACAGATTCACCTTCACCGTAATACCTGCAAACATAAGGTTTCGTCAAACGACAACGATAACAAGTCCAGCAACAACATTGCTCACTATAAGGCGTTGGTAATTTTCGAATTATTTTGACAAATTTTGTTAAGTTATACTTGTTGTTTCGTTGCGTGAGTTTTTCTGGTGATTTGATCAGGTAGCATTTCAACGTATATTTTTTCCAGCTGATAGGGTGATTTCAAAGTGTTTCAATTTACGTGATAACTGTGTAGCAGTAAATATAGAATATTGGATTGGATAGGTTTTTGCATTAGGAAATTTTCAATGAATTGACAGGATAGTGTTAACACTTGGAATGATACATTGACGTTTATAATACTTTTCTAGAATTAGTTTTTTTAATTAATATAGAATTTAATTAATTTATTTTGAGCTAGGTTAATTAGATTTAGGTGTTAGAATTTAGTTTGGTTTTTAGCATTAACTTCGGCTTTGGATTTAACCTTGACTAATTCATTTCTCGGTTTTGATTTTTTTCGAGTGCGTTTGTAAATATTGCTTCATTGACACTTGTACGTATTTGTCTTGGATATTAACTCGAGTTTCTGATACTTGAGGTTGTTTGTGTTTGCGATGCCTCATGTTTTCTTGTCGTTCACCACTTCTTCTTTTACAATTTTACTCCTAAAAACCTCGGTCTCGCACCGAGTGCATTTTCAATTTCTTTTCACAACAAAAACTTGAATGGTCGTTGAGTGGTTATGCATAGACCATCTCCTATCCCGAGTGCTTGACATTACAGTAGGGTTCACTGTCGCAAAGCACTTACCATTCAAGGTCAAAAACACCTTTAATAAAAGAATGAAGTTCTCTTTGTTTTGAACTAAAGAGAGAGAGGATTGAGTGTAGACTTCTTCCTCTCCGAGTGTCAGAATACTCATTGTAGAGTGTGTGGTCTCGATACTTGTCTTTCAATACAAAGACGTGATTACGTTCACCACCTTCACTTTTCAAAACTTCTTTCCGAAACACTTTACTCTTAAAACCTCGGTCCCGTACCGAGTGCATTTTTGAAACTCTTTTCACAATAAAACTTGAATGGTCATTGAGTGGTTAGGCGTAGGCCTTCTCTTATCCCGAGTGCTTGATATTACTGTAGGGTTCACTATCTCAAAGCACTTACCATTCAAGGTCAAAAACACCTTTAATAAGAGAATGAAGTTCTCTTTATATTGAACTAAAGAGAGAGGATTGAACTTAGGCTACTTCCTCTCCGAGTTTCATGATACTCACTGTAGAGTGTGTGGTCTCGATACTCGTCTTTTAATACGAAGACGTGACCATGTTTTATTCAAACCAATTCACCTCTTTTTAAAACTCCTTTTTCCAAACTTTTTTCCTAAAATCTCGGTCATGTACCGAGTGCATTTTCAAACTTCTTTTAACATAAACTTTGAATGGTCGTGGAGTGGTTAGGCGTAGGCCTTCTCCTATCCCGAGTGCTTGACATTACTGTAGGGTTAACTGTCGCTAAGCACTTACCATTCAAGACCAAAAACATCTTTAATAAGAGAATGAAGTTCTCTTTGTATTGAATTAAAGAGAGAGGATTGAGTGTAGACTTCTTTCTCTCCTAGTGTCAGGATACTCACTGTAGATTGTGTGGTATCGATACTCGTCTTTCAATACGAAGACGCAACTGTATTCGCCACACCTTTTCATAACAAAACTTTGAGATAAAGAATTGGATACTACCCGCAAGGGGTTACTATCCGAGGATCTATTTCACCCCTAAAAACAACTTCCATAAATCAAATGTGACATCTTGCCTCGATAGATGAAAATTAACCTTTCAAAAAGGATATGTTACGTTTGTTCTACCGCAAACAGGTAACGCCTAAGTCTCCAACGAGCGAGCAAAATACACCTAAACTGCTAGAATGTGCTACGTTAACACCATCCACAAAAATACTGGTTAACCGTAGTTTCACGAACTACGTTACTCTAATTTCTCATGCCTGTTGGGAATACGTAGGCACAAGACAACGATTTCTTGGAGAGCACTCTTCTTTATTTTCCACCCTTCCCCCGAGAAGGACATGCTACATTCGTTCTACCGCAAACAGGTAACGCCTAAGTCTCCAACGAGCGAGCAGCAATACACCTAAACTGCTAGAATGCGTATGCTAGCATCGTCTACCAGAACTTTCCTATTCAACCGTAGTAGGCCGAACTACGGATGATTTGATTCTTTACTTATTTTAAGTAAAGATATGTAGGCACAAGGGCCACAATCCTTGCCGAGCACATTCCCCTCTATACTCGTAGTTCCCCAAAATACGTCGACTCTGACTTTCTCATATATGTTGAGAATACGTAGGCCTAGGACCGCGACGTCCTACCGAGTCTTTTTTATTCCCTTTTACCTCTCTTGGAACACTCTTTATAAGCAATATCTTTAGCAAATAACATCACACATCGACAAACAAATGGTTCCCATCGAGTACGATGGATGTGAGGGTGTTAATATCTTCCCTTCGCATAACCGGCTTCCGAACCTGTTCTTTGGTCGCGAGACCATCTTATCTGTTTCTTTCTTAGGGTTTTCTCGATGTTTTCCCTTCCCCTCATGGGATAAATAAAGTTCGATGGCGACTCTTCTGTCTTTCATTCTCGTCTCCCCGTCGTTGCATTTTTCGAGTAGCGACGGTTGGGTATCAAGCATATAGGTTTATTTAACAGGGGATTAATAACTAAGTGGCTTTGGCGGATTATTAATGAAAGAGATATAATTTGAGCAAAAATTATCGACATCAAGTATGACAATGTGATTAACAAAATTTTATCAATGTCTGCTACGAGATTAAGGAAATTTGAATCTTTGTGGTGGCGAGATATCATGGTTATAGGGGACTTATCGGACGACGCTTGTTTTGCAAACATCATTAAATGTAAATTAAGTGACGGAGGAAGTATTCCATTTTGGTTAGCAAGTTGGATTGGTAACAACAACCTGCAACTATTATTTCCTTATCTATTGGCTGCAGTGGATTCCAAATTTTATGTCATTAAAGAAATGGGTGGCTAGAATGGCGATGTTTAGAATTGGGAGGTGAGCAACATTGCGCTTGAGGAGGGAAACAACATATTCAATGAAGCTATTGAATTGCTAGAGATTTTACATGATGTCCAACCTACTAAGGACGATGTTGATGGTTTCCTTTGGCCCATTGGTAAGTTTAACAGTTTCTCGGTTAAGTCATGTTATACTAGATTGTTACATTCTGCAGGTAAGTCCATATTAGAACCTGTAATAGAGGATGCTTTTGTGGTACTTTGATGGACAAGGATCCCGGAAAACGTAAAGATTTTTGGATGAAGGTGTCATACCCCAAATGTTACCTTTAGATGCAGTGATCTTTTTACATTTTGTTTTATTCCGTATTTAATTTTTTACTAACCGCTAACCGGTTTGTTTAGTTGTGCGTTTTGCAAGTGAGTTGAAAGCGGACTCGTAAGTCCATTTCGCTAGGTTGAACCTACATAGAGATAAAGATCTTAAACGTTCACAGATTGGTCATCAACACCGTTTTAAGCCTCGATGTAAGGATTTGCATCTCAATTGCAAAGACTCAGAATTTAAGATAATCAGAGGTTCATAGTTCGCAATTTAATGACAAGAGCACAAATCCGAAGAATTAAGGTTTGAGGCAAGATTATTATTCTCTTATTGAGTCAATATGGCATGATGTGTGTCTTTCCCCTTGGCTATGGTATGGGGTAGATTGGAAAGACTGCGTCAAGCTCATATTGGATGCTAGTTTGATCTCAAGCTGTCAAAAGTTTCGAAGTCAGTTTGCGAAGTTTAAAGCTTATTCGTAATAAAATTATGGCTCGGGTTTAATTTCAGAATAATTAAATTCACTGGATATGTGAAAGATTTAAAATTCGTATTTTATTCAAAAATGGAACTTGTATACATCTCGAGTTTATTTATATTACAATAGCACAAGTTTACATTTTTTAGGATTACAAATTAAAGTTTCTAAGTCTAAATCCTAAACTCTAAGTCCGAGCTCGTCAAACTTCCAAGGCTTCCATTTCCGAATCTTCAGAAACCTGCAAAAATATCGAAAATGATTAGAAGTTACGGATATTTCAAAGAAGATGGATTTTATTACTATTTTTTGGGCCCTCAGTACATTCATCATTGGGTCTGGGAGGGGTAACAAGTGAATGCCGCCAAAACCTCCCGGTTTCGTTTCTGACCTCAGGCCCAAGACTCGGCAGAATTCTGTTCTTGTCCAAGAGAGAGAGAAAAAGAGTTTTTTTTAAAAGTGATTTTGGGTCCAAACAGGCCTTAAGAATCAAATCCGGAAATCCAACGTCCAAACAGCCCACATGAGGAATCCGGAAATAGTAAGTTATCACCAACAGCATCAACATTTCCACTAAAATGGAAATATCAAAAACAGTTGCATTAACAAAAACGAAAATGAGCTTCATCTGCAGAAATTCGAGTTTCCAAAAGCAGAGCCATCAAGAAATAACGTCCAAACAACCCACAAGGATTCCAAAAATGGAAACCTCTCCATCATCTTAACAGGTCCGGATTTGGAAAGAAAAATTAAAGAAAAAAATCCAGAATCAGGCAGCCCACAAGTCTGAAAATGGACAGCAACAATAATCCGACAACAAAACACACCATAAACAACCTTTCCAAAATCAACAACATGTCAAGGACATGTTTTCCGAAAAAGGAAATGGGTTAACACATCCGCTTTAAAGAAGAAGAGTAATATAAAAAGAACAGAAGAACAGAGGTTAAAGGGGGCGAAAATCACAAACCAAATGGAAAAAAAAAACGAAAAATCCTCCCGCGAAACCATAATCACCAAACACAAACTGTAAAACCAAAACAGAAAAATCCTCAAACAGCCACCATCCAAAACAGAAAATCACGAAAAACATCATCACAAAAAGTCAACCGAAAATCATACGGAAATCACAGGGGGCCCGGAAAAATCATAGATTTTTCAACGGGATCCCTATCACCGAAAAAACCCACCCGACCTCAGAAAAATTCATCACTGGCCGTAAATCCGCAAACCATCAACCATCCGCGAAATCGAAATCCAAAAACCGTTCCAACAAGCTTAAACACCACGAACGATTCAAACCCATAGATTCAGAGAAGAGAGAAGTTGCAGCAATGCCCTCCAATGGAGGTCACTGTCGCCGACCAAAGAAAATAAGGGTTTCAAACCCTAAATTTTCGCCCCCCCCCCCCCCCCCCCTTTTATACCTCCAGTCGGGTCAGGTCTGAGGGTAATGACCCAGCCCGACCCACTTTTTTTTCCTTTAATTTTATTCTTTTATTTTCAGCTTTTTATTATTTTTATTTGTAATTTTTAATTATTAATAATAAATTAACCACTAACATCAATACTAACCAACTAACATTTAAAAATCAAAAATGTTTTATTTAACAATTAATTTAAACATTTTTAATTAAGAATAATAAAAAACAGTTTTATTTAGATTTAGTAAAAACTTTAATTTGAGCTTTTAATTTAGGATCTTGGTATTTAAAAAGGTAATAAAAATAATAAATGATATTTTTAAATTTTCATGTTAGTTTTTCTTTCTTAAAAAAATGCAAGTTTATTTCAATATTATTAAAAAAAATGTCCAGCTCATTATTTCAATTTTCTTGTTTTTCTTTAGTAAATTAAAATTCAAAATAATAAAGTTTCATTTAAAATTTAATTGGTTTAATGATCTTTTTGATTTAGTTTATTTTAACCTTTTAGAGTCTCTTAGTTAATTAAATTTGTTACTAAAAATAAATATTTTTTTATAAAAAAAAATCATTTAGTCTAATTCCTCATTTCAATTTATTTCAATTAATAAAAATAATTTTTTTGTTAGTAATTCGAGTTTATTTTCTAATTCTTAATAAAAATCACAAAAATAAGTAATTTTAAAATCAATTAGTATAACATTTTTTAACTTAATCATAATTCAAAGTCTAATATTCGCAAATATCTCACAAATCATAAAAATAATTAGATTCTAACATTGGCCCTTTTTTTCACTTTTCACTTAACAACAAAAATTCTCAAAAGCAACTAATTCATCTTTCTAACCGCTAAGACAATTGTTATCCCATCGCCTAATTCCAACTTAACCGTATATTATTACTATCATCGCGTGTACATATCCCATACTTACCAATTCGCATCACAATTAAATTATCATCACCTATATATCATTGCTTTACCACTTTATTTTTATCGCTTATTCTCCTCCGAAGGAAATATTACACCATTTGACCGTCGTGTCAATGTCTTACCCCCGCCCGTCCTAGCCTTAGGACTCAAGTCGCCGTACTCGTGCTTAGGCGTCCCGCCGTGGACACACTTATACCTTTACCCTTACAAACCTTAAGACCTTTGAGTCTCCGTAATCATGCTTAGGCGTCCCGCCGTAGACAATCCACCCATTCATCCTAGCCTTAGGATTAGGAGTCGCCGCACTCCATGTAAGTTCTCGTCGTGGAATACTTACTTTATCCTTTTCAATTCAACTTTACAACGTAGAAATTGGAGTCGTCGTACTCCAATGTAAGCGCTTTCTTATGAACGTTTACTTCCCCTTCGGAACCTTGACCACAGTCAAGAAGTTCCGCTTCCTCCCTTTCGAGGGAAACTACGATTACTCTGATTCCATCCCTTATCCAGGATACGTAGGCACAAGATGCGAATCTTGGCGAGTATACTTAGGACTAACCCCTTAGATCTTTCTTTTCACCTTTAACCCTTAGCATTACCCTTAAGCAGATAACCATTAGTAATAGCACACTTAAAACAAGAGGTTCCTGTAGAAAACTACCGAAATTTAGGATGTTAATACCTTCCTTAAGTTTAACCAACCCCCGTACCCTAGATCTTTCTCCGCATTGTGTTTACAATGCAAAATAGGTTTTTCCTTTCTTTAACATTTCCTTTGAATAAATCAAAAACCGGTTGTGAATCAAGATTGTGATTCAAATTAATTAATAATTTGATATCTTATTCTCACCGCAACAGACAGTTATTTCTTAATAGATTACCAACGTGTGCAAATCTAATGAGGAGGGAGACTGTAACTAATCCACACGAGAAAATATGCATTTTTTGTTTTAATGCGGATGAAGACATTCACCATGTATTCATTGGATGTCCTAGAATTAAGGTGGTGTGGGAGCACATTTTGGTTTGGGTTGGAATCCTTTGAGTTGATGAGGACAGATGTTGTAACCATTTTTTGAGTTAGTTTTTAAAGTTGGGCAACATTTGCCTCAAAAGAGATCCAGGTTTGATTTAATCTCTTGTGTGTTGGTGTATCTGGTGACCTAGGAATCAGATTCTATTTAATAATCAGATTGAAGATTCTAAAGTAATTGTCTATAAGATTATCATTTTTTCATAGTGGTGGTTGTTCTTTAGAAGGGATTAAACCTTCGTATAATTACTATAATTACTATGAGTGGTTTAAAAATTCTACTATTTTTTATATGTGCTAGTTTTATTTAAAATTTATAATCAGGTTGAAGTATCCTGTATAAAATATATTTGTTTATAAATAAAATAAAATATAATAAACAATAGTTTACGGTAAATAATTTTGCAAAAGAAAAAAAGAGTAGCATTAGTCGCAAATAGTGGTAGTGTAGTGAGGAAGAAGAGATGATATTGACCGAGGATGGCGCGGCGCCGAATAGTCAGTAAGCATCCAATGAGATTGCATGTAATGGAAAAGCATAGACACGACATCTGGAAATACAACAAATGTAACCGACTCGTTACGATACAGTTTTCAATAAACCCAATTCTAACACTAATAGGTGTTTTCATGCATGCCAATTACCTCCACTACACACGTTACTTCTCATGACACGCCCCCATTTCAATTCAATCAACGGTCGTAAATCATTATCCACCACTCTACACACATTTAAGTCATGCATGTATATGCTCCCTCAAAATTCCCAAACTACCACTATACTACTATGTTCTTATCCAATAACATCACTATGTGTAACCATGCATGGCCCCACTTTCTCTACCCAATCCCTATTTCTCATCTCTCATCACTCCAACCAACACGTATCCACCCTACATTTCCAAGTGTCCTTTTCCCCTTCTTTCTTTCCTTCATGTTGCCTCTTTCTCATAGGTCACTCTTCATCAACACTATACTCTCTCTTCCAATCTTCCTCCTCTTTATAACAACCTCTCCTCCACAACCCTTCACCACCTTCAATCTAATTCAACAAGTTTTTTTTCTTTCTTTTGGAGACATTAAGGTAACAAACATGATCAAAACATTAACTCCTTACCCAAATCCAGCTAAAACAGCTGAGATCATGTCGAGGTATAGACCTATAGCACCAAAGCCAGAAACATGTTCGAGTAATAACACAATGAGTGATGGATCTTCTTCATCTAACTCACTTTCTCAAAAACTCAAACAATCTCCTTATCTTAGGAATCTTTGGCCACAGTTACAAGCAAGACCCACAAGGACAAGAAAACGAGGTAGAGCTCCTATTTCACTACCTTCTTCTTTGAAGAGACAAAAAACACATGTCTTAGGTTTTTGTCAACCTTTGCATGTAACATCTCCAATTAAAAACCTCTCTTTACAAGGTGGTACTTTTGTTCCTCCAACTTCACTTCCTCAACTTTCTCTTCCAAACCATGGAATTGGCGTTCTCAATTCCAACCATTTGGAGAAAAATCTTAATTTGGTCACACTCCCTCTTCTTCCTTGTTCTCCTAATTCATCACCTCATCTTTCATTACCTCATCATTCATCACCTCATCCTAAAAATGCATCAAAATTTGAATTAGAGGTGATAGATTTGAACAAAACCAAAGGTGAAATTCCACAAGAGATAGACCTTTTGCAACAGCTTCAAAAACCAGCTTCTAGCTACTCCTCCAACGATGTCATCAATGTAATCGCGCCGCAACCGATCCGACCGGTAGGTTCATGCATTAGTGTCGGTTGCATTAATGAAGTTTCAACTACTATACCATCTTTGACACAACAAACACCAAAGAAATCCGAGGAATTGGAACAAGAGGTCGAGTCAGAGGAATTGCCAGCTGTGATATCAGATTCAAACAACAGAGTTAGGATGGTAAATTCAGCGTACAGAGAAATGGTTGGTCAACCAGAATGTCCATGGCTAGAAGTTCAATGTGGTTCATCAACCTCATGCAAGAGGATTAGTGGTGAGGTAACATTGCAAATTTGTGATTCTTCAAGTATACCAATATCTTCCAATGGGTTTTCTTGTTGGGTGAGGATCGAATGGGAAAATAATGGAAAGAAGAAAAATTGTGTGAATGCTTTTTGTGATGTTGTGAAGTTGTCTTGTGATCAATCAAGGGACTATGTTTTCACGTGGAGGTTTCATACTCGTTCTAGTTGTAATGCTTGAAAATTGAAACTTTGCACATAGTTCCTTTGGAGTGTAATCTATAGTATGAGTAATTAATTTCTTGTCTGTTAGCTAGCTGTAGTTAACTATATAAGTGTATATAGTAATCCATGTATAGTTTTTTTAATTAAGTTTCTTTCTTTTACTTTGATGTGTACAACAAGATCTTGAGCTAAAATTATATGTGTGGGTATGAATGAGAAGCTATTTAGCGACTATATGTACCGTTTGACCTCACAAGTTTATTTTGCCAGATTTTATGTAAATGTGCCATTGAGCCACTTGAAATCATCTTTGGTATCTACATTATGACATGATAAATAGGTCACATATTTGGGGATGCTAAACATTCAAACTATTTTGGCTCTACCACCCATTTAAAGTTGTCTATGGATATTAGTTATAGTTAGGAGGATGTAATGAAAAGGTTGCAAGTGATTGTGATGGATGATAGTAAGATCAAATTGGACGCAACTTGCCTATATTAATTCTTCTAGCGGTGTTCATTTAACGAATTTTGGGGGGGAAATGAGTGAAAAATGATGAGACTTGAGAGTATGTGTCACATTTTCATCATTCCCTTTTCCGAAGCGGCGAGAGAGTAATCAAGTTTTTGTTTTGTTGATAAAATTAATAATAGAGTTTTCAATACAACAAATGGAAAAATATTTACTCTTATAATGTTGGTGTGAAAAACACATTTAAAGTAATCCTCACGTCTGACCAAATAGCAGAACTGAAAAGTTTGTTCAATGGATATTTTTTATTAAATAACTTTTTTATCTGTCCTAAATTATAAATTCTATGAAAATAATTTATTTTTAATTATAATTTACTACAATATTAAAGCAATAGTAATGATAATTTAAATATTTATTATTATTTATTTTTGTAATTATTTTAATTTCTCTCTTATATAATTATTTTTATATAATTATGAATATATATATATATATATATATATATATATATATATATATATATATATATATATATATATATATATATATATATATATATATATATATATATAATTTAATTTAATTTATCTTTCTCATAAAATAATAATTAAATTTTTTAATTAAAGACATCTTATAATTTTAGAACTTAAGTTTGAATGTCATATGTTTACTTTTATGTGTGAATACAATCAAATTGTTATTTGTGAATATATGTATATTGTTGACTTTAATATTGATTTATTATTGTTCAAAATAATTTTATAGTATTAGTTATATTTTGAAAATTAATAATATGATTAACATTTTGAAAGAATACTATATATATTTAAGAAGAGAGTAGCATATTGATTTTATATATGTTCTCAGTTTTATATTCATGGAATTTAAGCTTATTTTGCACAAATTAACAAAATAACCCCTAATAATGAAGTAGTTGAGATTTTTAAAGAATTTAAAATTCTAATAAATATAAATATAATTTTGTGTCAAAATTATTCTAACTGTTATTTTAAAATCGTTAAATTTATAATAATATATAAAGGCAAAACACATTTTTGGTGTAGCCTTTTTTATTTTTAATTTTGTCTCTAATAAATTGATTCTATTGATTTTTGTATTAGTTAGTTATTATTCCTCATATTTTATAATTTTTATGCGGTTTCTAAACTAATAAATCTTTTCTCCCCATTTTATATTCTACTCATTAGATATAAAAAGAATAAAAAAAATTGGAGAAGCAAATGGAAGATAGGGAAGAAAGAAGACAAAGATGAAAATGAAATAAAAAAATAATAATGGTAACCGATATTTTTTCTAATTCTTTTGGCAACCCTTATTAATTTTTTGTTTTAGTTTGAAGGAAGTGAAGTGAAAAAAAGTTGTTGTTATCATAAATATAGAGATTTTTTTTATGGAAAAGAAGTTATTTTTTCAGTTTTCATATTATCTTTTTTTAATTTTAATGTTCTCACTAACTTTTAAAGTTTAATCATTTTGATTGATTCCTTTACCCATTTTTAATTTTATTTATTTCGTTCTATTGTTTGATTAATATGATAAATATTATTGACAATTATTCAGTATTATCGGTAATGCATAAAAAAGAAAAGAGTCAAAAAAATTTATGTGCTTATTATTTTTAATATGTAACTGAGTCTTAATAATAAATTCATCTTTTTGGTGTAATTTCTTTTAGTATCAATCATACTTATAAATTTTTGTTTAAATAAAATATGTTACTTACAACATGAAAAGATTGAGTTAATACTCTTTTTTCTTTTTTACATTTTTTTTCTCATGATTTTTCTATTTAATTAAATTCTCTAGCAGTTTTTTTTTATAATAAATTTGACGGTTACCATCATTTTAAAAAATTAAACAATTACCACCATCTCTAAACTTTATTTATGTTGTTGTCCCATGTTAGATTTTCTATTCTCTTTAATAGAATTAATTAAATTATTTGATATCCATGAATTTAGATTGAGTATTGGTATATTTAATACAAATTATTTTAAATTTTAAATTTATTTTAAAATAAATTAAAATAAAAAGTAATGCCACATGAAATCATATTATTTAATTAATTGAGAGTACCATTGTTCCATTAAATTCAATGTACATTTTGTTCACCATAAAATTATGTAATTATTTTTCTGTTGTGTTTAATAGATCATTCTTCCATGCTATTTTACGGTTTTTCAATGCATTTATATTTATGTCTACTCATAAATCAATCAAAGTAGTTATAGAAAGATCAAGAAAATAGAAAAAAAATGTAAGAAAAGTAAAAAAGATATATTTTATATGCTTGTATTTTTTTTATGCATTTTTAACTATAAAAATTTAAATATTAACAAAATAAGTAGTGAGACGGCACAAGAGAAAGAAATATTTCATGCACCTAAAGAAATATTAAAATAAATAAAAAAGGAAAATAAATATTTTATATTAAATATTTCATATTGCATTTTAATTTAACTTGATAAATAAATTATGAAAAAACGATATTTTAGTCTGTCTTCCGTGTGCATACTAAAAAAATATACAAGCAAATATGAGAGTGAATGTCATATAGTTTATTATACAAATAATTTAAATAAAAAATATATATTCATTTATTTTTTGTCGCATAAGCGTATTTATATGATGAAACATTTTGTTTTTATTCAGATACATATTAAGTTTTGTTTACGATATGTAATATTCGCGCATTAAATTTTGTAAAGAATTAAGAAGACATTAATTTACATACCTAAAAATTAATGCCTTCTTAATTAAGTTAAATTAATTAACCATGGTTATATCTCTATGTTGAAAGACTACAAATCCACTTGCTAAATCATCATCAAGTGCGGTTTTATAAGCATCAAAGAATCATAGATGTGCTAAATGATAACCAAAATGCAGTAACCATGCTCACTGAATTCTTTGCACTAAACCAAATGAATCCACATGCTAGGAATTATTTGTACTGAGAGATTCCAGAGCATTATTGCTAGCTAAAAGGGGTCAAGAAATGACAGCGAAGACGACCAAAACAAAAAGTTATTAGTTGAATCTATACAGTATCCCCTTCAGAAGGTGAGAAATTTTACTTACGTGTTTTATTGTCTCATTTAAGAGGTTCAACAAGCTGGAAATGTCTTCTTACACATAATGGTTCATATTTTTTCACATTCAAAAAAGCAGCTGACGAATGGGGGTTATTAGAGAGTGATAATAGTATTCGTGAATGTTTGCTTGAAGCATCAAATATGCGTATGACATATACTTTACGAAGATTGTTTGTGACTATATTAATTTTTTGTGAACCAACTTATGTTAGAGGCCTATTTAATGAGTTTTATCCCTATATGATGGAGGATTATCAAATGAAAAATATTGTTGTGGGGATAACTTTGAAAATATGTTATTGAGGGAATTAAGTGATCTTGTGCTACTACATGGAATACTAATAAAAAATTACGATCTTCCAATGTTAACAACGGAAACAAATGAAGTCGGGGGAGTGCCAACAATTATTCAGGAAGAGTTATCGGTCCAAAATCCAAACGAAGACGTTCAATTTGTTGTGAAGTTAAATAATGACCAAATGAGTGCTTAAAATATAATTATGAACGTCATTCACCAAAAACAAGGTCAAATTTTTGTTGTTGATGGTCCAAGAAGGACAGGTAAAACTTTCATTTATCGAACTATAATGGCAAATTTGAGACGTAATAATGAAATGTCTTAGCAACAACTTCTTCAGGCATAGTTGCTACATTACTACCTGGTGGTTGAACTGCAAACTCTCGATTTGGGATCCTCATTGATATAGAGCCCCATTCTATTTGCAAAATAGAAAAGAATTTTAACCTTGCAAAACTCATTAGAATAACCAATGCAACCATTTGCGATGAAGCACCCATGATAAATATATTTTGTGTAGAAGCATTGAATCGATCACTGAAGACATCATGAATAACAATGCTCCATTTGGTGAAAAAATAATGATCATGGGCGGAGATTTTCGTCAGATGCTACCAGTTATTGAAAAATCATGATGTGTCTGCTGCAATGCTATGTGTTTTGAATTTGATTTCGATAGTTTTGCTGCATTTTTTTCTTCTCGAATTTGGTTCTGGGAATTTTAGGCTGCTATTGTTGTGTGCTTGCTTCTAAATTTATCTTGAATAAGAACATTACTGATGAACAACTTCTGTTGCAGCTGAGTTTGAGTTCAATTTAATTTATTTGGATATTACGGTTTCTCATGGCTTAAAGTAGTGAGAATTGTGCATACTCTATTTTTCTGCTGAAGTTGTGGCATTAGATACTGTAATTGCAGGCTATTTTGTGCATTATGTAGATGTTCCGTTTTCGATTCATGTTCGTATTAGGATTGTAGAAAGTGATACTTGATTCTCGTATATATAGTTTCGTTACTTTTCTGTTCTTAGAAAGCGGATATATATAAAATTTTAGAGATTCGACTTAGGGGTCATATTTTCCATTGCAGAAGTTTCTTATGCATTGATTTATTCATACCCTTGTTCATTATCATTCTACATTTTTCATTACAATGCCGTTGTAGCTGTCATACGGTATACTTTGAGTTTTTGCCTTTATCTGTTTCCATTCTTTTTATTTATTTTATTTTTCTCTAGTTTTTTAGCTTATGATTTCTAAAGTCAAAGCATTAAATAATAACTTTGAGTATAACATGCTCACTTTTAAATAATTTACTAGCAGCTGCTTTCCATTATGCTAGGAATGTGTTAATATGTTTCATCTTTTGTTTTATTCAAAGTTGTAAACAGTAAATCATGTATTGCATTAAATTAGTTACTATACTAACCATTTTGCATTGCTATAAAATCGGATTTTTTTTAATTTGCAATTTCGATGTAATTAAATCACTGAATTTTCAACACATTAATTGATATATTTTGCCATGTTAGGATTATCATGTATCACATTCCTGTCACGTTGTCGTCGCACACAAATCGACCTTGGGTATATGTCGGTTTAGTTTGCGAATTAATTTATATGCATATTTCAATTATCGACAATCATTTTTCATTAAGATCACCATTTATTTGATTAATTTCTAGACATTTCAAAACAATTTTTTAAACAAAAATCTTGGGTCATTTTAAAATATATTTTCAAAATTTGATTAATTATTTTTCCTAATTAAATCGCGAAAGAAATGAATTCTCAAGGTCTAGCACCTTTTGGGTTCTTGAATGATCACTATTGGGGCGTACGCCTTGGATAGTGCATCATTCGACTTTTCGTTTTAAAATACGTTTTTTATTTGGACAAAAAATATCATCGGAGTCGAGCATTTCGTGTGATATTTTCGTTGTTCATTCAAACAATTTTTCAAATGAAAAAGGTGGCGTTAGGATCTAGCATCCAAATAGCGCCCCGGTTAATTGGTTGTAAGGTTGACGTCTCATTTATCAAATAATCGTCATTTCTCCATTTTATTTTCAAATCCAATCTCGTATTCTCGCCTCTTACACACAAATTCTTTTCATACACTCATTTCACTTCAAATTATTTCAAAATATTTTCTCGTTTAAACTTCGAAAGAAGGAGGTAGGCATGCCCTTGGGTTGTTATTTGTTCAATCTTTTGACTTTTTCAAACTAAGTCATTTTCAATTACACCCTCAGAAGTCGAGTGCTAGTACGAATTCGCAACCCACATTTCCCACACACATTCACAATTTATCGTGGTTTCGATATTAGGGGCACCCTTAGGGATTAATATCGTTTCTCGCAACTTAACCATTGACACGTCGTCAAGTCGGTTCCATTTTTGAACAAATCCTCGAGTCGTCGTCGAGCTAATTTCAAACCAATTCCCTTTTTCTCGCCTTTCACCCTTTCTCGCTCCATTTTTGATCCAATCTTTTTACAAACGTTTTTTCTCAAACTTATGTAAGAAGGATATTCTTGGAGTCTAGCATTCCTTGAATATTCGAATGACTAACTCTCGAGGCGCGCCCTTGAGTTGTTATTAGTTTATTCTTTCAATTTCAAAACATCCAACTTTTTATCTTTGACCTATTCAACCTAATTTCCAAAAGAATTGAGTTCTTGGAGTCTCGCATTCCTTGAATTCTTGAGTGACAAGCTCTTGAGGCACGCCCTTGGGTTGCTTGTCAATCACTCTTTCGTTTCTCAACTTAACTTAAACTCAATCAATCCCGTTTCTTTTCATGGTTGTTACAACGAACTACCAACGCTCTGATTCTTTATTCATTCTTGAATATAAGATACGTAGGCACAAGATTGCGATGATCTTGGCGAACACATTTCCATTTCTCCCCACTATTCCACACTAGCTTCCATCTTTCTCCGTTATACCGTCACAGTTCTACTTTTCTCCACAATCCCCTCCGTCTTCCGTTTCCCCCATCATTTCCCGTAGTCGAACTACGACGCTCTGATTTTTCATCCTCATCTGAATGAGCATACGTAGGCACAAGGGTCATAATCCTTGGCGAGCACCCTATCCTCTAACCACCCATTTCCCCTAGCGTCTTTATCCATTTACCCTACCAATTCGCCTTTAACATCGAGAAGAAAAACAAGTAAACTTAGATAACGCTCATCACAAAATACCCTAAGAGGTTCCCGTTGAGTACAACGGACGTGAGAGGTGCTTATACCTTCCCCTTGCGTAACCGGCTCCCAAACCCAGAACGTGGTTGCGACAGTCTTGTTCATATCCTTTCGTTTTAAGAGGTTTTCTCGATATTTTCTTCTCCCGTTTATTCGGGATAAAAAAAGTTCGGTGCCGACTTTGTCGAACCGCATTTCCTCGCCTTTTGTGCGAGGGTCGTTTCTCTGAAATGTCTCCGTGATTTTTCGAGGTGCGACAATGATGCATAGTTGTTTTTACAATGATTGAGACGTACTTAAGTCGGGTTCCCGATCAACCGGTTGAACTGCCGGTCCAGTCTATTTTTAACTACCATGTTAAAAATCATTAGTCATTTAAGTGGTTAATTATTTGTCAATAAATTTTTTTTGTTATAAAAAGGGCTCAAACAGGATCAAACCGGTACCTCTTGATCTCCAATCAAATGCTCTGCCACTGAGCTATGGATCCAATGGTGAAATTATTATTCAATCAACTATCAATCAACCGTAAAAGTATTTTAAAAAGTTACCTTCATTGATATTACCTTATTTATCTATTATCTAACATTTCCTCATAAAATACTTCAAAAAATTTTTATCATTACTTTCTTGGTGTCCACGGCATAATTCGTTTTGTTTTCTCTTTGTTAGTAAAAATTAATTATTTCAAAAAGGGCCCAACCGGGTTCGAACCGGTGACCTCTTGATCTGCAGTCAAATGCTCTGCCACTGAGCTATGGACCCAATGGTGAAATTATTATTCAATCAACCGTAAAAGTATTTTACAAAATTACCTTTGTTGATATTACCTTATTTATCTATTATCTAACATTTCCTCATAAAATACTTCGAAAGTTTTTAATCATTACTTTCTTGTCGTTCACGACATAATTTTTTATGTTTTCTTTTCAAATTACTACTTAATGTGGCATTGTAAAAGTGTTTTTTTTGTTACAAAGAGGGCATATGTTTAAAAAGGAAAAACTACACTAAAACTAGACGGGGAACTGCAGTCCCCAAAAAATTAAAATTTAATGAGCGCCTAATGCTGCTAGGATGTGTCTCATAAATACACACATCTTCAATAAGATCTATTCTGCTTTTAGCTAACACGTCTGTAATTTGGTTAGCCTCGCAATTAACATGATTGACAATTACTTCCTAATCCATCCTTATACACACTTGAATCTTACTAATAATGTTCTTCCTATGATATTACCATTATTCATATTATTAATATCATTCACCACACTGCGAGAATCAACATTCACTTCAATAACTCCCATTCCCATATTTTTAACAAGCTGCATCCCCTCATAAACCCCCCCAAAGTTCTGCCACAAAAGGACTACACACATAAAGCCTCTTAGCATACCCTCATATCCATTCTCCATTATTATCCCTTATAACACTTTCACAACTTACTCTAGCATCTTCCATACAAGCTCCATCAGAATTTAGCTTTACCCACTCAGTAGCAAGCAGTTTTTTAGCGAATCAACTAAACCTCTCTTTTGCATCCTAACTGAAGTATTTGTAAATGCGACAACATTGTTAGAACATGTGGAAAAATATTTACTCTGATAATGTTGGTGTGAAAAACACATTTAAAGTAATCTTCACGTGTGACCAAAGAGCAGAGAACAGATGTAGTATTTAATAAAAATTAAGTTTGAATGTCAATATGTTTACTTTTATATGTGAATACAATCAAATTGTTATTTGTGAATATATGTATATTGTTGACTTTAATATTGATTTATTATTGTTCAAAATAATTTTATAGTATTAGTTATATTTTGAAAATTAATAATATGATTAACATTTTGAAAGAATACTATATATATTTAAGAAGAGAGTAGCATATTGATTTTATATATGTTCTCAGTTTTATATTCATGGAATTTAAGCTTATTTTGCACAAATTAACAAAATAACCCCTAATAATGAAGTAGTTGAGATTTTTAAAGAATTTAAAATTCTAATAAATATAAATATAATTTAGTGCCAAAATTATTCTTTGTTAAATTTTTAATTTTAACTGTTATTTTAAAATCGTTATATCTATAACAATATATAAAGGCAAAACACATTTTTGGTGTATCTTTTTTTATTTTCAATTTTGTCTCTAATAAATTGATTATATTGATTTTTGTATTAGTTAGTTATTATTCCTCATTTTTTATAATTTCTATACGGTTTCTAAACCAATAAATCTCCTCTTCCCATTTTATATTCTACTCATTAGATATAAAAAGAACAAAAAAAAATATTGAGAGAGAAAAAAAATTGGAGAAGCAAATGGAAGACAGGGAAGAAAGAAGACAAAGATGAAAATGAAAGAAAAAAATAATAATGGTAACCGATATTTTTTCTATAGTATTATTTTAATTTAACTTTAATTTTTCTGGTATGTTCTTTTGGCAACCCTTATTAATTTTTTGTTTTTAATTAGTTTGAAAGAAGTGAAGTGTAAAAAAGTTGTTGTTATCATAAATATAGAGATTTTTTTTTATGGAAAAGAAGTTATTTTTTCAGTTTTCATTAGTTTGAAGGAAGTTTTTAAAGTTTAATCATTTTGATTGATTCCTTTACCCATTTTTAATTTTATTCATTTCGTTCTATTGTTTGATTAATATGATAAATATTATTGACAATTATTCAGTATTATCGGTAATGCATAAAAAAGAAAAGAGTCAAAAAAATTTATATGCTTATTATTTTTAATATCTAACTGAGTCTTAATAATAAATTCATCTTTTTGGTGTAATTTTTTTTAGTATCAATCATACTCATAAGTTTTTGTTTTAATAAAATATGTTACTTACAACATGAAAAGATTGAGTTAATACTCTTTTTTCTTTTTTACATTTTTCTTTTCTCATGATTTTTCTATTTAATTAAATTTTCTAGTAGTTTTTTTTTTTACAAATTTGGCGGTTACCATCATTTTAAAAAAATTAAACAATTACCATCATCTCTAAACTTTATTTATGTTGTTGTCCCATGTTAGATTTTCTATTCTCTTTAATAGAATTAATTAAATTATTTGATATCCATGAATTTAGATTGAGTATTGGTATATTTAATACAAATTATTTTAAATTTTAAATTTATTTTAAAATAAATTAAAATAAAAAGTAATGCCACATGAAATCATATTATTTAATTAATTGAGAGTACCATTGTTCCATTAAATTCAATGTACATTTTGTTCATCATAAAATTATGTAATTATTTTTCTGTTGTGTTTAATAGATCATTCTTCCATGCTATTTTACGATTTTTCAATGCATTTATATTTATGTCTACTCATAAATCAATCAAAGTAGTTATAGAAAGATCAAGAAAATAGAAAAAAAATGTAAGACAAGTAAAAAAGATATATTTTATATGCTTGTATTTTTTTTTATACATTTTTAACTATAAAAATTTAAATATTAACAAAATAAGTAGTGAGACGGCACAAGAGAAAGAAATATTTCATGCACCTAAAGAAATATTAAAATAAAAAAAAAAGGAAAATAAATATTTTATATTAAATATTTTATATTGCATTTTAATTTAACTTGATAAATAAATAATGAAAAAACGATATTTTAGTCTGTCTTCCGTGTGCATACTAAAAAAATATACAAACAAATATGAGAGTGAATGTCATATAGTTTATTATACAAATAATTTAAATAAAAAATATATATTCATTTATTTTTTGTCGCATAAGCGTATTTATATGATGAAACATTTTGTTTTTATTCAGATACATATTAAGTTTTGTTTACAGTATGTAATATTTGCGCATTAAATTTTGTAAAGAATTAAGAAGACATTAATTTACATACCTAAAAATTAGTGCCTTCTTAATTAAGTTAAATTAATTAACCATGGTTATATCTCTATGTTGAAAGACTACAAATCCACTTGCTAAATCATCATCAAGTGCGGTTTTATAAGCATCAAAGAATCATAGATGTGCTAAATGATAACCAAAATGCAGTAACCATGCTCACTGAATTCTTTGCACTAAACCAAATGGATCCACATGCTAGGAATTATTTGTACTGAGAGATTCCAAAGCATTATTGTTAGCTAAAAGGGGTCAAGAAATGGCAGCGAAGACGGCCAAAACAAAAAGTTATTGGTTGAATCTATACAGTATCCCCTTCAGAAGGTGAGAAATTTTACTTACGTGTTTTATTGTCTCATTTAAGAGGTTCAACAAGCTGAGAATGCCTTCTTACACATAATGGTTCATGTTTTTTCACATTCAAAAAAGCAGCTGACGAATGGGAGTTATTAGAGAGTGATAATAGTATTCGTGAATGTTTGCTTGAAGCATCAAATATGCGTATGACATATGCTTTACGAAGATTGTTTGTGACTATATTAATTTTTTGTGAACCAACTTATGTTAGAGGCCTATTTAATGAGTTTTATCCCTACATGGTGGAGGATTATCAAATGAAAAATATTGTTGTGGGGATAACTTTGAAAATATGTTTTGAGGGAATTAAGTGATCTTGTGCTACTACATGGAATACTAATAAAAAACTACGATCTTCCAATGTTAACAACGGAAACAAATGAAGTCGGGGGAGTGCCAACAATTATTCAGGAAGAGTTATCGGTCCAAATTCCAAACGAAGACGTTCAATTTGTTGTGAAGTTAAATAATGACCAAATGAGTGCTTAAAATATAATTATGAACGTCATTCACCAAAAACAAGGTCAAATTTTTGTTGTTGATGGTCCAGGAGGGACAGGTAAAACTTTCCTTTATCGAACTATAATGGCAAATTTGAGACGTAATAATGAAATGTCTTAGCAACAACTTCTTCAGGCATAGTTGCTATATTACTACCTGGTGGTTGAACTGCAAACTCTCGATTTGGGATCCTCATTGATATAGAGCCCCATTCTATTTGCAAAATAGAAAAGAATTCTAACCTTGCAAAACTCATTAGAATAACCGATGCAACCATTTGCGATGAAGCACCCATGATAAATATATTTTGTGTAGAAGCATTGAATCGATCACTGAAGACATCACAATGCTCTATTTGGTGGAAAAATAATGATCATGGGCGGAGATTTTCGTCAGGTGCTACCTGTTATTGAAAAATCACGATGTGTCTGCTGCAATGCTATGTGTTTTGAATTTGATTTCGATAGTTTTGCTGCATTTTTTTCTTCTCGAATTTGGTTCTGGGAATTTTAGGCTGCTATTGTTGTGTGCTTGCTTCTAAATTTATCTTGAATAAGAACATTACTGATGAACAACTTCTGTTGCAGCTGAGTTTGAGTTCAATTTAATTTAATTTGGATATTACGGTTTCTCATGGCTTATAGTAGTGAGAATTGTGCATACTCTATTTTTCTGCTGAAGTTGTGGCATTAGATACTGTAATTGCAGGCTATTTTGTGCATTATGTAGATGTTCCGTTTTCGATTCATGTTCGTATTAGGATTGTAGAAAGTGATACTTGATTCTCGTATAGTTTTGTTACTTTTCTGTTCTTAGAAAGCGGATATATATAAAATTTTAGAGATTCGACTTAAGGGTCATATTTTCCATTGCAGAAGTTTCTTATGCATTGATTTATTCATACCCTTGTTCATTATCATTCTACATTTTTCATTACAATGTCGTTGTAGCTGTCATACGTGTTTGAAATTCACCTCACACCCTATGAAGAATTCCCTTCAATCTTGATCTCAAGATTGATGAACAAACCCACAATATGATAATGATGGTAATAACAAGTAATTATCAAAAACAACAAAAGAGAAGAAGAATAACAAACAAGAAAGAGAAGAATGAGAGAAGAAGTATTTGGAGAGAATGTGTTACCCACAACTGTGGGATTTCTTATTGAACTTTCACTTGCTAACTGCAACTGTGAAATCTGTTCTGTTGTGATGTAGAATACAAAGCAAGGCACCCTATTTATAGTTTTAGGTTTACACTAGCCCAAAACATAAAAGACCCAAAATATTCTAAATCAAATCTAATCATATCATATCAAATTAATCATATGATATCAAATCTAACCATATGATATCAAATCTAATCTAATCATATGATATCAAATCTAATTTAATCATATGATATCTAATCATATCAAATCAAATCTGTTTACACAATGAATTATATTTAACACACCACCTAATTCATTGTATCTAAACTGTCTACAATCATCATGGCCCACTTCACGTCCATCTGACATGTGTGCCAGTTGTTCATATTTGCTAGACCAACAACCAACCTGATTGTTTCGATTCTAGCAACAGGTGCGAATACTTCATCGAAGTCGATTCCTTCCTTCTGAAGAAATCCTTTCGCCACAAGTTTCGCTTTGTGTCGAGTTACTTCTCCTTTAGGATTTACCTTCACCTTATAGACCCACCTCACATCAATTGCCTTCTTGCCTTGCGGCAATTCGACAAGTGACCAGGTATCATTGACTTCGATGGACTCTAACTCTTCAATCATTGCTTTCACCCACTTCGAATCTTTCAATGCCTCAGCTGCATTGACTGGTTCGACATCTGTGTAGAAAACATAATGTACCAGCTCACCCTCTTCATCGACTACATCATCTGATGTGATTACACATTCTTGCAACCTTGCAGGCATGTGTCTTGTTCGTCGAGGTCTGCTTGAACCTGCTTCATCTGCAACTGGTTCCTGTCGAACTTCTATTTCGACTTCAGTGACTGGTTCTTCACAAGATATTCTCACTGAATCCTTCTTGTCATTCTCGGTCCAATCCCATTCTTTAAGCTCATCTATGATCACGTCCCTGCTGATCACTACTTGCTTATTCACTGGGTCGAACAACTTGTAACCTCCTGTCGAATGATATTCTATCAAGATCATCTGATTCGACTTATCATCAAGCTTCCTTCTCAACTGATCTGGCACATGTCTATGTGCTATAGATCCAAACACCTTCAAGTGACTGAGACTAGGCTTGACACTAGACCAACATTCTTCTGGTGTGATTCCTTCAAGCTTCTTCGTCGGACATCTGTTCAATATATATGTTGCTGTCGAAACTGCTTCTCCCCATAATTCTTTAGGTAGATGCTTTCCATTCAACATACTTCTCACCATATTCATGATGGTTCTGTTCTTGCGTTCTGCAATCCCATTTTGCTGTGGAGTGTAAGGTGACACCACCTCATGCACAATCCCTTCTTTTACACATAGTGTATCGAACTCTTTCGACACATACTCTCCACCACCATCAGTCCTCAGAATTTTCAGCTTTCGACCACTCTGTCTCTCGACCATGGACTTGAATCTGGAAAATACCTCAATCACATCACTTTTCTTCTTGATGAGGTAAGTCCACAGCTTTCGACTGTAATCATCTATAAACGTGACAAGGTATCTATTGCCACCAATCGAATCCACCTGGATTGGATCACATACATCAGAGTATATGACTTCAAGTATTGCCTTCGACTTCCTTCCTGCATCCTTGCTGAAGCTATTCTTGTGTTGTTTCGACTGAACACACTCCTCACAGACTTCACTTGGAATGTCGATTTCTGGTAATCCTGAAACCATATTTCTTTTCTTCAGTTCTCTGATGTCATTAAAGTTGAGATGACCTAGTCGAAAATGCCATAACCACTCATCTTTGTTGGCTGCAATTGCTAGACACTTATGCTCCATCACATTGAGTCCAATCTTGAAGGTCCCATTCTGAGACATTTGAGCCTTCAAGATTAATCTACCACCTGCGTCGAGAACTCTCATCATTTTGTCTTCGACAACTACCTTGTAGTTCTTTTCGACAAGCTGCCCTATACTGAGCAAGTTACTCTTCATGCCTGGTATGTACAACACATTGGAAATTGTTAACCTTTTGCCATCTTTCCTCATAATCAGAACATCACCAACACCTTCGGCTGCTAGAGTGTTGTCATTTGCAAACTTCACTGTATTCTTCGACGAGGGCTTCATGTTGACAAATCAATCTTTCCTTCCAGTCATGTGTGATGAGCATCCTGAGTCCAAGTACCACTGATCTTGGAATCTTTCTTCATCTTTTGTTGTGACCATTAGCAACGTTTCTTCTTCTTCATGTTTCGCCAGCTTTGCATCAGTCTCTTGATTTCTCTTCCTTTCTGGACAATCACTAGCATAATGACCATACTTCTGGCAATTGAAACACTGAATGTGGCTTTTGTCTGGCTTTCGACCACCACTTCTTCCTTTACCTGCAGCACCACCTATTTGGTTGCCTTGGTTCCAAGGTTTCTTCTGATTCGACTGGTTTCCTCCTTTGTTGCCATTCCAGCTACCTTTGCCTTTTCTCTCCTTTTCCGTCTGTGCCTGCAAAGCCATATCTTTCGAATTTCCTGCAGCACTTTCAGCCATCCTTTGTTCATGAGACTCAAGAGTCCCTTGAAGCTCTTCCTTCGTCAATACTGACATATCTTTCGACTCTTCTATGGTAACTACCACGTGGTCGAATTTTGGAGCCAACGATCTCAAAATCTTTGAGACAACTGCTTTCATCGTCAGCGTTTCTCCACATACTTTGATTTGATTCACCAACCTTGTAACTCTGGTGAAAAAATCTGTAATGCTTTCGTTGTCTTCCATCTGAAGCAACTCATAGGTTCTCTTGTGAGTTTGTAACCTCACCTATTTCACCTTCTCTGTGCCTCCAAACGACTTTTCAAGAATCTCTCATGCTTCTTTTACTGAATCAACATCACTAACCTTTTCAAAGTTATCAGGATCAACACACTGATGAATTATAAAGAGTGTTTTATAATCCTTCTTCTTCAATTCTTTGTGCGCAGCCTTTTCCGCCTCCGTTGCATTCTCCACAAGCGGTGTCACTTCGTCCTTCACAAGATCCCAAAGATCTTGATAATAGAAAATCACTTTAACCTGCTTGCACCAATTCTCATAATTGTCTTTCTTGAGAATTGGCAGGGTCGCCGGAAAGTTGTTGTTCGAATAGTTCATCGTCATCACTATCTTCCTTCCTTGAATCTCTTAACCGGAGCTCTAGATACCAGATGTTGGAAATTCACCTCACACCCTATGAAGAATTCTCTTCAATCTTGATCTCAAGATTGATGAACAAACCCACAATATGATAATGATGGTAATAACAAGTAATTATCAAGAACAACAAAAGAGAAGAAGAATAACAAACAAGAAAGAGAAGAATGAGAGAAGAAGTATTTGGAGAGAATGTGTTACCCACAACTGTGGGATTTCTTATTGAACTTTCACTTGCTAATTGCAACTGTGAAATTTGTTCTGTTGTGATGTAGAATACAAAGCAAGGCACCCTATTTATAGTTTTAGGTTTACACAAGCCCAAAATATAAAAGGCCCAAAATATTCTAAATCAAATCTAATCATATGATATCTAATCATATCATATCAAATTAATCATATGATATCAAATCTAATCATATGATATCAAATCTAATCTAATCATATGATATCAAATCTAATCTAATCATATGATATCTAATCATATCAAATCAAATTTGTTTACACAATGAATTATATTTAACAATACGGTATACTTTGAGTTTTTGCCTTTATCTGTTTCCATTCTTTTTATTTATTTTATTTTTCTCTAGTTTTTTAGTTATGATTTCTAAAGTCAAAGCATTAAATAATAACTTTATGATATGGTTTCTTCACCTGTATAATATTTGTATTAGAAAGAGAAAAGTGTTATAAAATGACTTTAGGTGTTAAGTGTGGTTTTTTTTGGCGTACCGTGCCGAGGGTGGACTACGTGTGTCTACTGTTTGGATTAAGTATGCTTTCCATTATGCTAGGAATGTGTTAATATGTTTCATCTTTTGTTTTATTCAAAGTTGTAAACAGTAAATCATGTATTGCATTAAATTAGTTACTAACCATTTTGCATTGCTATAAAATCGGATTTTTTTAAATTTGCAATTTCGATGTAATTAAATCACTGAATTTTCAACACATTAATTGATATATTTTGCCATGTTATGATTATCATGTATCACATTCCCGACACGTTGTCGTTGCACACAAATCGACCTTGGGTATATGTCGGTTTAGTTTGCGAATTAATTTATATGCATATTTCAATTATCGACAATCATTTTCCATTAAAATCACCATTTATTTGATTAATTTCTAGACATTTCAAAACAATTTTCTAAACAAAAATCTTGGGTCATTTCAAAATATATTTTCAAAACTTGATTAATTATTTTTCCTAATTAAATCGCGAAAGAAATGAATTCTCAAGGTCTAACACCTTTTGGATTCTTGAATGATCACTATTGGGACGTACGTCTTGGATAGTGCATCATTCGACTTTTCGTTTTAAAATACGTTTTTTATTTGGACAAAAAATATCATCGTAGTCGAGCATTTCGTGTGATATTTTCGTTGTTCATTCAAATAATTTTTCAAATGAAAAATGTGGCGTTAGGATCTAGCATCCAAATAACGCCCCGATTAATTGGTTGTAAGGTTGACGTCTCATTTATCAAATAATCGTCATTTCTCCATTTTATTTTCAAATCCAATCTCGTATTCTCGCCTCTTACACGCAAATTCTTTTCATACACTCATTTCACTTCAAATTATTTCAAAATATTTTCTCGTTTAAACTTCGAAAGAAGGAGGTAGGCATGCCCTCGGGTTGTTATTTGTTCAATCTTTTGACTTTTTCAAACTAAGTCATTTTCAATTACACCCTCAGAAGTCGAGTGCTCGTACGAATTTGCAACCCACATTTCCCACACACATTCACAATTTATCGTGGTTTCGATATTAGGGGCACCCTTAGGGATTAATATCGTTTCTTGCAACTTAACCCTTGACACGTCGTCAAGTCGGTTCCATTTTTGAACAAATCCTCGACTCGTCGTCGAGCCAATTTCAAACCAATTCCCTTTTTCTCGCCTTTCACTCTTTCTCGCTCCATTTTTGATCCAATCTTTTTACAAACGTTTTTTTTCAAACTTATGTAAGAAGGATATTCTTTGAGTCTAGCATTCCTTGAATATTCGAATGACTAACTCTCGAGGCGCGCCCTTGAGTTGTTATTAGTTTATTCTTTCAATTTCAAAACATCCAACTCTTTATCTTCGACCTATTCAACCTAATTTTCGAAAGAATTGAGTTCTTGGAGTCTCGCATTCCTTGAATTCTTGAGTGACAAGATCTTGAGGCACGCCCTTGGGTTGCTTGTCAATCACTCTTTCGTTTCTCAACTCAACTTAAACTCAATCAATCTCGTTTATTTTCGTGGTTGTTACAACGAACTACAAACGCTCTGATTCTTTATTCATTCTTGAATATAAGATACGTAGGCACAAGATTGCGATGATCTTGGCGAACACATTTCCATTTCTCCCCACTATTCCACACTTCCATCTTTCTCCGTTATTCCGTCACACTTCTACCTTTCTCCACAATCCCCTTCGTCTTCCGTTTCCCCCATCATTTCCCGTAGTCGAACTACGACGCTCTGATTTTTCATCCTCATCTGAATGAGCATACGTAGGCACAAGGGCCCTAATCCTTGGCGAGCACCCTATCCTCTAACCACCCATTTCCCCTAGCGTCTTTATCCATTTACCCTACCAATTCGCCTTTAACATCGAGAAGGAAAACAAGTAAACTTAGATAACGCACATCACAAAATACCCTAAGAGGTTCCCGTTGAGTACAACAGACGTGAGGGGTGCTTATACCTTCCTCTTGCGTAACCGACTCCCGAACCCAGAACGTGGTTGCGACAGTCTTGTTCATATCCTATCGTTTTAAGAGGTTCTCTCGATATTTTCCTCTGTTCACTTTCTCCTTCAAATTTTTTCCTAACCCTAGCCGTTGAGAACAACGCCTTCTTCTTCTCAAAACGGCCGCCGCCAACCCAAAGAGGAACCCTAGCCACGGACTGCTCATCTCCCTTCTTCCTCCCTTTCCGCATGAATCCTCTCCCTTCCTCTTCATCGCAAACCACCGACACGCCCTCCTTCTTCACAAACTTCAAACAATAACACAATTCTCATTCTCTTCTTTTATCTTATTATCCCTCTTCTTTCTTTCTTCTCAATTCCATCCATTCTTTTCATTTTCCATCTCAAGTCCAATAAAGTTCATTAACCCTAAAAAACTATTTCCTAAAAACCTTTTCTGTTCCAAGAAGGAAAAATCATTCGTATCAAGATCTGACCCGCTTTCCTTCGGGTCATCTTCTTCCTCTGACGAATCCACTCACAAAGTCATTACCGGAGGCTCTCAAACGCCCATCAGCGTCCTTCCCGAAGCACCATCCAGCTCGTGGTTCAATGTCACAGTCGAATTTCAATGGGAACTTGCTCTAGCTTTTCGGTTAATCGACCACAACAACAACGACGACAACAACGTTCAAGAAACAACATTTTTTCTCGGTTTTGTACCACCTCTGTTTCATAGCAACAACAATGATCTCAACACGACAACGACATAATTAGATTCGCATCAACTAGGGCATCACGGTTTAAATCAAGATTTTCTCTGAAGATTTGATGCGAGGAATAATTTTTCACTGGTGGGCGTAGATTATGTCGCCTGCACGAAAGTTACGAAGATGGTTATTCTGCTGATTCCGGTTTGATTTTGGTTTATGTCGCGTAGCCGATTTGAATCGACGCTGTTATGTTTTTTCCTCTTTTCGATTCAATTTCTGCCACAAATAAGATGCTATGTTGCTGTCATATTTTTTTCCGTTTTGTTGGCTGACTAATATATCAAGGAAAAGCTGCCGAACTCAGCAGGGATACCTTTAGTTTCAAAGTATTAGAATTTCATGATGATAAAATCCAGTGAGGGACAAGCTACGGCTACTACGATAGATTCAACATGATGGTTTCTGCTGCAACATATTCACCTTCACTGTAATACCTGCAAACATACGGTTTCGTCAAACGACAACGACAACAAGTCCAGCAACAACATCGCTCACTATAAGGCGTTGGTCATTTTCGAATTATTTTGACAGATTTTGTTGAGTTATACTTGTTGTTTCGTTGCGTGAGTTTTTCTGGTGATTTGATCAGGTAGCATTTCAATGTGTATTTTTTTTAGTCGAAGTCGATAGGGTGATTTCAAAGTATTTCAATTTATGTGATAACTGTGTAGCAGTAAATATAGAATATTGGATTGGATAGGTTCTTGCATTAGGAAATTTTCAATGAATTGACAGGATAGTGTTAACACTTGGAATGATACATTGACGTTTATAATACCTTTCTAGAATTAGTTTTTTTTAAATTAATATAGAATTTAATTAATTTATTTTGAGCTAGGTTGATTAGATTTAGATGTTTGAATTTAGTTTGGTTTTTAGCATTAACTTCGGCTTTGGATTTAACCTTGACTAATTCTTTTCTCGGTTTTGATTTTTTTCCGAGTGCGTTTGTAAATATTACTTCATTAACACTTGTAAATATTGCTTCATTGACACTTGTACGTATTTGTCTTGGATATTAACTCGAGTTTCTGATACTTGAGGTTGTTTATGTTTGCGATGCCTCATGTTTTCTTGTCGTTCACCACTTCTTCTACAAATTTTCTCCTAAAAACCTCGGTCTGGCACCGAGTGCATTTTCAAGTTCTTTTCACAACAAAAACTTGAATGGTCGTGGAGTGGTTAGGCGTAGGCCATCTCCTATCCCGAGTGCTTGACATTACTGTAGGGTTCACTGTCGCAAAGCACTTACCATTCAAGGTCAAAAACACCTTTAATAAAAGAATGAAGTTCTCTTTGTATTGAACTAAAGAGAGAGAATTGAGTGTAGACTTCTTTCTCTCCGAGTGTCAGAATACTCACTATAGAGTGTGTGGTCTCGATGCTCGTCTTTCAATACAAAGACGTGATTATGTTCACCACCTTCACTTTTCAAAACTTCTTTCCGAAACACTTTTCTCCTAAAACCTCGGTCCCGTACCGAGTGCATTTTCGAAACTCTTTTCACAATAAAACTTGAATATTCTTTGAGTCTAGCATTCCTTGAATATTCGAATGACTAACTCTCGAGGCGCGCCCTTGAGTTGTTATTAGTTTATTCTTTCAATTTCAAAACATCCAACTCTTTATCTTCGACCTATTCAACCTAATTTTCGAAAGAATTGAGTTCTTGGAGTCTCGCATTCCTTGAATTCTTGAGTGACAAGATCTTGAGGCACGCCCTTGGGTTGCTTGTCAATCACTCTTTCGTTTCTCAACTCAACTTAAACTCAATCAATCTCGTTTATTTTCGTGGTTGTTACAACAAACTACAAACGCTCTGATTCTTTATTCATTCTTGAATATAAGATACGTAGGCACAAGATTGCGATGATCTTGGCGAACACATTTCCATTTCTCCCCACTATTCCACACTTCCATCTTTCTCCGTTATTCCGTCACACTTCTACCTTTCTCCACAATCCCCTTCGTCTTCCGTTTCCCCCATCATTTCCCGTAGTCGAACTACGACGCTCTGATTTTTCATCCTCATCTGAATGAGCATACGTAGGCACAAGGGCCCTAATCCTTGGCGAGCACCCTATCCTCTAACCACCCATTTCCCCTAGCGTCTTTATCCATTTACCCTACCAATTCGCCTTTAACATCGAGAAGGAAAACAAGTAAACTTAGATAACGCACATCACAAAATACCCTAAGAGGTTCCCGTTGAGTACAACAGACGTGAGGGGTGCTTATACCTTCCTCTTGCGTAACCGACTCCCGAACCCAGAACGTGGTTGCGACAGTCTTGTTCATATCCTATCGTTTTAAGAGGTTCTCTTGATATTTTCCTCTCCCGTTTATTCGGGATAAAAAAAGTCTGGTGCCGACTCTGTCGAACCGCATTTCCGCGCCTTTTGTGCGAGGGTCGTTTCTCTAAAATGTCTCTGTGATTTTTCGAGGTGCGACAATGATGCATAATTGTTTTTACAATGATTGAGACGTACTTAAGTCGGGTTCCCGATCAACCGGTTGAACTGCCGGTCCAGTCTATTTTTAACTACCATGTTAAAAATCATTAGTCATTTAAGTGGTTAATTATTTGTCAATAAATTTTTTTTGTTATAAAAAGGGCTCAAACAGGATCAAACCGATACCTCTTGATCTCCAATCAAATGCTCTGCCACTGAGCTATGGATCCAATGGTGAAATTATTATTCAATCAACTATCAATCAACCGTAAAAGTATTTTAAAAAGTTACCTTCATTGATATTACCTTATTTATCTATTATCTAACATTTCCTCATAAAATACTTCAAAATTTTTTTATCATTACTTTCTTGGTGTCCACGGCATAATTCGTTTTGTTTTCTCTTTGTTAGTAAAAATTAATTATTTCAAAAAGGGCCCAACCGGGTTCGAACCGGTGACCTCTTGATCTGCAGTCAAATGCTCTGCCACTGAGCTATGGACCCAATGGTGAAATTATTATTCAATCAACCGTAAAAGTATTTTACAAAATTACCTTTGTTAATATCACCTTATTTATCTATTATCTAACATTTCCTCATAAAATACTTCGAAAGTTTTTAATCATTACTTTCTTGTCGTTCACGACATAATTTTTTATGTTTTCTTTTCAAATTACTACTTAATGTGGCATTGTAAGAGTGTTTTTTTTGTTACAAAGAGGGCATATGTTTAAAAAGGAAAAACTACACTAAAACAATACGGGGAACTGCAGTCCTCAAAAAATTAAAATCTAATGAGCGCCAAATGTTGCTAGGACGTGTCTCATAAATACACACATCTTCAATAAGATCTATTCTGCTTTTAGCTAACACGTCTGTAATTTGGTTAGCCTCGCAATTAACATGATTGACAATTACTTCCTAATCCATCCTTATACACACTTGAATCTTACTAATAATGTTCTTCCTATGATATTACCATTATTCATATTATTAATATCATTCACCACACTGCGAGAATCAACATTCACTTCAATGACTCCCATTCCCATACTTTTAACAAGCTGCATCCCCTCATAAACCCCCCAAAGTTCTGCCACAAAAGGACTACACACATAAAGCCTCTTAGCATACCCTCATATCCATTCTCCATTATTATCCCTTATAACACTTTCACAACCTACTCTAGCATCTTCCATACAAGCTCCATCAGAATTTAGCTTTACCCACTCAGTAGCAAGCAGTTTTTAGCGAATCAACTAAACCTCTCTTTTGCATCCTAACTGAATTATTTGTAAATGCGACAACATTGTTATAATCTCTCATAATCTTTACAACGTAACCCATCAGATCATATGGTCTAATGAATTTCTCTTCATGAATTTCCTTATTAATCAAATCCTATATGTTATGGTCCAACTAATCTACCACTTGAATAAATAAAGGCTCATCTTTCATTTTCTTTATAAAAACCAGAATGAATACATATCTCCATCTTGCCTTTGTGTATTTCAATGACACAAATATCCCACTCAATTTAGGGTCTCCGAGGACATACTTCTCGTTGATCTGAAAAATCAAATTGTACACTCTTCTAGAATATTTAAAAAATTTGAGAGTTGTCATGCTCGAGTATCTTTCACCTTCGATTGACAATAAATGAAAGATACGATTCACCATGCTTGAAATAAAGACAAATGATGATTTAAAGGTTATATCGAGTACCTTTTACCGTTACTCAATAAAGGGTTCAATTGCAGTGAATGCGACGATTGCAATATCAGTCAAATATACTCTAAGGATGTTGCAACGTCCTAAACCACCCATTTATAAATAAATGTTAACCGTTATCTATGTGATTTTTATTTTGATGTTAATTATGTTGTTTATCTATTCTGCTATTGTTCTTTGTTATTTTTTTGTTTGAACTAACATAGTATATTTTAAAGATGCATATGTGGACTTAATTTTAATAAATAAGTGTTTCTCAACAATTATATATGAGATATATATAAAAAATATATTCAAAAATACATCTCCAAACGCTAGAGACAAATGTGAATTTTTATGGAGTTGGGAGCAACATCCTAGAAAAAGTAATTTCTTTTTCTAAATCTTTAGGTAAACGGGCCTAGCTCGCATTTTTGGACCAAATCAAAGGAACAGCCCAATGGGCCTCAGTTCAATTCATCGTTTACGGCTTACACCTTACACGATTCAACAACAACATCGAAACGCAAGCAGGTTCAATGAAACATCCCGCGTTTTGCATTCAGTGTCTTGTTTCAATGCAACAACTCTCATTTCACTGAAATTCCGAAAGAGAATGATTCCATAGCATCGAAGAATCTTCTAAATTCACTCATCGAATCAAATCTATCTATTAATCTCAATTCTTCAATCATTCAATTCAATTCAATTCAATGGCGAACAATCTCAATCTCAATGACTCTTCTTCATGTTCAATTTCATTCAGCGATTTTCCCGAAGATGTTCAGCTTTGCATCCTCTCGTTTCTCGGCCCCACCGAGATTGCTTCATTCGCATGCACCTCAAAGCAATTCGGTTCACTCTGTTCCAACGATGGTAAGCTATGGTTCACGCTTTGCGATCGAAGATGGGGTTCGAAAACACAAATCACGAAATGGGGAGAAGGTAAAATCCCGTATAAAGTTATTTATAATACTCTTCATGAATGGGAAAATCTCATTGGTTTCTGGCGTCGAAGTGGTCCGGGGAGTGCTGTGATTTCGTCGCCTTCGTTGGTTTTCTTCGAGTGGGGGACGTCGTTCATTTCGGGTTTTAGGGTTTCTCCTGTTGAAACGCAATCTGAGATTTGTGCCTATCAGGTTAAAAAGGTACCTTTTTTAAAGATGGGTATATCTGAAGAGGGACAAATTGTGAATCTTTTGGATCCTGATGGTAGAGCTGATTTGGATTTGGATTTGAATTTGAATTTCGGGAATGGTAATGAATTGATTCCTGTGAATGTTTGTTTTATGGGGAAAACTCATTTTGTTTTGGAGGAGAATGTGTTTGGTAGAAATTCGAGTCCGATACATGTTAGTGGTGAGGATTGTGGTTTTGGTGGAGAGGATGGGATTGGGATTGGGGTTGGGAGTGGATCTCCGCCGGATTTGTTGATGTTGGAGATTTATCAGCATTTGGCGAACCGGACTAGTCCTGGAAGCGACAGATCGAGGAGGCAGAGGAGGAAGGAGAAGGGAAGGATGGCTAGGAGGAGATGGGAGCCTGAGCATTTTGTCAAGATTGTGAATTGCTCGCCGACGGTGTTGCGGCCTTTGCAAGGACTTTGGAAGGTGTTTCTTAACTGTTCCTTGCTGTTATTTATGCTCAATTATGTTTTGAGTGTTGATAATAATTATAGCATAGTAACTTGGTGATTTGGTATCTGGGATTGAATGATTGATGTTTGATATTATTATCTAGTTGAGCTATTGCATTTCTTTGTGTGGTTCGTAGTAATCAAACTGCAAAATGTTAGTAAAAGAACAACGATAGAGCCAAAGAATCATGATCATTGATTTCCATTTTATGATCTCATAATTAGATGATGTTGGGGTTTGTGGTGATGCTGATGCACACCTTTGGTTGAAGTCATGCTTATATAGATCAGCAACAATATGTCCCCACAGTCTAGTTGTTGCATTTTGAGTAAACCATTGGTATACAGCAAATTTCTATATATTTTTTTAATCAATGATTTTGAAGGTGAATGATGGCTTATTGAAATTGTCAATGATGCAGGGAATTTGTGCAGACATGAGTTTAGCATTTTACCTTGTGGCTTATGATGACATTGGCGGCATTGCCTGCCGACGGCTTGGGGATCCTCCTGAACGTTTCTCGACCTATGCCCCGGTATTCTGGACGTCCAATGCTACATTTATGGAATCTCCCTTTCCTCTAGAAGAAGAATCTCTGTATGGCAGCCGCATTCATCTACAACCGGTTCAACCACACAATGAAAATCATGAGCAGTTCCCTATGTCGGACATTGAAGGGGCAGGTCACATTCAGCAGTTCCATTTGTCTGAGAATGAAGTGGTAAATCGAATTCTTCTCATAAATGCAAGTTATGATTTAGTTATTCCTGACCTTGTTGCTGGAACAATAAATCCAAGGAGTGCTGAGGGAAGGATTTGGCAGTACCGAGATGGTACTTTTGGATTTGGATTCGTTCGGGACAATTTCGTCATAGACATGAAAAACATTGTCTGTGATGGTTGTATCATTGATGTAGTAAACCCTTCTGCTGATTAATTTCCTTAATTTGATTATGTAGCTGGGTGTCACCTGTACATTGTGACATAGTGTATTTTTAGCTGTGAAATTATGACAGTTTCCCTTAGATGGTATCTTAAACAATCAGTTTCAAGGAACATGCACATTCCTCATCTGCGAGTCACCTTTTATATGTGACTAACTTTGGTTTGGAATTTGGACTTCCTTTTTTCATATTTAATGTAAGCAAAATAATGGGAATTGACATCTTGTCATTCCATTCTTTTACATTTCATCCATTGTAAATTGTAATGATCCAGACATTAGTCCCTTAATGTTATAAAATAACTTTTATTGGCTTAGATTATTCACTTCTGTTGCTGCTTACAAGACTGGTGCAATAACTGAAATTTGATTGAATTGATACAGATCGAAGTTAGTTGATAAAAATTATTTGATGTTTTAGATGAAGTTTATTGCATTCGCAGGTTTATTGATGCGTAATTGCCATTACTAATTGACGTGTTTCAGAGTAGTCACGTGGCATCCCATGGATAGTTTGATTTATTGACGTGTTTCAGAGTAGTCACGTGGCATCCCATGGATAGTTTGATTTATCCGACGGACCAAAATTAGCGAACGTCATAGTGCAGGTGGCGCCTGTTCAATGACTTACAACTAATAATGGTGATTGTTTATTTTGGGCATAAAAAAAAGGTATATGGATATGGTTTGTGTGATAAAATTGGTTGGATAGTAAAAGAAATATCATATACAGGTGGAAACCAAAGTCTTCCAATTTCTTACAACAACACTCTTCTATCATTTTGACCATGAAAACAAGAATTTGTAAGATGTACAACATTTTCTGTTGCCATAAGGATCATGGCTTCAATTAAGCAGAAATTATTGCATGACTTTATTTTTCAAGTTCTGATGACACTGGTAAATGTAAGACAGAGGAAAGGACTAAAAATAGCATCGAATCTACAATGCGTCTTTATTCCAAAAAGATGTATCAGACTCCAAAAAAACCAAGTAACAAACTCAATAAACCAGGTTGGAGTTACATTCAGTTTCTTTCAAAATCAAAATCAAAGACAGAAAACAAAACAAAAAAACTAACAAGCAAAGCAATTATGTCTCATAGATCCACAGACTTGCAAACAAATATCGAATACCATCGTAATATCAAAAGCATGAGAGATAGCAGAAACATGTAGTTCATAAAATAGAACATTAGAACTGGAAAATTTCCGAGACTTAAAAGACTCTTTCATCATGTTTCAGCTGCAACTTGTTCGCCGTTGATTTTTGCATTTCTGTCATGATCACCTTCAAGCTGGCTTAAGTTTCCCTTTTCCTTAATCAGTTGAACATGGTGATGTTTGCAGTAAAGTTTTCCCTCATGTGCTATGTAATTGGAAGGACTAATAACACACCCTCCATGGCAGCATTTGAAACAACTCTTATGGTAAGGAGTTCCATTCACAGTAACCTACATAAATCCAAATTATCAATTCCATTAACACAAAAACAAGTTCTATACTCTTGTCAAAATCACCGCCGTACACTGAGATTCTGTCAAATTCATAACTAACTCAAACATAACGATGTTTGGATTTGCGGTGAATTTGACAAAATCTTAGCGTAGCCACATTTTGATCAAACTAAATTACTGTCTCCGTTATTTCAAACATGCATTATTACCTTCTCGGTAGGATAAACTGTTTTCTGACAACCAGAACATTTGTCTCTTGTTCCACCAAACATACTCGAGGCTTTAACCGCCGCAGGTTTCTGATAAAAGCAACTCAAAAATCATATTAACACTAAAAAAACAAAATTTCACAATTGTTCATTACAAGCACCTAAGTTTATAATCCATTACCTCATTATCACTACTCCTTTCTGGTTTTGCAATTTTTGGTGTCCCTATGTAGCCAAAAAACAAAAGAACATTTCAGACACTAACAAGAAAAAGTACAATAACATTCAATTCTTGATAATCCTTTTTGTTACCTTCAAAGCTTTTTTCAAGACTTCCAGTTCTCTTAAACAGTTGATCAAAGTGTGGCTTACAGTAAAGAACTCCCTCAAAAGAATTATAGTTGCTCAACTGTATATACATTAATTCATCAGCAAAAATGAACAATTTTACATGCTTTTTCTTCAAATAAAAAACTGCAAAACTCAGATCCAATACTTAAAGTCTATGAACCAAAAGAGAATTGTAAGAGAGAGATACATAAGATAACCTTGAGGGTTCCTTTGCAGTGATGACATCTGAAACAAGCTTTGTGAAAAATTCTATTATCAGCAGTCAACTTATCAACAAGATAAACAGTTTTGGTACAAGCCATACATTTCTGAGTTGTTCCTGCAAATGCCATTCTTTTTTCTTCTTACCTCACCAACTTGGAACAAGTCTATGAAGATGAGAGAAGGAAAAAAGTGAAGGAGAAATTGTATTCAATAAAGCAATTATATTGTAAGTTACAATCATTTTTTTGATGAAATGTTAAGCACCTAACTAAAGTTATTTTATTTAATTATAATAAAGTGTAATTTATTAGGTCATTAAAGAATTGGATATTTTGGTTAAATAAATGGGATGTTTATCAGAAAGCTACTTTGTTAAATGTGGGGTAGGAAGGATTGAAAATCACAACTGCCAACCAGACAGCAGCTTATCATTCAACATCCAGCTGGCTAGCTTTCATTCTTGGATCTCATTTTTCAAACACAAATGAAAAGAATACATTCTATCACTCTTTTCTTGAATTACAAGTATTGGCATGCATGTTACTCACTGACCAAACTAAAACATCTTTTGTAAACATAACAACTTTGTCAAGTTGTGATGTTCTTTTCTTTTTTTCATTAGATGATATTTGATGGAACATATCAATATTTTAATAGGGAGATCATTTTTAAAAAATTCTTTTAAGTTTGTACATTGTTAAAACTTATGTGTTAATTGAAAAAATATCTTAGTTCTACATTGTTGAGATTATATATCTCATATATGTTTACTCAATTATATAAAGAATGTATTTATTTTATTTTAAAATACATTAATTTTTTTTTTCTTTTTCATTCTCATAACTCTTTGTTTTTAAAATTTTCGAAGTGTCAACTTCTTTCTCTTTTTTTCTACTCGTTAAATTTTTCAATTATTTTTTTGAATTATTTTAGAAAATTATTTTAATTTCTCTTCGTTTGAGTTTAGAAATTATCAGTATTAATTTTTGGATTCTCTTTGAAAAATTATTTCAATTTCTCTTTATTCAAAAAATTATTTAAAGTGGTCAATTGAATATTATTGAGTTCACTTTGAAGAATTATTTAAATTTTTTCTCATTTGAGTTGAGAAATTATCAATATTAAATTTTGAATTCTCTTTGAAGAAATATTTCAATTTCTCTTTATTTCAAAAATGATTTTGAGTGGTCAATTAACCATTATTAAATCTCTTTGAGGAATTATTTAAATTTGTCTTCGTTTAAGAAATTGTTATGACAGATGTTCATACTAGATACTACGAGTGATTTTATATCATATTCAATTGGTTTCTACACCATTAAAGGGTGTATTTCTAGACCAATTATCTACCATGCAAATAGTAATTTTATATTATAGTTTTAGGTTGTTTTATCTTGGAAACGTCTTGATCGAGTAGATTGATTTGTATAATGTTGGGCAATACTGCTAAATGTCTTAAAGAGAGCGACTTAGTTCGCGACTCGATCCGATAATTTTTTCAATGACAATTTTTCAAAATCATAAAACAACAATTTTAAAACGTGTTGATCTAACATGGCTGCTAAAGAAATTATTGACACTTATGTGGTTGTTGTCTCTGACAACCCACTCAAATTTGAAGGAAATCACTTCACACACTAGCAACAAAATCTGCAATTTTTCTTTGTCTTAAAAAAGGTTGTCAACGTTCGCGACTCAGTTCGCAACTCGATCCGATAATTTTGGAAATGACAATTTTTCAAAATCATGAAACAATAATTTTAAAACATGTTGATCTAACATGGCTGCTAAAGAAATTATTGACACTTATGTGGTTGTTGTCTCTGACAACCCATTCAAATTTGAAGGAAATCACTTCACACACTAGCAACAAAATTTGCAATTTTTCTTTATCTTAAAAAAGGTTGTCAACATTCTGATTGATGAAATTTCAGTTGATCAATTTAGACTAACTAAGAAAACTAACAGTAAGAGATATGTGAATTCAAATGGAACACTCAATAGTATTAAAGTTAAATTTGCTACACCGGTTAAAGCAAACGATTTATAGCCCAGGAAAGAAATTGTCTTATGGAAAGAGAATTGTTATCTCTACAAAATCATATTCTGAATGGACTTGCAGATGATCTGTAAGATTATTACAGTAGTTGCGATACTGCACAACAAGTTTGAAAAGTTCTAGAAAAAGAAGTAAGATATCGAAGAGGCCAGATGCCTAGATCAAGGAAGTATGTTATTAGTCGCTACTTGAAATATCATATGGTAGATGAAAGGTTTGTGGAGGCTTAATGCCACGAATTTCAAAAGATTGTTCATGAGATCGTCAATGAAGATATGTCCTTAGATGAAAATTTTCAAATTGTTTTTATTATTAACAAATTGCCCTTTAGTTCAAAAGTTTTTAAGAAATTTTGCTTCTCCACAAAACAAAAGAATTTTTAATTGAGAGTCTGATTATTCTCATTCGAATTGAATAAGATTCTCAAAGACAAGGTTAAAATTGAAAAATTCTTGGTTGATTCAAACAACAAAAAGAAATTCGGTGTATTTTTGAAGCCATTTGAAAAATGATTAAAGAATCATAACCGCAATGTTGAGAGCCGAATTAAAAATGATAACCATTTTAGGGTCTCAATTACTCCAATTGATAGGCACCAACCACCACCACAAAGAAATGGCACTATATTTTATCTTGCTTCAATTATGGAAAACTAGATCATATGATTAAGAAATGTAAGATTAGGTTTAAACCTTATGTAGCCCTTAATGCAAAAGTTAACCTGACTGATAAGAAATTTATTGCTTTGAACGCCTAAATCAACATGATTGGTGAATCTGATGGTTGGTGGATAGACATTGACTCATCTTGTCATGCCTGTTATGATCGTGCAATGTTCAAAACATACACGAATAAAAAAGTGTTGTTGAGAGTTGCCCACGCCACTAGAAATTTCATAAGTATAAAGGAACTAGATATGATTCCAGTTTATTTAATGAAATCTATAAATAACAAGGAATTGTATATGAAACAAGTGCACCATATTCTCCTAAAATAAATGGTAAAGCATAAAGAAATAATATAACTCTTGTTGAACTAGTTGTTGCTATTATGGTGAATTTTGATATTGTATCTCACTAGTCGGGGGGAAATTTTATTGATTGTTTGTTATGTCCTGAATAGAGTTACCAAGTCTAAAAACAAAATCTCTCATTTATGAGATATTGAAGAAAAGATAATTAAACTTGTCTTACTTTAGAACTTGGGACTATCTGACTTATGTTAGAATTTCATATTCAAAGTTAGTTAAACTCGATAGTAGAGTCTGTGAATTTATATTCATTGGGTATGCAGCAAACAGTAAAACATATATGTGTTATGACCTAAATACAAAAGTGATCATATAATAAAATGATGTTGAATTATATGAAGACAAATTTTCTTTCAAATCAAAAAATAGTTAGGACACTGAATCAAATCACATTCTCAGACAAGTAACCTAGATCACTAGATTTGAAAAGAAAATATCTTCGGATCGGTCTCACAATATGAAAAAGATCTTAATGAAATATATTTATTTTGACACACTAATTATTTCTAGTGTCAAAATAATTAAGAACATTGGAACATTGGCCGTCATAGCTATATCACTGAATATATTAAACTTGACATGACATGTGTCATAGGATTTTTGCATAGGTTTAGTAATAGATAAACTAGGCAGTTGCCTAGGGCCTCAAAATTAATTTCTTATAACTTATTACTTAATTACATATCAGATAAAAAAAAGTTAACTAATATTATTCAATTCTCATTTCTATCACTACTATTTTTCCTTTTTTAATAAAGTGAAAATAACTGAACTTTATTATTAACAAACTATGTTTAGAATCTAATTTAAATGACTAAAATTACTGGATTGTTGTTTATCGGCAAAAATCTATCTAGTACTTAAAAAAAATAGAAATAGATTTTAATTTATCTAACATTTTATTATTTAGATTTAAATATAAAACCTTATATTTATTTAACTATTTTACTTCGGTGGTTTTTTTTATATATTTGTGTATATTTTAAAATCTTTAGTATTTTATTTAAAATAATGTCATCTTAAACTTTTGAATCAAAAACTATAAAATTAAAATATAAAAATAGTTGAAATTTTACCGAAAATATTGAAAAAATTGATTATCATGTTTAATAAATAATTTTATAATTCAAAAAATGTAAAATGTTGACTTTAAAATAAAAATTTTACTTTTTAAAAATTTTTTTTACTATTAATAATTTAAAAATTCTCATTATAAAATTCACCTTAGGCCGCAATATCGGTTGGGCCGACCCTGACATTGACAAACTATTGAGTGAATTATGTGATACTTTAAAAGGACTATGTATCTCAGATACATTATGAGATATTTTTTGATGTACACGAAGTATACATTGATGTGAATTTAAACACCTTATCAGATGATTCTAAAGAAACTAGTGGCTATATATTCAATATAATTTGAGGAGTGTTATCTAGGAAATCAAAGAAACAGATTGTATTTATAAAGGAGTTGTAAAAATGGATCATGTACACATTGATGAAAATTTAGTAGATCATTTAACGAAAGGATTATCTAGAGAGAACGTCCATAATACATCCAAGAAGATGAGACTAATATGCCTATAGAGAGAGATGAGTTGCTCATGATAGTAGCTCGATCTAATAGACTGAAGATCCGAGTAATATGAGGTGAACATGCTAGTATAAATAAGAGAATAATGAATCCTAAAGCAATAAGAGCACGAGATAATATAAACTCTTAATGAGATTTATACTCTGTATGATGGAGTACCTAACTACATGAGTATTTTTTATAGACTCACATATGTGATTGTGGAACTTGGGTCGTTCTGTGAAATTTTGAGGCAAAATTCATATAGTCTTCACTAAACTAGGATACACGTGCAAGGCCATTAAATCACGAGATTATTAGAATGCGCCTTAAAAAAGGTTGTGTGTGAGTTTGATGTCTGAGATAGAGTTCAAGACAATTGTGTCAATCTTGTTGAATCGGAGTTCTACTTGCTATGCAAAGATTCAAGTCGTAGACACCTCTATTTATATGTACAATCTTAAAAAGTTTAACTTCTGAAACACTTTTTTAAATTCAAGTGGAGGATTGTTCGAACATGCCAATATTTTAATATGGAAATTAATTTGAAAAAATTCTTAAGTCCCACATTGTTAGAAAAAATAAGTGTATTTGTATGTTAGTTGGAAAAAAAAATTCTTAGTCTTACATTGCTTAGATATGATATATTAGCTAGCTTACTCCATTATATAAGGAATACACTTGTTTCATTTCAAAAAATTTCTTTTGAGTTTTTCTTTTCTCATTTTCATAACTCCGTGTTTTTTGAATTGCCGAAGTGCTAACTTCTCACCATTTTTTTTTACTGTTGAATTTTTCGAGTATTTTCTTAAATTATCTTTAGAGAATTATTTTAATTCCTCCTCATTTGAATTGAGAAATTATCAAATATTAATTTTTGGATTCTCTTTGCAAATTATTTGAATTTCTCTTTTTTTAAATTCTTAGATGATTATTATTGAAGTCTCTTCGAAGAATTGTTTGAATTTTTTTTTGTTTGAGAAATTAGTACTGATCTTTATACCATATACTACAAGTGATATTTATATCATATTTGACTGATCTTTGTACTATGACAGAATATATTTTTAGATCAAATATCTACCGTATAAATAGTAATCGTATAATATAGAACTAAATTGTTTCATCCTAAAAGCCTAGTATAATATAATAATAAAAATCAAAGATAGTAAACAATTATATTAAATTGTATTGTAATGTGAATTTGATTCAGTTATTTTATTTTATTTTATTTGTAATTTTACGTAACTAAAATAATTATAAATAGTAGATTAAAATTTTGTTTGAATAAAACATTGGTTTAAAGATTTTTTAATGAAATATTGCTTTAAATATTTTAACATTTTATTATAACATTTTTTTAGATATTAATAATTTAAAAATTATTTAAATTTAAATTTGTTTTAAATAATATTATAGAAATTTTTTACTATATATTTTAAATAATTATGTGATATAAATTAGTTTTAATTTTTAATAATTATTTATGTTAGAGAGTGTTAAAATAATATTTTAAAATATAAACATTAAGTTTGAAATACATTCATCATTTTTATTATTTTTATAACAAAAATATTTTAAAAAATAAAAAATATCTTTTGTCAGGTGATGAACCAGTTGAACTCCATATACTCCATAATTTTTTTACATTTGATTTTCTAAAATATTGCCCATTGAACACATCTTAGTAATTTTTTTATAATAAAAAAAAGAAGTTACTCTCTTCGTTTTAAACAATTGTGGTTTTAGAGTAACATGTTTGTTTTAAATTAAATGTCATTTTTAATATAATAATAATTGTTATTTTTCCAATTATGTCATATAATTATTATTCTGTATACTATTTTTAATATATTAATAAGACTAATTTAGTAAAAGTGAAATATTTTTAACAATATCATTACATTTTTTAATTTGTGTGCAAAAATTTTAAATAACAGTTATTTTAAAATAGAATGAGTATTTATTTTCTATATCAATATCCGATGTCGTAAGATCAAAATATAAAAGTATTATTTTAGAATTTGTGTAATATGATAAAAATTCATTCGGGTAGTAAGGCTTGCTCAGTGGAATAAGGTTTGTTTCTTGTTATTGTATATTTAATTTCTTAAAAGTTTAAATATTACTTATTTTTTATAATTATTTTCATAACAACCTTAGTATCTACAATAACTCCTATATTTGTAAGTATGAACACAAGAAGTATGAGATTGAGATGATAAAATAAAAGTGAGAGGAAAGTAAAGGTGAGAGAAACATGATGCAATGATGAGTTGGGTGGGGTGTAATTTTTACGTATGCTATGGTTTATTGTCGGATCTAGATTCTCCATCATCATCATTGAAGTAGTGTTGGATGAAAATAGAAGAAATTGTATTTTGATTTTACTACAAAAATTGAATTAAGTCTTATAAGATGTGCCATTTTGCCTAGCCATAGCCCAACCATTCCATCATGACGAGATATAAATTAGTAATATATGATGCGAATGTTAACAGCAAACAGGGCATTTGGTCTAGTGGTATGATTCTCGCTTTGGGTGCAAGAGGTCCGGAGTTCGATTCTCCGAATGCCCCAATTTTAGCTTGTTTTTGACTTTTCTACAAAATGGCAGTAACTTGCTTTCACGTTCAGCTAACTCTTTTGACAAGCTCATGTAATTATTTATTCATAAGTTAACTGAACTGTTCAGCTAATATATTCACCATTAACTTCTGAAAATTTTCCTTTTCTTTCTTTATTGGGCTCATTCTTTTTGTTTTTATTGTTGGTTCAATGCCAATTTATATGACCCAATAACCTATTAACTAGTAATACTTTTTTTTCTTTTTACAAAATAATTATTTAGCGTCTCATTCTACGATGAAATCACTTTATGACTGAAGTACTTTATTTTTTTTTATCAAAAATTGTTCTGAATTTCAATTTCATATTATAGGTATGTATTCTGACTTTTGGATTAAGCCCATAAGAATTTACATCTTTTGTCAGTAAGTTAGAATAAATTTGATTTTTTTTAATAAATTTATATATAAGTGATTCATAAAGCAGCCCCATAATAAATTATATATATTTGTCATTAAATAGTTAGATTAAAATAGAAGTAATGTATATTTGAATATCAAAATGTCATAATCAATCCCACAATAGACCATTATACAAAATATCAAAATATACAAAGTAAAAGATAACTATTGTGTATATTTGACGCCAATGTTTCTCCTATGCATCTGGTACCACAACACATATCGTGTCTTTGCTAAGATGGCATGCAGAGTGGTCATCTGATGAGTGACATCTTCAAACTCGTCCTTAGTTATGGCTTCTCTTCCAATAGTCACAATGCAATGACATATTAGTAACACATCAACGACATGACCCACACATGTTTGTTCCTCCTCTAAGATCTCCTTTTGCATATTGTGTCATGTAAGAATGTGGCACTCTATAAAATCATTAAATGTAGTTGTATACCATAATCCATGGACGAGGAACTGGCACCCAACGTACATCCTCTGAGACTAGATGATCATAATACACTACAAAAAAAAGAAATAATTCACGGACAAAATTGATGAGCCAATCGATTGGCTCAAGGCCCAATAGATTGGTTTAGTCATTTGTAATCTATTACCTTCCCCATCATGGAAATATTTAATATATAGCCATTACAAGTCATTAAGGTGCAATATAAATCACTTGGTTAATTGATTAGGTCCTCCCCAATCGATTGGCAAGCTAAAAAAAGTTTTCCCAATCGATTAACTTGTGTTTCAATCAATTGGTTAGTTTAAAAAAATCCTTTCAAAAGATTGTGGACAACTTCTTAATCACATAGATTGGTTTTGAAAACATGTTTAACATGTAAAACTATTAGAATAAGTCTTTTTATTGTGTGTGAGAGTTGTCTTAGAACTTAAGAGTTATTTCCTTACTTTTACAAAACTCTGACCACTCAGACAGACACAACTTGGTGAGTTTTCAACTTTATATGAGGCTTCAAGATTCTTTTTTGGATGCATTGGTTGTATAAGCACTTTAATCTTGAGTCTTTTTTCTTGATGAGGTTTTGAGATGTTTTACTAGTTTGTTCACCATCATCTGAGTGTTGAGTTATTGCCACAAACTTCAATATCATAACTATTTGTGTCGTCGTCATCAAAATTTCAGAGAGGATCTTTTGCGGAGCTATACAATTTAGACCTGCAACCACATATATTTGCATTATATTGTATTGAGAGACTCTTAGGAAAACCTGAGCAAGGTGTTGGTTATGTAGCTCTTCTTCCATTCCCTTAATTATCATGTTGTCCATGTATACTTTCGATATCTCACATATTTCCTCTTTAAAATCTTTTTTATAATCCTTTGATATATAGCCTTAACATTTTTTAAGCCAAAAGGCATCACAGTGTACTATTAATTTTCTTGTTCGGTCATGAAGTCGGTTTTCGCTCTATTCGACTCGTACATAGGTGTCGCTACGCGAAAAATGATACAGAGTCGCCATCGGATTTTATTTATCCCAAGGAGGGAAAGGAAAATAACGATAAAACCTTTGGGGAAAGAACATGGTCATCGCAACCAAGTCTTAGGGTTCGGGAGCCGGTTATGCGAGGGGAAGGTATTAACACCCCTCACATCCATCGTACTCGATGGGAACCTTCTAGGTTGTTTCGCTTGAATGGGTGTTTTTATTAAGAGTTTGCTTGCTAAAAAGAAAAGAGAGGTTGGTTTTTTATTAGAGTGCTCGCCAAGGATTGTGACCCTTGTGCCTACATATCCTCACTTAAAAGAAGTGAAGAACTAGAGCTCCGTAGTTCGGAGGCTTGTGAAATGGTTGTTTGTTGGTTGATTTTATACCTTGAAAAAGGGTTTTCGGATTGATGCCCTAAGGCGAAAAGAAGTTTGATGAGTTGATGTTATTTTTAGGTTTTGAGAAGAGATTATTTTTTATTAGGATCATACTAAAGACTTTGGATAGAGATGAATATTTCGAATAATCAAGTCGAGCGCATTGTATTCAAAACATTTGGAACGAATGTAGGAGGGTTCCATTCTCATTCCTTCTCCACCACTTTAAAGTTCATGGCGTATAACCCTAATCGTATCTTTATTGTATTTTGGATTTTTATGAGAAAAATACCACTTGATGTTGGATCAAGGGTTTTATTGTTTGTAAAAATATTTGAAGTGATGCGAACAAGGTCGATGGCGAACGCATAAGGCGGTCGACTTACAAGGGTGAAAATGCCTCGGTAAAATCGAGAGTTTATTTTTGAAAATATTTTTTAGAATCAAAAGTCAAAAATGACCACAAACATCCGCATACAAAGGTCGTGCAACCACATCGGGTTAGTCGGCTTGAAACAACACAAAACACGAAAACAAACGGAAAAAAAAATTTTGGGAAAAAAACTAGAAAAACCAAGGGAAGTTCTATAGGCGAAGGCTGTAGCGAAGCTGCCCAGAAACAGGAAGAAGTTCGCTAGACGAACTTCCCAACGAACGCAAACAGAGGCAAAATGGGGCAAAGTTCGCCAGGCGAACCTTGCAGGAAGCTGCCCAGAAAAAACAAACAGATGTTCACTAGGCGAACTCCCTAGCGAGCGAAAACAGGGGCAAAAGGGGGCAAAGTTCGCTAGGCAAAGGTGTCAGCGAATATGACAGCAAGAAAACATCAGGCGAAGTTCATGCTGTTTTGCCCAGAATAATCTTTTTTCATGGAAATAGAGGGAAAACAGGGTAAAGTTCGCTAGGCGAACTTGCCAGCGAACATGACAGTAAAGATGAGTATATTTCAACTCATCTTACTATGTCAACTACATTATGTTCTTTCTCTTTTCTTTGTTCTTTTACAACATTTCTTGGTCATATTTGAGACCACATTACAACATATGCAACACAAAAATCACATAAAAGTAAAGCATGCAAAAATATGTAAAGAGTAAAGGGTTTGAGAGAAAGGATACCCAAGAGCTACTATCTTCCTTCACCAATGGCTTTTTGTTGGGTATGCTTTGTGGTTCACCTTCTTCTTCTGGTTTTTTGTTCCTCTCTTGTTTTCTCAAGATTTTCTTTTCAAACTCTTTTTTTCTGTTTTTTCTCTTACTCTATTTTTCTGATTTTTTTCTCCTACCCTTTGTTTGCAGCCCTCTCTACTCTTTTATCTCAGCACATTAGGGTTTTCCCTTCTTTCAAAATATCAGATTTTTTCACGGAGAAATGTCTTTTGCCACTTTCCTCATGTCACTCTCTTTCTTTCCATTTCCATGTATGTTGCTATGCTGCATTTTCGCTGCACTACTTGCCTATGCTGTCTTTTTTCTGCTGCACTTTGCATTGCCCTCAAACCTTGTACCCATTTGTTGGCTTATGCTTTGACTGCCCTTGTGGTCAATGCTACTACCTTGGGACAATTTTTTAAAATTATGATATTTGATGTGTAGATGCATTACCATAAGTTTATTCCCTTGGTCTTGTGACATGTAATGGTTTTGTGATATAATGAAAATTGTCACTTCTTGCATGAGGTTGTCTTGATCTTGACATGTTCCAATTTTGAGTTGAACCTTAATTATTCTTCTTGGATATTTGTGGGCATAATGTGGAACATGTAAACTTAAAGGGGCATGAAGGGTGCCATAGCATGAAGTTGAATTAAGATTAGAAATGGCTCAATTTTTTTAAGCATTACTAAGAGTTATAAAATTTATAACAAATGTGACATTCTTGCAAATGTCATGAAATTTCTCTTTGTAATATTCTTGAATTCATGAATCTTGGATTTGGAAAATGGGTCTCCCTTATGCCATTGAATTTGAAATGAGTGAAGTTCTTGAATTATGAACTTGTTATCTTGACTTATGCTTTGCAAATTTGAACTCCACTTGATCAAGAATTCGAAATAACGTTGGATGAAGAAATCTTGAATTAGGCTTTGCACTTCATGTCCATTAAGAATATTGATCTTGAATATCCTAATATTTTCCAAGTATCTTCTCCTTTAAGGAATCTACATGAGTAGACTTTCCAACTTGAACCAAACCTTAAATGATGAACCTTTTATTCCATGTAGCCCATGATAGGCAATTTCTCTTATTTGGAATGGAAAACAAATGAACCGACCTAATCCTTACCTTGTGAACCCACATGTTCGGTATGCAATAGAACAATGTATGATATGGCGAATGTAGAGTATGAAAGACTAAAGATGAAAATGAGGGTGTGACAATAGGTATTTGGTTGTAACCAGAATATGAATCTATAAAAGATAAGAGTTTGTACCCGGATGAGATATCGACCAACTTATCTATACTTGGGAGTGGATGTGAGTCTTTATGGCGACGCCTTGTTTAGGTCAATGTAGTCAACACACACCCTTCACTTTCTAGAGGTCTTCTTGACGACCACCACATTAAAAACCCACTTGGTATACCTTATTTTGGAAATGAAATTAGCATTTAGCAGATCTTGGATGATTTTGGATGATTCATATGCCTTCTTAAGGAATCATTCCTTCATCTTTGTGATACATACCAGGTGTTAGGGTCAACATTTTATGGCATACCACACTAGGATTTATCCCCAAAATTTTGTGAGGAGAGGTTTCTTTTAAGAATTTTATTAATTCTTAATTTACTATGATAGGTAGACCGACTCCAATTCTTACAAACCTTATTGAGTTGTCATCCAACTAAACCGTCTTAAAGTATCCATCCAAAACCGGTCTCAAGATTTTTGCTTTGGTCTCGTTTGATATTCTTAACTTTCCTTCCAAGAAATTAGCATTATCCTTTGTTGTCTATTGAATATTTTATGGTAATTATATTGACACATTTTATGAAAGACGAGATAAAGAAGTCAAGGAATATGAACGTCAAATAGAAACATTTCATAGTGAGAAGGTACCATGAAAAAATGAGGAAAAAGAAAGGGATCCAATATAATTAAAGTGAAAGGGATCCCTCCACATATAAAACATGTATTATTGAGAGAACAATCGATGCCACCAAATCTTGTTAGTAGCTTTATATCTAGTTTGAAGAAAGAGAAGTTTAGAATAGTGTTGAGAAAGGGAGCACGCAGATGAAGCATATTCGATTTAAAAGGGAAAATACAACTAATTGAATTCATAAAATCAAGCTTGATGAAGAATTCAAACCAATTGGATGCACAAATACAATTCTTAAAGAAGCACTTGATTAAAGAATCAAATAGTCAAATTAAGGACTTTAAAGAAGCACCGCGTGAGAGGAAACCCATAAAAATATGTGATTTAATTTTATGTTTTGTCCCTTTGATGCATTTGAATTTTTTAATTTCAGGTTTTTTTAAAAATAATTAGTGTGTTTTCCCCACGTGTAAGTTGTGTTGCGACTTTATTTAATGAATGAGTTTTTTGGTGTTATTTCTTTCGGATAATAGTATGTTACCTTACCAATGACATAAAAAAAGTTACAACAAACAAAATCACATGAAAAGAATCAAAGAAAAAGTTAAGTTGTTGGTCAAGTTCCAAATGCAGAATGACCAATTAAGAAGAAGGGGAATATTCAACTAACTTATACTCAATCTCCAAATATCTCAACAAGTAAGGTTTGAGCGAAAATTTCATTGTTTACCTTTTCTTGTTTTAAGAGTTCCATACAATTGTTTATCTGCTAAGATTTTGATGTTTCTAATTAGTATATTGGCCTGTTTATTAACACATAGAGGCATATTTTTTGTTGTTTAACTCTGGGCCTTTTTAAGCCCACCTGTAAAAAGATTTATTCATTATTTAAATCCTTCAAGCCGAAACCTTTCCTTCGGTGACTTAGCCACATTCTTAGTCAATTGATTTGAAAGATTAAATTTTTCACCCTCTTTAGAATTAGGTAGAATGTTAGTTTTCCTTATTGCTGCAAAAGACTAAGTTTGAGGTAGGGATAATAGAAAAATGAATATTTTAAAAATAACCTAACAACATACCACTTGTTAACTCATTTGGTATTGGAAATTGAATTTTTTCAATTTTTTCTGAAGCAATTAGGGGATACAAGTTTTTGGTGTGGTCTATTTTTGTTCCAAAGTTACCCTTAATTATTTTTATAAATAACTTTAATTGTTGGTAACTTTTGTTGGTTACCAATTAAAAAACTAACTTCCCTCTCTCGCAAAAAAACTTCACATTTATAACTTCCATTAATTGTTTTATTTTGACACTAGGTTTATCTCCATTGTTAAAAATCATCTTCTATTTCTATCTCCATTGTTAATACTAGGTTTATCCATACAATCAAACATCAAATCCATATGAGGAACCAACCCAGGGTACTTCCTCAAAACTACAACAAATCCCAAACACTGCACATAGTCCTATTTTCTTTCCTATTTTACCCTTTATGTATTCAAATTATTATTTTCAAAGATAAATTATAATAAGTGAAAGACGGTTACATCATTCTTAAATCAAAAAATCATTTTGTGACTGTTTATATTTTAAAAAAACAAAATATAAGATAATTGAATAACTTCCCACATTTGAAATTTTTTGTTTCATTTTTATCCGTCACTTTTCCTTCTCATATGGCAGCAACCGATGAGGAAAAAACTTTACCAACAAAACTTGCATGTACAATAGAATTTCAAACAGCAAATTTGAAAGAAAAAAAAAAGGTAATATCCATCTTATCTAGGAAAATTGAGATCTATCTCAATCTAAAACATATCACTATCTTATACTTAAAATTTATCATTTAACCAATTATGTTACTATTTATCATTTAAATGTTGGGATAATTCAATCATATAAATGTTTGAAGAAATTATATTACACAAAAATGTTAAATTTTACATCCTACTTTGATACAATTTTGTTTTATTTATATTTTTTTGTTGTATATAATGCTTTTGATTCTTTATGTTTGACTATGGAATAATTCATCTCAAATTTACAATTATATTGTTATTGTAGAATTCATGCATGTTTGATTCGTATAGTTTCAGTTTTTGTTGTTCACCACTTATTTCATATAGTTAAGAATAATTTGTGTTCAAATGAATTATTTAGAACATTGTTTTGATGTTATTTTACCCTATTTTAAAAATAATTTGTATTCATTATATTGGCGAGAACAATGTTTGGTCAAGCTTATGATCTCTCAGACCAATTCTTTTCTCTTTTTATTTCTTTTTCAATCATCTTATTTTTTTTTCTTTCAAGTTATCGTTTTCCATTGCATATACTTATTTTTTATTTATTTTAATTTTGATTATAATTAGTGATATTTGATCTTGGTATATTGTTTGTTTCTAATCTTTCTTCTTTGATGTTTGATTATAATTGAATTAGTTGTCATTTAAATTTACATATTTTGTTGTTATATTTTTCAAAGTGTTGATCTGTATTATAAATGGGAAGATTTTTTTCAATGGAATAGGTATACACAATTATATACAATGACAATTACAATACTAAATAACTCCCGTATCTATTTGCTTTTGTAACTTTCCACTCATTCAACTTATATATACAAAATAAAACACATAAAAAGGAGGGATAACATAATTTCAGTATTTTATTTTTTATTTCTATACGTGTGACCTTCATATTAAACACATCTTTAACCATAAGGAAAAAAAGAATAATAATATTAACAACAAAATTTATTGTGAATTATTGAAACTTTGAAACACTAACCATTCACTTTCTTAAATTAGTTGAATTTTATTGTTAATTTTTTATTTACAATTTTTACTTTTTATGTTAGAGACATGCAAAATAAATGTCATATTACTTTAAAATTTAATTTGAAAAATAATTTAACTTTTAATTAATTAAAAAATGATATTAAAAATTTATTACAAACATGAGAGTACCTAAAAAATTTAAATTTAAAGCATAATTCAATAAAAAAATATTCATTTATCTTTTAACGTGTGTTCATTAAAAATGCAGATAAACGGACACAGGAGTATCCGTATAAACGTTAGTAATATATTCTTTCTTTTCATAAGGGTAATACCGAAAACTCCTATGAAAACAGAAACTAATTTTAATTCTCTTTGGATACTTGGTAGATAGCTTGGAAGCAAAGACTGTTAAACTATTTTTTTCCTTCAATATTACCCTTAAAATATACACACGTTTATTTTCATATGCTGTGCACATTAAAAAAAGCGGACAGACGGGCACGAGAGTGCCCGTCTGAACGCTAATTTTTATAAATAACTTTAATTGTTGGTAACTTTTGTTGCTTACCAATTAAAAAACTAACTTCCCTCTCTCACAAAAAAACTTCACATTTATAACTTCCATTAATTGTTTTGTTTTGACACTAGGTTTATCTCCATTGTTAAAAATCATCTTCTATTTCTATCTCCATTGTTAATACTAGGTTTATCCATACAATCAAACATCAAATCCATATCAGGAACCAACCCAGGATACTTCCTCAAAACTACAACAAACCCCAAACACTGCACATAGTCCTATTTTCTTTCCTATTTTACCCTTTATGTATTCAAATTTTTATTTTCAAAGATAAATTATAATAAGTGAAAGACAGTTACATCATTCTTAAATCAAAAAACCATTTTGTGACCGTTTATATTTAAAAAAACAAAATATAAGATAATTGAATAACTTCCCACATTTGAAATTTTTTGCTTCATTTTTATCCGTCACTTTTCCTTCTCATATGGCAGCAACCGATGAGGAAAAGATTTTACCAACAAAACTTGCATGTACAATAGAATTTCAAGCAGCAAATTTGAAAGAAAAAAAAAAGGTAATATTCATCTTATCTAGGAAAATTGAGATCTATCTCAATCTAAAATATATCACTATCTTATACTTAAAATTTGTCATTTAACCAATTATGTTACTATTTATCATTTAAATGTTGGGATAATTCAATCATATAAATGTTTGAAGAAATTATATTACACAAAAATGTTAAATTTTACATCCTACTTTGATACAATTTTGTTTTATTTATATTTTTTTGTTGTATATAATTCTTTTGATTTATGTTTGACTATGGAATAATTCATCTCAAATTTACAATTATATTGTTATTGTAGAATTCATGCATGTTTGATTCGTATAGTTTCAGTTTTTGTTGTTCATCACTTATTTCATATAGTTAAGAATAATTTGTGTTCAAATGAATTATTTAGAACATTGTTTTGATGTTATTTTACCCTATTTTTAAAATAATTTGTATTCACTATCTTGGTGGGAACAATGTTTGGTCAAACTTATGATCTCTCAGGCCAATTCTTCTCTCTTTTTATTTCTTTTTCAAGCATCATCTTTTTTTTTTCTTCAAGTTATCATTTTCCATTGCATATACTTATTTTTTATTTATTTTAATTTTGGTTATAATTTGTGATATTTGGTCGTGGTATATTTTTTGTTTCTAATCTTTCTTCTTTGATGTTTGATTATAATTGAATTAGTTGTCATTTAAATTTACATATTTTGTTGTTATATTTTTCAAAGTGTTGATATGTATTATAAATGAGAAGATTTTTTTCAATGGAATAGGTATACAAAATTATATACAATTGATCGGTGCATCTTTATGTACATTCTCCTATATTTTTACTTAGGCATTTATTTACTTTATTTTGATTATTCTTATATTTTATTATGTTTTTATATTTTATTTTATTATTGGTTTAATTTGTTTTTCGCACTTTATTTTTCAGCTTTAGCAGTCTGCGCGGAAAAGATCATAACTTGAGTTCCGGGAATCCGTTTGAGGCGTTCTGAAAATCGCCGGAAAGCTAAGAGAGAGAGCTATGACTTTTGTGTTGGAGTCGAAGTCAGATTCGGAGCATATTTTCCCAGAATATTCGTTGAAGTTACAACATTAGGAATTTGTTTTAGTTTTGGGTCATGTTTTGGGTCTGGGTTATATTTTCGACCCAATTGGCTTTTGAACCGGATCCATTGTTTTTCTTTTTAGGTGAAACCTTGTTTTACGGTTAATTATTCACTATTCACGAAAAAAAGAGAGGTTTGAGAAGAACTCATGGAAAACTAATACCTCGGGGCAAATTCTGATGTGTACGGTTTCAACACTTTGATGTTATTATAATATTAATTTAAATCTGATTCCTTTCAATCCTTTTCTATGAAGTCATTTGCTTAATTTGATTGCAATTGTTTGCTTAATTCAATTGTTGTTCATAGGATAGAATTGATTAAATTCGATTGTATGCATGTTCCTAAATTTAATTGCGTGTTATCGTTTGCTTAATTCGTTAATTCGTCATATTTTTAACCGTTTGCTCAATTCGGTAAACAGGAACATAATTAATTTGATGTTGGTAAGTGCTTGTCTAATTAATATCATAATCGAATAGGATTGGAGCCGTTTAGGGATTGATGTTATAATAGTCGATGATAAGTCGGAACCCGAATCAGTAGGATTAGCCGTTTTATCTTATTTTAATAATCACTTTTTTTATAGTCACTTATTTTAAGTATTTTTTCTCTTAATCAAAATTCAAACCCCCATAAACTGTTACTTTATTGGTCAATCACTATAAGAATCCTTGAAAACGATATTCTGAGTTACTGTCGCTGTAATATAATTTTTATAAAAACACTCGTTTTTGATCCGCGCGCGACAGCGAATCAACAATGACAATTACAATATTAAATAACTCATGTATCTATTTGCTTGAGTAACTTTCCACTCATTCAACTTATATATACAAAATAAAACACATAAAAAAGAGGGATAACATAATTTCAGTATTTTATTTTTTATTTCTATACGTGTGACCTTCATATAAAACACATCGTTAACCATGAGAAAAAAAAAGAATAATAATATTAACAACAAAATTTATTGTGAATTATTGAAAATTTGAAACACTAACCATTCACTTTCTTAAATTAGTTGAATTTTATTGTTAATTTTTTATTTACAATTTTTACTTTTTATGTTAGAGACATGTAAAATAAATGTCATATTACTTAAAAATTTAATTTGAAAAATAATTTAAATTTTAATTAATTAAAAAAATGATATTTTAAAATTTCTTACAAACATGAGAGTACCTAAAAAATTTAAATTTAAAGCATAATTAAATAAAAATATATATTCATTTATCTTTTAATGTGTGTTCATTAAAAATGCAAATAAATGGACACAGGGGTGTCCGTATAAACGTTAGTAATATATTCTTTCTTTTCATAAGGGTGATACTGAAAACTCCTATGAAAACAGAAACTAATTTTAATTCTCTTTGGATACTGGGTAGATAGCTTGGAAGCAAAGACTGTTAAACTATTTTTTTTCCTTCAATATTACCCTTAAAATATACACACGTTTATTTTTCTATGTTGTGCGCATTAAAAAAAGCGGACAGACAGGCACAGGAGTGCCAGTCTGAGCGCTAGTTAAAATAATATAAATAGTATTTTTTTTAAAGTTTATTTATAAATATCATCGACTTGTTTACATTAATATATAAACATAAATAAATGTTGTCGTCAAAGACTGATCCATAGATTAGTAATTTACACTCATTTAACATAATTAACACATACCATTTAAATTATCCTACCCACCCAAATAATATATTATTTTTACCTTTAAATTGATTTTTGAGGAATGAGTCTCAAGCCTCATTGTATAATGGTGGAATGTGTAACCCACCATGTTTTCTAGTGGGTTAGAGTCAAGTTGCACGCAGGTGGAATTATAGGCAAAGAGCACAACATCCTCGGGGGAAAATTAGGATTGACTTTGTCATTTGGTGTCTCTCTCTCTCTGAACCAAACATTATCTCTTATCAAAATAATTTGTTTGAATCATTCACATACCTTCTATTTATACCAAAGTCATCAAATAGTAAAGTCGCTCAATCCATTCCCCCTTCGAGAGAAAGTTGGAGTTATAAATATATATCTAGAGGTTTAGGTCAAGGGATCACTAGTTTACATATTAGAAACCTAAATACACCTTGTTTGACCTATTGATGGTGGGGTCATCTTCATTATTCTCATCGTAAGTATAATTGGCGCAAACCGAAAGGTCTAATAAAACTAACATGGACCATACATCTTTTTAAAAAAAATCTCAATTAACCCAACCTCTGCCCCACAAGGGTTACATATGATAATGGCAACCAAAAGACCTTAGCAAAAATGTAGATCTCCATATAGGAGTAGTGTCACCCGAACCAATAATGTAAAGTGATGTTCACAACATCTATTAACAAATGAAAATTAACAGCAATGCATAGAGGTGTTGGATTTCCAGCCCCTTTCTTCAGAGATTTGGAATGTCATAGTTCCAAATAATTTCAAGCTTCCCTATTTAGTGATGTTTGACAAAAAAAAAAGTGATCCTTATGAGCACAATATCACCATCATGAGCACGTAGATGGTGATAATAGATTCTTTCAAGTGAAAACTCATTTCTAAAAAAATGAAGTAGGCGACCATGTGTTGGTACATAAATCTCCCTGGGTTCTCAATGACTAGCTATCAAGACCTTACCAAAAGATTAACTATCAACTTTCAACAAGCAAATACTATAGGGTGTCCAATACAAACTTATTCAACGTGCATCATGGAAACTCTAAGTCCTTACTAGAATATTTTGTGTGTTTCAACGAAACCACCATTAAGGTGATAAATCCCAACTAGAAGATGTTTGTGGGAGACTTCTAGAACGGGCGTAAATCCAAACATTTCAACTAATCTCTCGCCCGAAAATCCACACATTCAATGAAAAAAAATAACTACGAGATTATATTATTATATCAAAGATAAAGAAAGCAATGTCGAGAAAAGAGACATAGATGCGAAAGAACACAATAAGGGAGAACTTAAACTCTCTAATCAACCTAAAAACAACTTTTAATTAATAAAAAATAAAAGAACCTTTAAACCTTTCAAAAAAAATCCGCAAAGAACTAGAGAAACTATTAAAACTTTTAAAAAATCCGCAAACAACTATTCACCAATTGTCTTATAAACAAGAGAAAAACACACAATAATCCCAATGGTGGCCGGAGTTTCATAAAAGGCGACCGAACCACCATAAGTGACATTGTCACCTACAGTCTCCCTTTCCTACGATTAATAGCAAATAATTAATTAATTAATTAATTAAATAGGAAACTATATACCAAAGTTCGAGAATGACATAAATGTACACAGAGTCAAAACACATAGTATATCTCTTCTAGTTTTTGATAACTTTGAATAGGTGGACAATGGACATAGAATATTTGAAGATAAAGATAAGATATGAAGCAATTTATTCCACAGATAGGTAGCTATATCGAAGTTTTCCTTTCATTGACTATAATACATTGGAGATGCAAGGAAAGTCTAATGACTTGCGAGAGCATTGTTGTATATTTTATCTCATTACAAACAAAACACATGCATGGGATTTCCAGTAAACATCTCATCAATTAAAATATGATGAATTTAATATAGACAACCCAAATCATCAAAATTGTGACATCATGGCTTTGTTCACAACCACAAGTTTTAAACATTAACGAGTTGTGTTCGATGTCCAACCCACAATTTTATTGTCAAAATCGATTCGAACGGACTCGTTAATTTATGAATTAGATTTAATTGGGTTTGCGGGTTGTGTTTCAAATAAAAATATATATTTTTGTAATTTTTTTTGTCAGTTGAAAAAAATATAACATAACTCAATACAATTATATTTATTTATAACACTCAAATTCGATAAAAAAAACATCATACAATATTAATCAAATTAATCAACACGATATAACATTTAAAATAGTATAAAATTCAACAAAAAAGTTACTTTCATAAAATATATAAGTTAGAAATGATTTTAAAAAATAAGAAACATTTAATCTTAAAATTATATAAATTCATTGGTGAAGAATAATTTTAAAAAAATATATTATGATTATTAATGAAATATTAATTTTATTTTTATTTAAAATAATAAAAAAGTATTTAAGTCACATTAATGATTGGATATGGATTTGCAGAAACTCAAAATCGATATCATAACTAAAGTTATACAAATTATTATGGGTTAAATTAAATATACCCATAAATAAATATATTCAAAATAAAAATTTATTTAAATATGCAAGAAACACTTACATTCGGTTTTCAAATTTTTAATATTAATTTCTCTCTCCATTTTTCATATGAAAGTAAAAATATAGGCTTAATTGAATACATGTGAAGCCGTGTTGGATACATGGCGTTTGATTTTAAAATAACAATTTGATCTTTAACATTAACTTTAAAAAATTGTCACAGCCAAAAAAAATCTTTAAATAATTGTAAATCGTAGATTTGACAATGTTCATATTTGAGTAGACCAATATTCAATGCAGTTTCGTTTTTGAAGACATATAAGGTGGTTTATATTATATAATTTCACATTTTTTTAATTTATGATTAAGTTATAATAAAAAGAGTTATCGTACAATGTTTTATATTTAATTTATAATTAAAAGGGTCTCTTAAACAAATTTATCGACAGTATCTTTTTACTCAAGTCTCTCAAAGACCTTTAATTTATTTTGTTTTTAAAATAAATAAAAAAATATTTAGAGTAAAGAGATTAAGATAAGTGTCTGTAGACAATTAAAATTCATTTGAGCCTATTTTTAGTTGAAATAAACGTTATTATGAAGAAAAAAAATCAACAATCAATTGCTTATGTAACATTTGTTTAGGGGGATTTTGAACCATCGTTATTTAAATGTTTTGAAATTTCAAAGTCATTATATCAAAATAAATTGTTAGTGATTAATTATTAATAGGTAAAAATATTATTTTAGTCCTTTAAATTATTTTAAAATATTAAATTAATTTTTTAAGTTTTTTTTAATGTTTTAATTTATTTTTTTTAATTTTCGTTATAATAAATTGCAAACTCATATATCATTTGAATTAGTTTTTCGTGTTGATCACAAATATGTAATCAAATTTTTCAAACAAGTTACGGTTCATGAGAATCAAGTAAAAATAGACGAAATACATAATGAAAAAGCATTGATCCGACCAAAATACGCAATCAAACGCAAAACTAATTACATATTCGTGAGCAGCGCGAAAAAACAATTCAAGTGGTATATGAGTTTATAATTTATTATAACGGAGATTTTTAAAAAAGGACCAAAGCGTTACAAAAAAACTTAAAAGACTAACTTGATATTTTAAAATAACTTAAAGGATCAAGACAGTAATTTTGCCTTATTAATATATATTTACACCTTTGTCAAAACTTAAACACTGAATCTCCAACTTTTTAAACCCTTAGCTCACTTGTTTCAACTCAGTTAAACTACCTTCTTAGCTCTTTTTCACACATTGATATTCCAACGTGTATCTAATATTTTATCATAAATAAAAAATATTAAACTTTTTTTTATAGAAAAAAATAACAAATGTAATTCCATTAAAAACTACCAAGATAAGTGATATGGGGTGAACTTTTTTCTTCAAATGTTGTTGGTAACAGTGGATCTGATGTTGAACTTTGTAACTATCTTTTAACTTCATCCATCGTTGGGGGATGTACTTGCAAACACTCTAACTCTCAAGATAATGTGTATTTGATACTGATTTGCATATCGTCTTTAATAGTGAGCTTCTAGGGTTTTGAGGCCTTATAACCTTGTATTGATCATAATCCTCCCATAAAATATGTTAGAAGATCCGTTGGAGTACAATATGACGATATATAGGGTCTTGTCAACTCTGATTAGATGTACTTCCAAGGTAGGTTCATCCTATGCTGGAAGTCTTAGATTCTTTTTAAAGACAACTACCCGAGGGGGCGAGATTAGTGGTTTTATCGATCTATTTGATCCAATGCTTCATGGGTATTTTGTTGGCCTTGATTCGTTTTTTAGATATGGATGCATCATCTATCTCATACGACCATTGGATATATTTGACAGTCTAAATAGATGGATGTCTTCTAGGTGTCATGTGATGCTAGATTGACCATTGGTTAAAACAATAGCCCATAGTTTGTTCCTCCTCTAATATCTTTTAATGAATTGACCTAGGTGGATCACTTTGAGCATCTTGTGTCATATAAGGATGTGACATCCTAAGATATCACTAGATTTAGTCGTATACATCACTCTATTCATTAGGAGCTAGGGTACCACGTGCCTCATCCGATACCACATGAATAAGGTAATCATCATACATGGTACCTATATCTTTGTGTGTTATAGTTGGAGGAGCACACTCAAAAGGGTCTCTAGAAACAAACTACATGGGGCCAAACTGCCACGTGACGCATCCAAGCAGGTGCGGAAACATCAGACGATGATTTGTGCATGCATGGAAGTGTATATCTTCTACTACCAAGTGGTTAAGATACACTCTGAAGGGCTCTATCACCTGATTACCTCTTAGTATGGTGAATGCAGAAGCATGTGGCATATCCTCAGTGTAGGTCGAAACATATAACCAGTTGAATATGCATGGAAAGTGTTGGAGGATCCAAGTGGGAAAATGGTACATATGAATTATTAGTAATTGTGCAACACAAGTTTTATGAAATGATACACAAACATAAAGATGAAAATATATTATCGTGAATAGTATCCACCTATTTGTCATCTATTTGGCCTTCCACATACATCATTCAACTAACTTAGGGTGAATGTATACCAAACAAGATGCCCTTCGGTTGTACTCATGGATTCAATCCAAGTCAGCGAAGCATCTCAAGTAAACCATATCCACCTAAGTTGCACTCTTGTCCATAAAAATGGATGTGTCATCGAAATACAACATGTATGCTCTTAAAGCGCATGCTTTATGTTGCATAACTTGCTCATCGTCACCAGCGGCCTGCTCTATCGCATGCAGTTATTGTGTGTACAGCCTCTCCAGGAATGGAAACATAACATGACATCTTCAGGTGGCTTCTAACTCCTTGCGTGGTTTAATTGTCTTCCCCTTATTAAGCATGAGGTGTTGTCCAGTGTGATGGACATCTCACCATGTAGAAGATGAAAATATGGCGTCCTTGAGTGTCATATCTCTACAAATATGAATAACATACCATAGTTAATTGTAACATCACCGATCATGCACAAGTCTCGCAGTCCAGATAGTTGTATCACATCCTGAAACCACTGCTCAGCAGATTGCGACAGACCCGTAACCATTCGGCCATGGTTGATGCATTTTAAAGCATCAAGGTCCTACAAAAAATAAATCATTGTCAGAAACTTCGAATGTTATAAAAAATGTGTTTTAAAGAATGAATAAATTTGAATTTTACCTCTCTATCTCACACATGTCTAGCAGCATGGCCCGAAAATAGAGGCAACAAAGATAAGTCAGACGAACCTCCTCCAAATCACAGAGGTGCCTCGGGTGCTTCTATCAGTGGGGCATATGGGGCATCAAGAGGTAACTAACGCCTCCTATGTAAAGACGAAAGAGGAGATGCATGTCCCCCAGAAGTTGACGTATTCGCATCAACCGAACTAGAATCGATCAGTGTCTGCGATTATCGAGTTTTTTTCCTATGTACCAATGCATGTTGCGTATCTCTGTCATGCCTTAATCTATCTTGGTTATCATCAATAATGTCTATGATTAAGTCGTGGAAGCATTATACAGATAAAGCGTAATGAAATGAAGTCAAACAATTCTGGTAGAAAAAATTTTGAAATGCATCTCTAATTTTTGAAAAAATGTTGAAGAATTCGAAGATGTATCTCCGAAATGTTCTACAACTCAAAAAGGACGAAAAAATTGGCAAAATGAAGTCCAATCCAACATTAAAAAAAAAATCATTGACCATTTAAACTACCTGTTAAATACATTGCTCATTTAAATAGAATATTCATACTACTTATAACATAATCTAATGCTCAATTTCTATAAATGTATATTGAAATTAAAAAATAGAGAAATAAAAAATTTACTTAATGTGAGTTTGATGTTGAGCTCTTTGATTGATTGGTTGTTCATGGTAGAAACTTGAAAGTGTGTTGAATGTGTTTGAGAGTTTGTGGGTTGAGAGAGTTTGAGAGTTGAAAAGTTTGGAGAGTTTGTGAATTTTGAGAGTATTTTAAAAAATAAGAAATGAAAAGAGATTATGACGCATAATTAATTAAAATAGCTTCTGAAAATACATCTTTGTAAATTACCCAAAGATATATTTTCATAATTTTTTTAAACTAAAAAATAAATATAAATGAAATACGTCTGAAAATGCATTTTTAAAATCTATGAACGGTTTTAATTTTTCCTTAAAATATAAAAGCAATACTTAGGGTGTAATTCCCCTAAAATAATTTTCCATGCTTAGTCTATCCATCATTTATTGTACTATACTACTACTATGTACCATCTATGCATCTTGACCAAATAAAACATACCCTAGGCATACTTATTAATTTGTTAATATAATCCCATTATTTTATCCATTGACAACTACACCCCATATCATTAACTTCTTAATAATTCATTTCATATTCAAATCATATGCTACCTTCTAGAAAACATTAGAGATTGATATATAGAACATTTGTACCACCTTAAAACCTTTTTACATTTATAACTCAAAGACTAGATCTACACCCTTCTCCACAAGTAACATGTTCTATGTACTCTTTTCTATCATCCCATAACTCAATTCTCACGGCACTATAGTCTACTATTAATCACAAAGAATTCATTCATATTAGAGTAGTATAATGGTCAAAAGAAGACTATAAAATATCATAAAAACACAAAATTTCTCGCATCTCCTACTAGTTAAATGTCAATAATGCCCTTAGGAAACTTCTATAGGATCAACACTTAAATTTAAGTCCTTGTTTTATTTGATTTGACTTTTAAGTAGGCCCATATTGGTCTAGTCTCTAGTTTAAACCCACATCTATAGCTACCATATAACTTCCAATTCTCATGATTTCTCAAACCAAACAAAAGCCTAGTACCTTAAAAAGCAAAATTTTCATTAAAATGTTGAACCCTTTTGTTTGTGGAACATTCAATCCAATAGATGATGATGAACTATGTGCAAATCCAGATTCAAGCCCAAGAAGATACAAAAGAAAAAATAGCAAAAACAACCCTTATTCTACACGTGGCTTAGATAAATTTTCAGCACTTTTATCTGATTTAAACGATAAAAGGCAGAAAATTTATTCACAAATGAACCCTCATGATATTTCTTACATTCGTTTTGTTCACTCAAATAAAGACGATTTTGTCCCTATTATAGTTAAGGTGAAAAACAAGAGCCAAGAGATAAAAGTATTGAAAGCAAGAAACTTGAAGAATTCTTCAACTGATCAACCATCAAGTGTTGTTAGTATGGAAAAAAGAAACCAACCCAAGAAGAGAATCTCTATGAATGTGAAGAAAATTGAAATGGATGAAGCTATGCTCTACTTGGCATTTGTTGTGATTATGATTTTGCTTATGTTGACTGTTTTTGGAAGAACGGTTTCAACAATTTTCAGTTGTGTTTTGTGGTATGCTAATCCAACTATGAAAGATGGTTCTTTGAGTTCAAGAAGTTCTATGAAGAAAGATTTTGGTAGAGGCTTGAGTAATGAAGGGATGAAGAGAAAAGATTATGATAGATGGTTTAGTGAAAGGAAGATGGCGATTAGTGAAGGGGTTAATGAGAAGAAGAAAGATTATGTTAGAAGATGGAGTGAGAAGAAAATGGTTAGTGGTACTAATGATGGATTAGTTTCTCCAAGAAGTGGTGGTGGTGATTCTGATGAAGGTAATTCCAAGAACAAGATTCATGGAAAACATTCACACAAGAAAAGGTAGTGATCATTGTGTATTTTTTTGTTCACTCCCTTTGAATTGTTCTTTCTTCTTTTTCATGTTTCGATTTTCTTAATTAGGATTAGAGTTTTAGTTTTTTGTAATGTGAATATGTGTACATTTTTTCTTTCGAAAACTTCTTGAAATGAGTTGACTTTTCAACCTTTCTTGTTAAATGTTCATTGTTGGATCATGATAGTGGAATTTCAATTTAAAAGTTTAGTGTAGATTTTGATGGATTAGTCTTAATTAATGCAATCCATGTTAGTGATTAGTTTATTAATTCAAGCAAATTTCATTGTTTTAAGCAATCTAATTATTTCTCTTTTTATTAAGCATGTTGATTCTTTCAAGATACCTGAATTTAATTAGAGGTTAGAAGTTTGAATAGTTTGTATTAGATTATAAATTAATACTCGTTGACATGGTCATTGTTGATGTATTCTTTTTATTAAAAAAATTATCTACTCTATTGGTTCAGAAGAAATTATTGGACAAAACCTACCACATTCAATTAAGATACATTGAGGTTATACAAATACATTTTTAATTGTGATGATTAGTTATTAATTAATATTGTCTCAAAATTTCATTAGTTTCTCCACTCAATTGGACCAATACATTGGTCAAGTTGTGAGGTGTTTAATTTCTCTTAAGCAATAATTTGATTTCAAAACTGTGGATGAAAAATTAAAAGCATGCGCTGAAAGAATTTTTTCTAAAATTAAATGTATTTAATCCAAAATTTAAACTAAATATATTTAACTTTAGACAATTTTTCACTTATATTTCATTTTGAAAGAAATATCTCCTATTATGAATCTATTCTGCTAGAATTAGATCAAGTTGAGTATCTAAACTCCAAAAAATTACGCTCAATGTTTCAGCAATAGTTTCACAGTTGGAGAGCTCTATTTTCTTTGTATTACACTATGATTATAGAAAAATGGACATTGATAGTTTGAAACTTGGTTGAAAAATAAGTAAATCATAAGCAAAGAATGTTCCAACCAATGTTAGAACTCAGATATTCTCAATTGATTCAACTTTAACTGAAACTCATTAATTTCTTAGATTCAACCTTATCATTGAGATGTAATAATACATGGATATACTCCACAGTTCTCACCCTGTCATTTTACAGCACAGCCCAATGGTAATAAATCAATTTAGCCAAATAATGTGGGAAACCGATTTTCTTTTTGGAACAGATAACCCGAACAAGGGCTAATTCGCTTCTTAAATTGGAAAAAATGAGATTGCAAATGTTATTACAGGTGATCTCTGAAAATAACCCTACTATCCAACCTCATGAGCTTGAGTAGACACCCGAAGGGCCGAGTCAGCAAACATTTTACGGGTCTAAATTTGAGTTCAGTCCATAACAGCAATATTGAGTTTGTATCCAAAATAAAACAAAAAATTGAATCCTTATTCCTGCATCAAATAAAGGTGTTCCTTGTCAACATTAATAGACCCTGTCATCAATAAGAGATGGTCCAACTAGGAAACCAAAGGACACAACAAAAAATATACTCCTTAACATATCAAAATCTTACCCTGAATCTCCTCGAGCGCACTTTATCTGGACTGTGGCGAGAGTTGTAGACCTGGCGCCGGGGAGCTTCACTTTTATAATGATCAGATGCAGTTGTGGATATTGCGTTGTTTTTCTCTTGAGTTTGATTCCTTGAATTACGAAAAAATTCATCTTTGTCCCAAGTAACCACATAATCAGCCTTTAATCTTGATCCTTGCTGTTCAAAGATGATTCATAAATTATCACAAGGAAATCAAAAACATATCCAAGATTTCAATTTTGCAAATGATACCTCATGCTAATTGCTGCCCAGTTTTCATCACATATTATCCTATAATAATCATGAATCATGAATGTAATGCAAGTCTGCAACTGCTTGCGTATTATATGTTTCAGCAACCGCTCGTAACACTTTTATTTACTCATAAGTAGATCTATAAGGGCTTTCCAAAAGTAGAAACCAATTACTCAGTTGAAAAAACGCATAGTCACGAAGCTATAAGCTAAAACTAAATTGAACCTAAATCAATACCTTTTGCAAAGAGCGACCACTGAGAACTCTCAATGCATCATGGAAGTCTCTATATTTCTCAAACTGAACCACGATCTTGCAGTAAAGCCCCGAAACTAGGTCTCCACTGTCTTCATTTGCATCCTTACCTGAATCATCCTCAGCAACATTAAGATTCCTATTTAATACAAGTTAAGGAGCAAACGAATTAGGTACAATCACATTATGGAGTATTGACAGCTACGTGAGAGCTTGCTAAGCAAGTCAAATACAATAATTCTCACATAGTCAACACAAACAAGTTTATTTCTTTCCACTTCTTAAAACAAGGATAATGAAAACAAAGTAAATTCGGGTCTTCATCCAAAACACATTCCTTCTTCATCCAAAACACATTCCTTCGTATAAATATCTACACTAAAAACACACATAAAAGTGATTCCTACTTCTGTCAATCACATTATGTCTAAATCTAATTTGAATAAACACTGTAAACATTCACATAGAAAAAGAAACACTAAAAGAATCTCATAGTACAACTCTTTTAGGTAATAATAACTTCATAGATAAGTAGAAATCAAGTTCTCGATTTCAACTTTTTCAAAAACACTCTCACTCAACTTCTCCATAAACACTTTTAAAAACACTTCCATACGTGAAGAATTTAAAATTTATAAGCTCACAAAAGCTGTAACTCATAAGCAAATGCTCCTAATGCTTTAGTTATCTACCTATGCTTATCATGTTGGAGATCAAAGGAAGTAAAAAAGTAAGTTTGCAAGCTTAAACACTACAAGTGAAATCTCATCAGGAATCATATTGAAAAGATGCTAGCAATGTTTCAAAAGCTAAACTGCGCCGGATCAATTGCACTTTCGCCTAAGCTCAAGCTATTGAAAACCATGACCCAAAGATCTCACCCGTTCATTGTCTGAATCAATTTCAAAACATTGATGATTGATATATAAAACTTATTGAAGAATTAACTAACTAGCAGCTATTAACAAGTTCAAACACACTAACTAAGCAAATTAATGCCTATTTGGATAAACACGTCAATTAAGTGCTTATATCATAGAAGCTGTTTACGTATTAGCTATTTTTATAAGAAATGATAATACAAATCAAACACTTTCCACATAAAAACTATAAATTATATTCAAAACAAACCTTATCTTCCCAAACTTCGAAAAAATGGTATGAGTGACAAGCATAGAAGGTTTAGAAGAAACCCTAGTCTCCGCAAACCACCGCGATGGAACACCACTAACAACAATCGTATCCGGTTCACGTCTCGAACTCCGATTCACATTCCGAAAACTATAAAACTCTTCCCAATTCTTCTTCATCCCATCAAAATCATCACACTCAGGAACATCAACATCAAGCCTAAACCTAACCCCTTGAAGATTCAACTCAACACCGTTCAATTTCTCAACAAAACCATTCCTCCATTTCACAACGTCGTTTTCATTCTTCTCACTCAAAAACGACAGGTCCCAGATGTGAAGTGTACCGTAAACGACGGGATCTTCGCGTTTACGCTTTTTGAGGTCTTTGTTGAAGCGTTTGAATTGAAGGTCTTCTTCGGGGAGAGGAAAGGGAAGAGAATGCGAGGTTTGGAGAAAATCGAGTAAGGCTCGTTTCGTTTTCCATTCGTCGATTTGGTTTGTTATGGAGGATGAAGGTGAGGAAGGGTGTACGGTGAGGTTGAGTTTGATGCGTGGTAGGAGAGTGAGATCTTTGTCTATTTCTAGAGTTGCTGTTGGGTGAATTAGGTTTAGATTTTCTTGCTCCTCCAATTTCATCTTCATGCTGTGCTGGTTACACACTCACACTCAGTCAGCTACTTTTCTCTTACTTCCTCGAAATCATTGTTTTTTACATTACTCCCTCCTTTTTTAAGTTTTTCAGATTAAAAAATATAATAATATTGTTATTAGATATTGCATTTTTATTAAATTAATTTTATTAATATATTTAAAATAATGTATAGAATAATAGATGTATGACATAATTGAAAAAATAATAATTATTGTTATATTGAAAATTGAGAACAAAAGTTATTTTGAAATAATTTATTTTCTCCGATAGAGTAATAATTTAGAAATTTGTGTTAAATAAGTTTTTAATTTTATGAATATATTTTATTTTATTTTATATTTTAGTTTTTTCAAACAATTGTTTTTTTAATATTATTTTGTCAACAAATTTGATCTTCTCTTTTAAAAATAAAATTCTCTAAAAATATACAAGACAAAATATTATAGATGATAATCAAAATAAAAATTCATTTTAATTTAAATAATACGAAAAAATTATGGTGATGATGGTAATCAAGGTCGAATGATCTCATTTTTTAAGAGGCTTACAATCATTTCCATTTTAATGAATTTTGTTGAAGATTGTTGTTTCACTCGTATTATCTTCGGATGTGATTGCAAGCTTGTGGTGGAAGCAATTCACGGAAGGAGAAACATTAGATTCAATTCAAAACCGACTTCTAAAAAATTGAAGAAAAATTGAACCTTTTTCTAAGGCCAACTCACAAGGTAAATGAGAATACAAGAGTGGGCGAGTTTATTGATTTAGACTAAAAATATGGAAGAAGGAGATTATTGAGGACAGACTCGACCCTAAGGATGACAAACAAATTACCAGCATCCCTCTTTCTTGAAGTGATCATGATGACAAGTTGCTTTGGCACTATGAAAGGAATGGGGAGTATTCTGTGAAAACTCGTTATCATCTTTGTCTGAACCTTAAGGCTGCTAGAGTTTTTGGTCCTTCTGGTGCCTCATTTCAGTCCCTATTGAAGGAAGTTTGGAAAGCTAATATTCACATTAGGACTCACAACTTTCTTTGGAGATTGGCAAAAGATGTTCTTCTAACCAAGGAAAATATGGGGAAGGAGGGCATACATCTGGGACAACTTTGTCCCTTCTGCAATAATGATGTGGAATCTAGTCATCATCTGTTTCTTAAGTGTTTTTTTGCTAAACAAGTCCTATTTTCATCTGTTTTGAATTACAAGGCGCTAGAGGATATCAGTATCTAAGATTGACTCGTTAATGTCATTAAATGTGGGGACTTGCTGAGCACACAATTAGTGTGTACAATGCTCCAAAAGATTTGGAAGGCTCGTTGCGTGTTGGTGTACGAGTAGACAGTGTCTTTGCCTCAGATGGTGGCCCTTGATGCTCTGAACTCTATGGAAGATTTCAACAGATCTAATATAGGGTTGGGGAAGAGAAAGGCTCAAAGGTCGGTTCTAGTTTAAATCAATCTGTGGGGAAGTGTTTTATGCTGCAGGTGGATGCATGTATGATGGACGGAAAGGAGGTTTTTTTCCGGCTACATCATTAGGAATCCTGATGAGGATATCTTTCTAGCACTAGCAAGAAAGAGGTCAGAAATGTGCGTCTGGTGGTGGCGGAGGTATTTGCCATTCGTTGGGCTTTAGGTTTAGTTCCAAATCTTAAGGTGGAGAAGCTGATAATCGAGTCTGACTCCCTTGTTGCAGTGGAATGTATCAACAATAGTAATGTCAACGCCGACATCAAACTTATTGCAGCGGATTGTAGGAAGCTGATTAGCAGTTTTACTTTTAGTTCTTTAATGTTTATTAACAGATACTTTAATGTAGATGTTAATAACCTTGCGGGGCTGGGGAAACTTTTGGTTCACATACTTGGATTGGGGGTTACCCAATTGTAACTACAGAGGCTTCTAGCACCCTTTTGTTTTCTCAATAATGAATTTATTTTCAAGTAAAAAAAAAGTGGTTGGTACATTAGCCCAACATGTAGGTGAAAATTTTCACATTAAAAATATCTCATAAACCCTTTGTTTATGACAAAAATGTCTCTTAGATTTTAGAATTTCTAACGTGTTTTTAAAACTTTCAGATTTTACAATCTTAAAAGTTAAAACCTCGTTTAAGGCATAAATTTTTATTTTTATTTTTTTCCCTCACTTTAATATTTGGATACTATGATATTCGTATCTGTTTCGTTGGATAAATAAGATATCCATATTTGTCCCATATATATGTGAATATCCGTTAAACGGGTAATCCGTGGATTTTACGATATTCGCGCATATTTACAGATATTCATGGATAATATTCTTTTTATGAAAATTATTTTTTGAAAAAAATATTTTTTACTTCTTTTAAAGACACAAAAAGTTATATCACATAACATCGATAGAATTCGCTCTTAATTTAACAATAAAATTTCTTTGCATTAATTTTCTTCTTATTCACCAAAACACAATTAGATCCAAACATAATATACATATATTTCATTTTTAACCAAACAAATAAAAGATGTTGTGATTGTGAGTTATGATGGAAGAGAGAACGATAGAGGAGTAGGAAGGGAGACACTGGTTTGATAGAGGAACTACGACACTAGTTGGTTGGACTATAAAATTGTTGAAGTGAGATATGAAGTAATGAAAAATTTAAAGATGAAATGGCTAATCGAATTTGAATGAAATGTGAATGGTTTTCTTCAAATAAAATTTCAAAAAAAAAAAAAGAAAGAAATATAAGAAGACTAATTTTTTTAGAAGATGAAAAGATCAGGTATAATAAATAATAACATTTAAATGATTTTTATAATTTATTAATGAATATGGATATCCACGGGTACAGATATCATTAAACCCGTATCCATATTCATTAACAAATGGGTATGTAAATATCCATTTACTTTATCCGTGGATATCTATTAAACTATCTGTCTCACATATGTGACGAATTTTATCCGCAGATATTCGCGGGTACAGATTTTTTTGCCATCCCTACAAATTACATAATTTTAATTTTTAAATTGTTGTAAATTAATATCGTCAAGAACAAATCAAAATATGAGAAAAAGATTGAGTTTTTTGAACAAACACAAGAAATCCTGTTAGGTTTCTCATAGAAGGAGGAAAAAGAAGAATAAGAATTGGTTAAAATTATTTTACTACTCACTTTCTCAATAAGGGTTCAAAAATTACAAGTGAGTACAAACAATTAACTTCTCTCAACAACCTGAGAGAACTAGTATATTTATAGACTACTAAGCTAACTTAGACTACAAGTTAACTTAACAATTAGGCTTACAAGTAAGGTATGATTCGACATGCTAACTTAAACACAAAGCTAACATATTTCGACATTATGCTTGAACAGACTTCGATTCCAGCATGCACAACTTTTTTGAACCATGAAAGTACCCTTGTTGACAGTAGAGTTCGATCCAAAATACCACAAATCTCCACCTTGAAACAAACTCTACACTAACAAGGGGACAAACTAGTTTTCATCATGCTATTTTATCAACTGCATACATTGGAAAAACTTACTACTCGACAATGTCTTGTCTCAACTTCTCATAACTTCCTTATAGTCTATAGGTTCTTCGTCCAAAACCTCACTTGTAGAGATTAAGGCATAAGTTATAAGATCTGCATAACCAAGTCTCTGAGGTGGCTTGATGACTCTTTTCGATCTGTCTCTTGCCAGTAGGTAGTCATTATCAGTCTCTTCATTTTCATCAGCAACTTGAGATTCTTCTTTGGCTTCATCTGGGTTATGTAATTCAGCATCACTATGCTCCACCTCAACATGAATCTCTTCTTGTTCCAGCTTTTCTTCAGAGATCTTCGAACTTCGACCAATGTCATCAGTTTTCTTGAAAGTCATCTCAACTTCATTGAAAACTACATTTCTACTTGTGATACACCTCTTTTGTCTCCTTCTGGATATCCAAGGAACGAACATCTCAGAGCTCTAGGATTGACCTTGTATCGGCTAATATGAGCATAGGCCAAACAACCAAATACTATAAGTCTGTCGAGATTATGTGGGTGTTCAGATCAAACTTCTTCAGGTGTCTTTATTCCCAAGGTTGTCGAAAGACACATATTTATCAAGTATGCTGCAATCACAAATGCTACTACCTAGAACACCTTCTTAAATCTCACACTTACCAACATACACCGCATCCTTTTTAGAATGGTTCAGTTAAACCTTTCATCCAAACCCTTTTGTTAGGGAGTCTCTGCAGTAGTTTTGGTCTTGTAATACCATACACAACACAATAGATGTCGAAAGCCTCGTTGCAAAATTTAAGACAATTTTCGGTCCTCAACCTCTTGACCTTCATGTCAGTTGGGTTTTCGACCAGAGTCTTCCAACTTTTGAATTTTTCAAAAGTTCCATCCTTAGTCTTATGGATGAATGCCCATAACTTTATGGAGTAATCATAAACTATTGATAGAAAATACTTTGCACCTGAGTGTGAAAGATTTCTTGCAGGTCCCCAAAGATCAGCATGAATATAATCAAGAGATCCATGTATTTTTTGTTTACCTTTGTTAAACTTCATTCTACAGGATTTACCAAATACACAAGGTTCACAAAACTCCAGTTTTTTGACCTTATCACCACCAAGCAGATTTTGTTTCGACAATTCGACCAAACCTCTTTCACTGACATAGCCAAGTCTCTTGTGCCAGAGCTCAGTCTTCAACACAGGTTTCATGGATGCCACATCTGTTGAACCACTGACAACCTCAGCCTCAAGGGTATACAAGCCTTGTTTCTTCACGCCTCTCAAGACTTCCTCCGACCCATTCATTACGCTTAGGATGTTTTGATCTCCTTTGAAAACATATATTTTCTTGTCGAATTCACCCAGAGAAATCAAATTCCTATTAAGATCCCGTACATACCTAACATCAGTTAATAGCCTTATTGACTTTTCATGGAGCTTGAATCTCACATATTTGATACTTGCAATTTTGCAAGCTTTGTTATTTCCTAGCACCACCTACCCAACACCTTGATCATGCAATTCCTCAAACACGTCTTTATTTTGAGTCATGTGTCAAGTACACCCTAAATCCACAATCCATTCCTTGCTAGAGTCGCTGCTTGAAACCATTGGGACATCAGATGATTCATAACCATCTTGCACAATGGCTACATTACCATTATTCTTTCCACCATGATTGTTCAGACGATCAAGGCATACTTTCCTTGTATGACCCTTATTCTTATAATGATAACACTTAATAGTAGAAGCATTACCACCATAAAAATTCTATATAACTTTACCCTTCTTCTTCTCAAACCTACCATCTTTCTTCAAAAATTTCCCCTTAACGAAAAAAACTTCATCAACAGAAGATGATTTATGCTCCTTTCGTTTGTTCAAATCCTTAGAGCACAAGGCAGATTGAACATCTTCAAAGATCAATAACTATCTTATGTACAAGAGAGTTTCTTTGAAGTGAGCATGAGAATTAGGTAAAGAGCACAACAACAACGTTTAATTTTCATCATGAATCTTTACCTCGATATTTTCCAGATCAAGAATCAACTTGTTGAACATGTCCAGCTGCTCAACATGGGCTTTGTCTTCATTCATGTTGAATGAATACAAAACTTGCTTCAGGTAGAGACGATTAACGAGCGATTTCGTCATGTACAAACCTTCAAGTTTCGTCCATACATCCACTGTAGTTTTCTCCTTTGAAACCTGTCGGAGAACCTTATCACCAAGGCTCAATACAATGGCACTGTGGGTTTTTTCGACCATCGGTATCTTCTCCTTCTCCGATATGACAACGTTCATCTTCTCTGATCCTTTCAATGCTTCTAACAAACTCTGTTGAACAAGAAGAGCTTGCATCTTCAAGCGCCACAAACCGAAATCATTCACACTCGTGAATTTCTCAATCTCATACTTTGTTGATGACATCTTCTCCTCCACGTTCACCGTACCAGTTTGTTGTGAATTGATGTCTTCAAGAACAAACCAAAATATGATAAAAAGATTGAGTTTCTTGATCAAACACAAGAAACCCTATTAGGTTTCACAAAAGACAGAGAAGAAGGGAGAAGAAGAATAAGAATTGATTAAAATTGTTTAACTATTCATTTTCTCAATAAGAGTTCAAAGATTACAAGTGAATACCAATAATTAACCTCTCACAAGAACCCGGGAGAACTAGTTTATTTATATACTACTAAGCTAACTTAACAATTGGGCTTACAATCAAGGCCTAACTCTACATGCTAACTTAAACACAAAGCTAACATATTTTGACAGCATGCTTGAACAGACTTCGACTCCAGCATGCATAACTCCTGTCGAACCATGAAACTACCTTTGTCGACACTAGAATTTGATCCAAAGTACCACATTAAATTCGTTCGATATCATGATGGGTTGTTGAAATGTATAAATAACAATAATAAAATCATCATTTGGTATATTCGATATGGGGAATGGTTCACTAATGTCATTCGAGATAATGGAGTATCCAGCCTCTTAACCATAGGTTTCAACATATATAGTTGATCATGGCATGCTGACAACCTTTACAAAAGGTGGCACGAGGAGACGATTATCTTCTGCCTTCTATATATATGGGTGAATGTGACACTTGATGACATATCATGTCTTCTATGTATGTTTGTCCAAGGACGCCTCATTAAATTACTTGTATAAGGAGATGAATTTTACAGTGAATACCAAGTTAAACAACTAGTGAGATATATGGCAATGATTCAGATGAAAATTCATGCAATTATTTAATTGTCAGTTAAAAGTATTAGTCAATATTGTTTAGTTATTTTATATGGACCTAAAATATCTTGATAAATTCAACTTCAAAGAATGGTGATCTTCGGTAGCTCTTTTTTTAGTGTTTTCCTATGTTAGAGAAAAGGGAGAGATACTTGCAAATACTTTGATGCCTAAGTCAGAGTACTTTCCTCGATAAGCATCTCTTACTTGGTCAAGACATGTGCTACAGTATTCATCTTAATGATCTTTCTATCTTGTTCACTATTCTACATAAGATTCGGACTCGAGACAAACACAAATAAGAGTTATTCTCGAATATGTGATTATACTCATCAATAATAATATCATAATATCTTTCCATACAAAGTTAATTAAGATTGCATCTAGACCATCGTTCACTATCCACACCATTTAGACACTCTCATAGACAAAATTATTTATCTCAAGTGACTACTTGGTCTAAGTTTACTCACATTCATTCACCAAACTTACTAGAGTTCTCTACTACAATTTCTCATATTATTATCATTATAGCCGGAAGAAAATAATATATTATGTGATATTATTATCATACAAAACAATTAATTGTTGTAAGAATTATGTATAAGATTAATCTAACATATTCAAACATTTTCAACCATGAATTTAATATCATATAATGACATATACTGCTGCTTGTTGTCTATGTTAGAGTGTTAATCATGTATTGTCATACTAAACATATTACATATTATGATTTATATTGTGTGATATATAAATAATCAACTACAATATATAACACAACTACCATCATACACATACACACAATAGAAAAAAAACACATGTATCAAATATAAATACGTCATACAATAACTATTGCAAAATAATGCATGACAAACATATATGATAGCAGTAACTTTGAATTACCAACAATTAAGTAGACAAATTAGAGAAAATCAAACCTAGATTAAACATATTGAAAATCAAATCAAACAATGCAAAGAATACAGAAATGTATTTCTATATTTATAAAAAAAATTAAATTTTAAATATCATAAAAATGTAAAATGGTAGAAATGCATGAAACCAAATATACTTAAAACATATTTTTCATCTAGATCACATATTAAACACATTCAATTATAATATATATATATATATATATATATATATATATATATATATATATATATATATATATATATATATATATATATATATATATATATATATATATATATATATATATATATTGCATAACCTAATGTTCAATTTCTATAAATACATGTATAGAAAAATCAAATGTAAAAAATATAAATTAAAAAACTTACCAAATATGATTTTTGATATTGAGCATTTCCATTGATTAGATGTTGAGAATAAAAATTTAAAAGTGAATTGAGAGAATTTAATAAAAATAAAAAAGGAGAAGAGTGTCAGATTTTTTCGATTAACTATCTGTCTAAAAATTCATTTTCATAAGTTATACGAAAATACATTGCAATATTAATTTTTAACAAAATTAGAGTATAATTCACTTAGTAATGAATTATGTGTAACACTTAAAATAGAAAAAGGTAATTCTCATAATAAGTTAGATGGCAATGTAAAGAGAACCAAAGTCCAACAAAATTTTTGTATGGGAAACTCCCTATTAATGTTGTGAAAGCCTTTTTCCATATAAAGCTTGAAGATGACGTCTCTATTTGCACATGATTGAACAATTTATTGCTAACCCTACTTTAAAAGAATCTGTTTTCATAGAAGATAACAAACATATTGAGAGGTGGGCGGAATTTTTTATTTTAACTTTTTAACGGCAATATATATATATATATATATATATATATATATAAAATAAATTTGGGCTTAAATGTTTACCAGGACATATAAACAACCATGACTAAAGTTTAATGGTTATCCAATGCTGTTAATATAAAAAATCTTTGTATGCTGTTAATGGAGTATCAATTAAATCTAACATTATACAAAATAAAAAGGTTCAATTTATATAAAATAAAATTAAATAAAAAGGTCTGACCGAAAATAAAAAAGAATAATAATTAAAAATAATTTGTCAAAATAAAAATTGACAGAGACAAATAAGTTGAGAATCAGATCAGAAGAAAAAGAAACCTAACAGATCAGTTAGAAACAGATAGAGATACAGTTTAGAGAGAGAAAGATCGGAAATGGGTGTTTGCTTTGGTTGCTTCGGTGGCGGTGACAAGCGCATGGCCAAAGAAGAAGAAAGATTGGCCTCTGAAGAAGCGCGTGCTAGAGCTGCTGAAGCCGCACAGAAAAGGTTCGTCTCTAAATTCCCCCTTTTCTTCTTAATTCTTATTCTTGAATATTCTATTAACTTTATCATTCAATTTCTGCAAAAGTGAAAAAGACAAAATACCAAATGGTTATTCAGAAGCTTTATGATCACACACTGGTGTAGATGAATCTGTTATCATTATGCATGAACTATTGTAATTCCTTGATTTTTTTTGCTAAAATATTTTGATAATGATAACTACCGTATAAAAATTCAATTTAATTTTGATTATCAATTGTAGTATAAAGAGGTGAATGATGTAATAATTTGTTCATATTCCACTATGGTACTGCATTAACAGTGATTAACTTGTATGTGTTGATTGTAGGCAAGAGCAATTTGATAATTCTGCGGCCGGACGAGCTGCACGTGCACATCAAAAGGGACTGGCAAAGCAAGCTGCAAACTCAAATACCGGGGAACCAACTCTAAAGGTTTGAAGATCCTAGATGCCACTTTTTTGTTGTGGCAATTCTTAATTGATGTTGTGAGAAAATTTGCTTTGTCATATTGTATCTTCTAGACATAGGTTTAGAGCTATATCATTGCCGCACACCCCAAAAATGAGATAGCGGGGTAGAGTTATCCATTATGTGGATAGCAGCGATATCGTGGGAGTGGGAGAGAGGCCGACCGCTATTCGAACCGCCATTGTGGCACCGTTTGTCATTGCGGCCACTCTTTGTCCATTCACGGGCTGCAGGAGAGGAGCGGCTTCTCGGCCTGTTGCGGGTTTTAACCCGATTTGTGTTTGAAGCCCTAAAGTAACATTGACATAGGATGGCAATTTAACCATTGGAAGGATCTAAATAATAAGAAAATGTGACATCTGATTTCTGTAATCTCACTATCAGTAGAGGGATAAGTAGAGTATAAAAACATCAATTGTCAATAAAGGGTGATGTAGCTCCTTACTTTAAAACACCGCCGAATGTTTAAACACTATTGTAGGCTAATTTGGATGAAAAGGAGAGAATTGAAAAAGGAATACAAGAGATGCATGTGCAAACAAATGAAAAATGTTAATGATGACATTGAGGAAATAAGGAGAATTCGAACTGGAAAGAGGCTAGCTGAGACCTCTCCACCGATCTGCAAATGGACGAAGAGCAGCTGCAATGGAAAACTGCACCGCGATGGCTGTTCGAATAGCAGCCGGCCTCCTTGCTCATTTCTAGCACATTTTTATATATTTATTTATTTAAAAAATGTAATTTCCCTGTAATATACTTGCTTTCTTTCTTCAAATAAATTTATACCTCACAAATGTTGTGATTTGTCTATTCTGTTTGTGGATGCAGTGGCAAATGGGTTAAAGTTAGGCAATAGATTTGTCTGTGCCATTACATGTAAGGTGAATGATCTCTCTGATAATTTTCATTTGGTTACGCAACTTTGTTTAGCTTTGAAATTCATGAAAATTCACAATTGAGTGCAAAGTTTGATAACAAAGTTGTGCCTACTGCATTGAACACATCAATGTACTTAGTACTCACAGATCAATTTGCCTGATTGGTTTCTTTTCTCGTGTTACAGTATAATAATAGGTCCAGGCAGATTCTTCACATCGCGTTTTCCCTTGTTTTGAAGATCTTATGTACAATTTGCTGTATACTAGACAAAGAAATGTTCTGTTTGATTGTAAAGAATCTGTGGTGAAAGAAAATGAGTATACAAATTGTGAAGATAGTTTTAATTTTTGCTAGACAAGTTGTGAAGGTTAGTTTGACACTTTTTTTCTCTTTGCATGATACTTGTTTCAATAAAATCATACTCTTTCTGTAGAAACTCAGCTCATCAACCTGTTTACCGATTCTAGCTTCGTGCACCTTAGATGTAACAAGTTAAAATGGCGATTGAGGAATTTTATTCATTTGTTTTGTGCGAGTATTGCTTGTTGGTCACAATGAATACTGGGTCAATTCAGACTATCTGATTCCAAATAATTTGCTAAAAATGACTATTTTTTTTACCGAAATGCCACAATTTGAAATATTATATACCAAATTGCCACAACATGAAAAAAAAAATTGTATCAAAAGGTCATATCTTCATTTAAGAGGCGTCTAATGAAAGGACGAATTAATGATGCAGAAGCCGGGCATGAAGGGGCTCGACTAACCATTGAAGGAGTTTTTTTTATTTTGTTTTTTGTTTTGTTTTAAAATATAAATATATAAGTTTTATTATATTTTAATATATTTAATTGTTTTTTAAAGATTAAAAACTATTTTGATATTTTAAAATATTTAAAACTTAAATAATAGATATTATAATTTAATAAATGTTTTAAAAAATAATTTAAAAAACAAACAACTTAATCTAGACGGGCGGGCCAATTTGACGGGCTTGCTATATTCGAACATTTTCTACGCATATGGCCAATTTCTCGACAAATCTTACATCTTCTCTTTTCTTTCTCAAGATCGTTCATTTCGGTTCTAATTTTTGTACTATTTGGACGCCCTTTCTTATTTATTTGCATTGTCTCGTCATGACAAAGAGTAGATCCTTCATCTATTGGCCAATTTTCGTGGTGTGGAAGTCTAAGGAAGCTTCATGGTGTGGAAGTCTAAGGAAGCTTTTGTTGTAGACTTTGAATACACTCACAACAATGAAAACATCTGGTATGTGCATGTTGTGGTTCTGCTGTATACTAGCACATGCTGCGATTATATGGGAGCAAGGTAAATGAAATGCTTGAAACCCCCCATCCAATCGCACCATCCTCTCCTAAGATCAACGCTAAAAGTACCTAATGGTCGGCCATCGTGTTGATTAATCCTTTCGGTGACCATAAAACACAATCTCTCGCGATCAAATTGGATGACATTATGGCTGCTAGATTTACTCACTTCGTCGTCCATTCCCTTGTTACAGTTATCTGTGAAAGTTTGACCGAATGCCAACATTTTTGTCCAATCATGTCCTCGATTTTCAAATAACGATCCCAAACGATAGAACGTTGACTTGACCCCTGTAGTAATAGGAAGGTTTCAGGTAGCCTTAAGTACCGAGTTCATAGCTTCGGCCAAATTTGTTGTCATGTGTCCCCACCACTGTCCACCGTCAAACGCCCTCGACCACTTCTCTCTGGGAATATTGTTTATCCACTCCAAAGCTGCTCTATTTGTTCTTCGTATTTCACCCCGGTAGTCCGCCGTCTGTAATAATTGGCAATGTTTCCAACTGTATAACAGTTCCAGGAATATATGTCTTCATCACCAACAACCATTGTGGTAATCCATTGTAAGACGTTTCCCAATTCTCATAAAGTGATTTTATGGCTTTAACCTTTGCAATCCAAGCTTTTCGATATGAGATTCTATAACCGCATTTTTCTGCAATACGGGCTTGTATCACTTTAACTTTTAGTGAAGTGTCGTTGTTAACAAGTTCTCTGATGTTGTGACTAATAATTGCTGAATCTAATTTTCTATATCCTGTGACATAGAAGTCGTTGTGCAAGTGTGGGATCCTCTTATAGTTGCGATCTCCCATAATGTGCTTTTTTTACACAATGCAACCCTACATGTGAACATGCATTGTGGGTTCTTACATTTTATTATATACCTTACTAAATAAGATTTATATACTTCATAGTCAAGATTGTTACTTATATGCCAATGTTGCAAAAAAAGAACACACGCTTCCTTATTTTCAAACATCATCTCTACTTCCAAGTTGTCACCAATATGGTTTGGTGTGTCGTTTGCAAAAATATAGATGGGTTGAGAAGACTCCAGACATATGTTTGACATGTGCACTGGTGGATTGTACAGATTAATGGGTTGGGCATTTGTTATCTAGGAATGCACAGGGAGAACATCCTCTTCATCGCCATCATCAAAAAGATCTTCAAAGCGAACATCATGGCATTCACCAACCTCCTTGTTTCGTATGAAAGGTTCATTATTTTGTGTAATTTCTTCATCAGCTACTTGGCTCACTCCGTATTGATGCGAATATGATTATTGTGTTGGATATGCTTCTCCATCAAGGCGAACATATAATTCAATCGTCTTCAAATGAGGCATTGTGTAATGACACTGGAATATTGATTTGACTGATTTGTCTATATTTATCTGCTTCATTACATAGAATACATCATCATCTACTCCATTAAGTAATGGTTGACGGTAAATAATTTCCTGAACTGGGCGTTGCACTTTTTTTTCGATGCGTTCTTTTAGATGAAGAATATCAGAACTACGATGAAGTTTGAACACCACCGTATTTGTATCGTTGAATGACAAACCGATAGTTTGATCAATGAACACGAAACCATTATAGTGCATGCTGACCAATGTATTTCTATCTGCCATTGATTTGATATAGATAGTGTAACTTGGATGGTAGTGTACAAGACATGAAAGAATATATAATAATACAGAATAATGTTGGTTCGTCCTACCAAATGACGAACATGCGACAAAACAATTTGGGGTCGTCCAACCAAATGACGAACCCATGAAGCATTCGCGTAGGGTCGTCCAACCAAATGACAAACCCATAAAGTGCGTGTTAAGGCATGTCCTTCCATTGATCGAGCTGCAGAGGGTGTAGTGTGTTGTCTTTTCAGGATAGAATGCTTTCATGCAACACTAGTAAATAATTTAGGGTGCAGAGGGTACAACTACTTAATAGTGTGTTATCTATAGGGATGCAGAGGGAATCATTCAAAGGAATAGTTTTGGATTCATTTAATTGTTTGACTCAACTCTTTTTCCAACGGGTAATTGCATGGCTCAATAATTTTTACTCATAATTTTTTCTTATAAATAGCATCACTTTTTATTCATATGCATTGCAAAATCATCAAATTAATTCAATACTTCAACGCTGTCACTACTTCATCAGTTTAAATTATTCCAAATGACAACGTTGTGGATGGGACAAAATCACCAAAGAACACCGGCCAATGTTGCCGCCTATGTAAGTTTTTTTGTTCATACTTAAGTTTATTTTTATTATTATTATTATTACATCATTACATTGTGTTTATTTTTTAATAACTGAATGTATTGATTTTTTCAATATTTGAAACAGTCCGACAACGAAAGATTTAGGCTTCATTCTCATGTTATTGATGCACCAAGTGAGGCAAACAACCCGTATTTGAAACGAGCAGGTTTTGCAAAAGTTGCAAAAATAACCACTATCAATGTTGATTCGAAGCTCGTACTTGCTATGGTGGAAAGGTGGAGATCAAAAACACATATTTTTCATCTTCCAACCGGTGAATGTACCATAATATTGGAGGATGTAAGTATGTTATTAGGTCTTCGTGTAAATGGTAAGACTGTGAATGGTCCTACTCAAGTAGGCAGTGATGTATATGTGGAATATTAGGTATCGAACCTTCGACATCCGATAAACTTAAAGCTTATGTTAAAATTATTTGGCTCCAAACTATATTAGCACAATTAAGACAAAACGCATCGCCATCCGATGAGGAGAACCTTATCCATGCAAAAATTTATATATTACTACTCATAGCTAAAGTATTGATGCCAAACAAGAGTCATAACTATTTACATTCTTCTTGGATATCCCTAGTAGGAGATTTAGATAAATGCAATAGATATAGTTGGGGTTCTGCTTGCTTAGCTACATTATATAGGCATATGTGTAAAACATGTAGGGTAGGGGTAAAAAGTATTGGAGGATGTGTTCTCCTACTTAGTGTTTGGACATATTGTCATATACCACTAATTTCTCCAGAGAGTTTTGTCGAGTCATACCATCCTTATGCAACAAGGTAAAAATTATTTACATTTTCTTTTCTTTTGTACGGATATATGTTTATGACCATCCCTTTATTATATTTCTTTCTTTTAAAATTGCAATATTTGTTCGAACAGGCATGGCTTACCAAAATAATCCTCAGCACTACATCCAAGGATTTAGATTCACACTAGATAGATTGAGGGCTAACGATGTAAGTTTGTTACCGCTAAAATCTTTAAATAGATGCTAACATATGTATTTATACTCTAACTATTACGTTTTCTGTAACAGTTTATTTGGAGGTCATACCCGAACTACTCAGAGTGCGTCCTTTAAGATAGCCAGATATGGAGCGCGACCACTTCAATCATCAGTTTTCATATTCTTGAAATGCATCAAGCTGATAGGGACAAATTGCAGTTTGGATTTCAACAAGAAATTCCTTCTCAACCTAGATGTCTACGCGAACAACATGAAACTGAAATGCCCAATACATGAGGAGATCATTGGCGCAATATAAATAGAGAAGAGAACAACGAGTGGAAAAACAGAAGAAAAAAATTGACCTTGCAAGGTAACATGGTTAGTGGTAACTATGTCCATGTGTTGTATATATGCAATGGTTTTATCCATTCCATTTATGCACGCTTCTCAAGGCTAGTTACTAGAAGACCTCCGTCATTATACATCTTCTTCATCATAGTAAAGATCCTCGTCGTCCATGTCTTAGGAAATCCCCCAGATGAACCCTTTGTAATTTCAATCCCAGACATCTTTATTCCCCCGGAACACATACCAACACCCCCAACCCACACAACCCCAACCAACATACCAACGCACTCATACCATACAATAACACACATTATTTTCCACCTCCTCTCAACAATCAACACCATACACCCCAACCGCGCAACCTAACTTCTACTACCACCAAGAATACCAGCAACAAACCATTTTTCAACCATCCTTCCAATTCACTCCAATTCCTCGACATAACTATGATTTCTTTTACCCCCAATCACAATGCCAAACATTTAACCCTTCACTCTCTCAACCCACTTTTACCTGCCGCACTGACGATGTTTATTATCCTCCCATCCAACAAAGCCCTCCAACCACCTTCAACCAACCATCCCAGTCAGTCCCTAGTATCTCCTAACTGATGATCAGCTCATGAAATGGTCAGGTTTTTCTATTACTAATGTGGATATGGTCGATACATCACATCAACCTGAAAATATATGTGAAGATGAAGAGTTTTCTTTCGACTCTACTCCATCACCTACAAGACGGCAACCCGAAGAGTTAGGCAGGGGAAAACGCGTGAAAAAAAGTAAAATGCGTGGAACTAGCGGTCATTTATGTAGACAAAAATGATGTATCTTTCTCACTCAATAATATCAAAATAGTTTTTAATCTTTAAAAAACAATTAAATATATTAAAATATAATAAAACTTATATATTTATATTTTAAAACAAAACAAAAAACAAAATAAAAAAAACTCCTTCAATGGTTCGGCCAATGGTTGGTCGAGCCCATTCATGCCTGGATTTTGCATCATTGGTTCGTCCTTCCATTGGACGACCCCTAAAAGAAGTTATGGCATTTTGATACATTTTTTTATGTTGTGACAGTTTGGTACATAATGTTTCAGATTGTGGCATTTGAGTAAAAAAATAAAAAATGACCAATCTCCCTTCGTAGTACAACATTCTGATTTAGCAGGAGAAAGTTATTTTGGTTCAGATTATTTGCCAAAAATGACCAATCTCCCTTCATAGTACAATACTTTGGCTAGATGGCGCAACAAAGAAAAATGAGTAAGGTCCAATCAATAACAGAAAAGTGATGGACAATTTGATGAAAATTTTACCTTATACCTCTACTATTATTCTTCAACCCTTACGTTTTTTTAAATATTCCAATTCAGCTCTTTTTATTTATGAAATAATTTTATTATTTAATATTTATTATTTTTTGGTAAGTATTTTTTTCACCAAATAACTTGCAATTAAGTTTTTCGGTGTACTTTTTCTTCACAAAATAACTTGCAATCAAGTTTTCCATTATGTATTTTTCCTTCACCGAATAACTTGCATTAAGTTTTTCAGTATGTATTTTTTTAATCAAATAACTTGCAATCAAGTTTTTGGATATGTATTTTTTCTTCACCAACTAACTTGCAATCAAGTTTTCTGGTATGTATTTTTCTTTACCCAATAACTTGCAATCAAGTTTTTTGGTATGTATTTTTTCTTTACTAAGTAACTTGCATCATGTTTTCTGGCATGTAATTTTTATTCACCAGTTAACGTTCCTTGTTCGATTGGTTCCTCTTAGTCAAGTTTTCTAGCATGCAATTTTTCTTCACCGCACTAACCTTGAAGATGTGAAGTCGACTGAACCGACAATAAGTATTTTTTAGTACGATCCATAGGAGCATATCTGCAAGGTTAACGCTATAACCCTCAAGTCAGTGAGATGTTTGAAAAGTGGTGATGTGAGTTATTGTGAGAAAATACTTGTGACAAGCGTGTGATGGTCTTTTATATACGGCGGCATTTAGAATCATCTCATGTTCCCCAACATGGGATGAGGGGCACCGTTTGATTAAATCTAATGGTGAATGGTCATCAGACGATAAAGATTAAGTATTTGCTTCTGAATCAAGGGTTCGCCTGACTTTTAGAAATTTGGTGAATGTGTCTTTTATTGGACCCCCGTATGATTGATATGTCTCCATCCCCAAGGATTCGCTATTGCGTAGTAATGTGAAGGTTTACAATTACTTGCTTGCGTTCGTTCCTTGTCTTGGTCTTCCCAGCGGCTCACAATTTTTATAATTGTAAACACTTTATAAATATTCGCTTTTGACCGTGCTTTATGATTTATGTTGTATTGTCTTCCTTGCACGAATGATTTTATTTCATCATTTATCCATGTATATGGTTTTATTTCATCATCTTGTGTCTAGAATGATTTTATTTTATCACTTTAGTCTCCAATGATTTTGTTTCGTTATTTATGTCATTGAACAGTTTTATTTCAGCATTTTAGCATCCAATAATTTTGTTTCATCATTCTATGTCTCAAATGGTTTTGTTTCATAATTCATTGTCTCAAATGATTTTGTTTCATCATTTAATATCTTGAATGATTTTATTTTAGCATTTTAGTCTCCAATGATTTTGTTTCATCATTCTATGTCTCAATTGATTTTATTTCATCATTTTAGTCTCCAATGATTTTGTTTCATCATTCTATAAAATGCTCGTCCCAATCACGGGCTTTTGTTGGCCGGGTTTGAAGCCGGGATTTGCTTTAACATCTATGGCAACCATACTTGGCCAAGGGTTGGTTCCCCTTCTTCTGTCCCTAGGTGGAAACTCGATTGGAGGCCAACATATTTAGGGTTATACCGTTAATGCTATAGAATGGCTAGTTACCGAGAAGGGGTGTGCCAAATGTAGTTAATCCTTCCTCATTTTTAGGTCTTATTTTATTTACTGTATGGTATGTTCTATATTGGCGAAGACAATCACATAATTCAATGACAAGTTATTATATTACTTAACTTAGAGCATAAAGATACCTCGATTACCAAACCATCATTGGTTTTAAGATGATACCGATTCCACTTCCCCTACTTTTGGGTGACTTATTTGTGAACATGTTCTAGATAGAAATTGGTTCGGACGCAATCGAGGTCATTTTGCTATGAAGTCTGCGAACATTTTGGCCTATTATTCTTTTTTAGGCTCAGAGGAGACATCAAAATTTGAAATTTCAATAGTCTATTTTGTCACTCGTTCTATTATATATTACTTATGAAGAATTTTTTAAGAAGTATGCCGGTTTTGGTGACAATGGTGTGTGCTAGAAAGTAATATCATAATTCCTAGAGGCAAACACTACAGCTAACACCATCTTTTACATCTTCTAGTTACGTGTTTTTGGTCTGACTAATGCTTTGGATACGAGATACACTGAGCTCTGGTAGAGCTTGTTTCTTGGTTGAGGATGGTGTTGACTAATTCAACATAAACTACCAAGTAGAGGAATAGAGTCTCCATGTCTATTGGTTTAGATAAAATTGACAGGGTAGATAAGGCTGCTTTCAATGATACAAATTCTTTTCCGCATTTTGGAGTCTAACTGAAGCATGGTTTTTCTTTAACATCATGTGAGAGAGTAATGCATGGTGACTCGACCTTGGGATGAATCTATTTAAGGCCATGAACATCCCGTTTAGCTTCATTATTTATTTCTTCGTAGGTGGTGCTTCTATTTTGATTATTGTTCTACACTTGTTTGGGGTTCGCTTCTATGCGTCTCTCCATTGGGTAATTCTCAAACATTTACCAACTTTGACTCTGATGGTTCCCTTATAAGGATTAAGCCTTATATTTATTCTATTGTCTTGGTTGTTCCTTTTTCTGCAAATTAAATACTATAAATTGGGCCTCATAAGTAGGCCTTTTTCTTTGGGTGTGTGATCGACCCATAATATTTTATCCTCTCGAGTCCTTGCTTATATTTGGTGAAGCGGGGATTGACATTGTTAAGGCACCATTTGATGTCTCACATTCTTTCTAAGTTAACCTTTGGTTCTAGGTCTCTGACTTTTTGGAAGTGTCCGTCTTGTATATCGAGGGTGATTGCTCTGGTGAAGGACATATAAGTCTTATTCCTTTTCTTTATAGAGGTGAGGGCAGTCACGGGAGGATTATTTAGTATTGTTTCATCTATCATACGAGCTGTTAATTCCCCCATGTTAGATGGCCAACTGTCGATCAAAGAGATTGTGAGGTAAGATGATGATTCTGTAGTAGACAAAACCATAGTGATTTGAATAGGTTGATCGGAAATCATCATCTCATTTTCAAGAAAGATTGCAGTAGCCGATTCATGGTTTTAGAATTAGAAGGATATGATCATTAATATTTGTGAGAATTGGAAGTCGATTTTCATAAACGACAACATTGTTCCATACTGGAACCATAAATGATTTATATGAAGATGTGAAGTCAGCTGGAGCGACATGAGTGATTTTTGATACGACGAAGGTGGAAAGACTTGCAAGGTTAACACTTCAATGCCCAAGTCAATGAGAAGTTAAAAAGTGGTGATGTGAGTTATGGTGGGAACATACTTGTGATTACCGTGTGCAATCTTTATATATGGGGGTTAGAGTCGGCTCATGTTCTCTGGCGTGAAAAATATGGGATCGTTCGATTAAATACAATGGCAGGCGATTGATGGCACTTTGTCATCATCTGATTTTAATATGCATTTGCATATGTTTTTAGCAAATTTTAGTAGACTATGGTTGGTTTTTATGAGGAAAATAGAATAAAATTGAGAAGTTGGAGAAACACGGCAAAATGAATTTTTTTAAAGAATTTGTGAAGAAAAATAGAATCAACCATTGAAAAAATCGTGTGCTAAATTTTGACACGACATTTCATTTATTACTAAATTATGGTATGATGGAAAAGGATTATGGCATGATCCTACATTAATTACTTAGATTGTGGCATGATTTATGGATTTTTATGATGCTTTTAATAGGAAAAAGTGCAGGTTTTAAGGGGGGACATTCTGGTATGATTTCTGAAGTAGTTTTGGTGGCGAAGAATATATTGGAGCTCCAGATCATTCAAAAACCAATTTCTTATAGAAAATTAATGCATTATTTCTTTATCTCTATTGTATGAATTCTGCTACCATTCCTTTTGTCAACAAACAAAATTAAAAATAAGAATATGATATATTTATCATATCATGTCTTTCATCTTGAACACCAAACAAATTCTAAAAGTAATATCGAAAATCACCTTCATAATCTAGAATTGTTGGGCATCCTCCAATGTGAAAAGTTACTCTTGGAAGGTCCTACAAGATCGATTCATATTCAGAGAGAATGTCTTTAAGAGTAAGGTCTTAGTTGATCCAGTAACCATCTTTTACATCATGTGTGAAGATTGATTTGAGTCAGCTTCCCGTCAGTTTGTTACATGTAGTATTTCTTTCTGTATTTGGTATACGATTTTTAGTTGGTTGGAATTCCAGTTTGTTCTTTCCAGGGATCTTAGTCATCATTTTGAGCTCATCCGCTCTCTCTGGGTGATAGGATTAAAGTTAGAGAGGAGTTTTCTATGATCTAACACACAGTGGTTTGGACCATTTGGTTTGTGCCTAATGAAAAACTTTTCTCCGGTGTTTTAACAAATATGAAAGAGGTGTAGGACGAGAATGTCATTTTGGCTTGGACTTGGTTTTCTTACAAGTTACCAGTGAAGTCTTTCCTTTTTTCAGATTGACTACAAAACTCTATCAAATACTTTAAACAATAATGATTCCAAAGGTCGGTCGGTCTCTTGAGGTGTGAAATGATTTTTATTTTTTGGCATGATGTTCCTTGTTTTGTTGATGGTGGAGAAGTAATTTGAGCTCTAGCCTGATGAGCTTTTGGGTGGAGTTGTGACATTGATCGGTTCTAAAAGTTTCTTTGTTTTTAGTGGTCCTTAGGTGTTTTCCAATCTCGTTTTCCTTTGGTCTTTTTCCTCTTTTGTTATTGGGTTGTTGCTACCTTTTAGCACCTCTTGGACCTTATATTTAACTTAATGATTTTGGAGAATATATATATATATATATATATATATATATATATATATATATATATATATATATATATATATATATATATATATATATATATATACTTTTAGAAAAAACTTCTCAAAGTTGTCATATGAGCGCAAACTCTTAGCTAAGAAAAAATCAAGTTTACTTTATATTATAGATTCTCTCAACACAGTTGAATACCATGAAACAAAGCCATCACATCTGTGTAAAGAACAGTAGACAGACTGGCGAACAAAAGGCTGACAGCATAATCATGACAAGTCCTCCAAAGAAACTACTAAAATATATAATTGTAGGACTCAAAATGTCACTTTATCCAAACAAATCATCTAAAAGAAATCCTTCCTATTAATTTACCAAATGAGCTTTTAAATGACAACGAAACTTTTTTCTGAGTAACCATGAAAAGATCTATAACAACCAAATCAATTTTTTTTTTAACTGATATTTCATTGAAAACAGGTTGAAGTACATCTATAGGTAAGCAGCTAGATTGAGCTATACATTTTTTTTAACATTTAGTTAACCATGAATGGGTAACCATGAAACAATTTATCTTTTTTCCTATTACCAGCTGCTTATGTCTTTTCTATTATGATCTTGATGAAGCTCACTTTCCCTCAACCACAAAGAATTTAAGCTCTCCAAAGTCTCAACTCTATCACTCAAACTTTTGCACTGGAGTTGTAAACTTCAGCTCATAAGCAGCTTGAAAGCAATCTGCTGCTTGTTGTAACGAACCTTCCATTTTCGAAACCATTCCAAGGTTGAACCATGCGTCATGGTTTGTAGGTTCCAATCGCAAAGAATTCATTAAAAAGCTTTTTGCCATTGGAAATGATTGCATACCAAGTTTAATCAATAACTCTGCAGTTGAAATGATACTTGAAACGTAATCAGGTTCTATTGACAATGAGATTGAGAACGAAACAAAGGCTTCCTTGTATAATGATTGTGCTTCAAACAGCTTCCCTGCCATTGCCATAATGCATGGTGTTACCATTACCATGGACCAAATGACATTAGGTTGAAACATTCGGCTTTTCATCAATAAAAAGATGAACAAGTAGGTTTTAGATTCCATACCTGTAACATGCCAACTTCTGGGAGAGAAAAACTCGACCAATTTAGCTTTGTCAACGCAAGCTTTTGCATCAAGAAAGGAATTAACATCGGTATAAATTGTTGCTAAATCCTGCCATGCTTCCTTTTCCAAGTTTCGTTCTGTTAATGCCTACAAAGATATGAAAAGCAATAGAAATTCTTCTTAATAATTCAAAATTGTCCATAATGTAGTGGATTTAGATTTAATTATAACTAGTTTTAACATAAATCGACGATTCCTTAAAAGTAAGTAACACACCTCATCCCTGAATATTTTCGCTTGATCAAACCCAAAGTTCTTAGCTTGAAGTGAAAGCTCCTTCCTGGCTTCTATTACTGCTAACAAGACTCTATAGGTCTCTATAGCTTGCTTTGGTTGTTTCTGAGAAATTTGAAGTACAGCTTTGAGTCTTAGTAGCTCTAACTGATCAACGCTCCCGGCATCGTCTAAAGCAAAATCAACTATAGTTTCGGCATCCTTAAACCTCTTTTGTGCAGATACTACGAGAGCTAACAGCTGCCAACCTCTTGCGAAACTTCCAACCGTCATGTCTGAGTACCTCATTATATTGTGATAAGCCGCATCTAGATTCCTCTGAATCGCATTTTCGAATCCAAGGCTGAACATCACTTCTGCATTCTCATCTCCAGTTAGAGCAGCTGCGTTTAGAAAGTTCAAAGACTCTTTTTGAAAAGTAACTCTTTCAGAATCCACTACGGATGTTCTAGCTGCTACCCCATAACAAACACCGAGAATTTGTTGGCCTTGAACTATAAAATGCTCGTTTTGATGTTTGGCTAGATCAATAACTTGTTGTGAAAGTTCGATGCCTTCGCGGGCATGATTTGGATATTGGGAACACAGTTTTGCACCAAACAAATACGAAGCAAAATGAGGTATATGCTTTGATTCAGAGCTACCACAGACCTTCCTCAAAAGGTTCAAGGCTGCTTCGTTGTTTCCGGCTGCACTGTAACAAAGAGCGAGAAAATACCACCTATCGGCTCGACTGAAGATACCTGGTAGGATCTGCTCTACACAATCTGCCAATGATTCAAACATCCCAGTAATTGAAAGCGAAAATGTAAGATGATCGATTATTTCCGCATCCCAATCTATTGTCTGAAGCGCCATCATTCTCGATAGTATCAATAGCAAAAGTATCGCTTCTTCGATGTTACTCATCGGTGTTGTTGGACCATTCACTTGCAAGTGAGATGGTAGGTTTATTTCAACACCGCCGTAGAGTAGTGTGGTAGCTAAATCCTTTTGAAGACAGGCCAACCTCCTCGGGTCCAAATTCCATGGTTTGACCAGTGCACGTCGATAAGCAGTGACAGCTTCATCTAGAAAACCTGCCTTGATCCATAGATTTGGAAGCAATTCCAATGCATTGTGGAACATTTCCTGCAACTTACAAACTTCACCAATACCTTCAGGCATTCCATTAGGAAGTGCTGATTCAATTGTATCCACAATTACTCGGCACTCCTTCCCAGCCTCTGGTAGATAAGAATGCATCACTGATTAGAGTTTATAGACTCGAGCGCAAAAACACATATAATGTAGTAGCATTCATAAGGATTTATGAATATCCATTGATGCTAACATGGAGAACTGTTCAAGATTCACTTCATTAAAGAACAAAACTTTCACTTAATGCAGCTTTTAACAAGAGGCTGTTGCAACAATGCAGATTATGGGAAAACGTGTAAAAGAGATTATGATCAGGGTTTCAAATTGAATACAACACCACGTGGCGCGGCCGGAATGTTGTGGCAGTATCCGTAAGCACATCAAGCCGCAATTGCAGTGTGATTGTAAATCAAAGTAAAACTTGCAACGGCCGCAAAGTAATGGGTGCAACGGCCGCATCACATAGCAAAAAACCGCACAATGTAGTAGCATTTAAAGGCATTTATGAAAATGCATTGACGCTAACACAGGGAATTGTTTAAGTCCATGATTTCATCATTCAATTGTAGCTTTTAACAAAACTATCAATAACAAGAGCATTCTCAATCAAGCAACACAACAATGTAGATTATGTAATCATCAAAAAGAGATAATGATTATATGGTGGTAATACCTTCGTGTCGCTCAAGTTTCTCTAAGGAATTGGCTTTAAGCAAAATTGCTTCAAGAAGCAGGCTTACTGAATGCATCGACATCAAATTAGGAAGCACGGTACCCGCCTTTGAACGAGGTTTTCTTTGCTTGTTTCTTTCAGCTATAGCCCTGATCATCCTCGGGGTCAAAGAACCAATATCAATACCCTGAAGCACTTGAAGGGCAGCACCAAAGTTCCCTCTTTGATATTCCAGCCTCCCCAACAAAGCTCTAGCTTCCTTAAAAGTTTTCAAAGATGATCGGAGAATATAACATCAAAACACCATCAATAGTCCACGTAATACTAATAAATAGCCATAAGCTATTTTTACTAACAGCTTCATAAATAAATAAAAAAACACAATAGGGCATGCTGGTGTTTCCTATTTTCATTTCCATTGATAAAATAAACATTCGAGAAGGTATTATCAAAATTTTGAAAATTTGAAAAAAATTCAAAACGTTATTCAGTGTTTCCAAAAACACATTTGATCCACGTTTGGTTTCACGGTTAGATCACCTAGAACTGATTTTGGATAGAATTGATTTTACTTTTCAAAATTGATTCTACTTGAAGTTAAGATATATAAGTTTTGAGTCTAAACTTGATTTTTATACTGAAAGTTGTCAACGCATTTTTGCAAGAATTCATCAAACCATAAATCACTTTACCTTCCATTCACTTTTAGCCCAAATCAAATTTTCACCGCAGAACCAAACACACGCCTAATTAGGTAATTCCCTTCATTCTTATCTTTATCACAATTATAAAGAAAAATTCACAACCAAATGCAATTTCAGCCAACCACAAAGTACAAACTGAAAACAATAATTGAAAACATTGTTAGAAACCAAACAAACTCATAATTTCTACCTCATAGTTTAATGAAAGAGCTTCTTTTAGAGTAGATTCAACATCTTCAACTTGATTTTCATTGAACTTAGATTCCCAATCTCCAGTCCTTGAAGACAATCCACTAGCAGAGAAATCCCTTGTTGCTAATGAATCAGGTGATTGTGGCACCGCCTCTTCAAATTTATGTTGCTCTCCAGAACAAGCACACAACATCTTCCAAAAATCAAAATGTCCAAAAGCTATAGATCTTTCCTTTTGAAATTGAACCTAACAAAAATCACTTCACATAAAAATCACTTCACAAAGGATCACAACAATATCAATGTATGAAACATGAATCAATAATCACCACAACTTGTAAAATTAATCAAAATAACTATAATGTACTAAAGCAACATTAAAAACTCCCAAGTTTATATATCAAGAAATGGTGAATTAGGGATCAAAAAGTAGCTTTTAGAACATTGAAGAAAAATTCAGAATGCAATTAAAAAAATGGTTTTTGCAGTAGAAAAACACGGGTGAGGAAAAAAAGGGATTATTGACAAACGCAAATGAGAACGCAGCTTTGGATTTACCGCAACACAGATTCCAAAATTTGGACTTTTTTGCAGTCTTCAACACACCATGATAGCTACCCTTCTGTTGAACTTTCTGTTTCTCTGTCTCAATATTTTCAAATTTTGATCTTAAAATATTCATCTAATTTTATAGAGCACCTAAAAAAAGTAAAAAAGTGATTTTATAAATAAAGAAGAATCGCTTTTTTTAAATCATAAATTCAAAATAGAAATAAAATATTATTTTATTAAAAATGTATTTTATATTAAATATGAATTGTGACACCTAAAAAAGTTTAATAGGAAGCAATCGAACTCACAATATTACATTTATTTATTTATTTTTAAAAGGTAGAAAATATTCAATAAATAAAAGAAATGATGATTATTTTTTATGGAGTAAAAGTATAGATTATGGAAAGTACATTGTATTTAAAGATAAAGAAAATCTCAAAAAATATTGAAGATTTAAGCCTAGAATTTATGTTATATTTGCCAATTGTAGAACACTGAACAATGAACTTAGGTCAAAGATCTTCTGAGTCAAATATTCAATCTTAATTATAGTAGAGTTGGTAAGAAAGAATGAGTCTACTCATTCACAAATGTAAGATTGATATAGAAGAAAATAATCAGATATACACTAATTAAGAATATTGATTACTATATAGCACCTAAAAAGTATTTTAAATAAAGAGGAACTTTCTTTTATAGGTTATAAATTGAAGATCAAGCAATTGTAATTTAAGTTTAAAATAAATGCTTTAGTCTTAAATCAACTCAATTGAAATTATATAAGAAAGTTAGGTGTTAAGAAATGTGAGTTTAAATTTGCAATATTACATTTATTTATTTTTAAAAAATTAAATTTTAATCCTGATACTATTAGGATATATTTGATTGGACATTTATTTATTTTTAAAAAAATTAAATTTTAATCCTGATACTATTAGGAAATATTTCAAAATAAATATGTTTTGTTCAAATTTTAAAAAGAAAAAGGAGAGGAAGGGAATGGAGCAAAATCTCTTAAAAACACATTTTTTTTCATCCTCTAAATTGAGAGAGTTGAAAGGAAGAGGATGGGAGGAGAGCAAAATTTCTCTAAAACACACTTTTTTTCATCCTTCTGAATTAAGAAATTTGGAGGGGAGAGGAGTTAATATGATTTTTATTATTTAACTTTATTTTATATTTATTAAAATATTATCAATTATATTTTAGTATTTTAAAATTATTTTTTCTTGTGTAAGTGTTTTTTTTGTGATTTTTTTGGTTGCATCCAATCAGTTTATTATAATTGTTTTTCGTCTTTAAATTATTTTCATATTTGTATATTTAATATACATTATAATCACTGTGATTTTTTTAGTTTTTTTTACAAATTTTTATATTTAATTTTATATATGTTTGTTTTCTTTTTTAATTTTGTTATGTATTTTATTGTATTATTTTTTACATCAAATTTTAAACTATTTTTTATCTAATACATTGTTATTTTTTATATTTGTTTTGTTAGATTATTTGTCACGCTTTAAATGTTGTTATCAACGCAAAGTTTAATTTGTGTCAAAGAGTTATAATATGGATTTAAAAGTTATTATCAACGCATAGTTTAATTTGTGTTGAAGAGTTATAATTTGAATTAAATGTACTTAATTTTTTTAACGTTATGTTATAATTTTTTAATCAATCAACATTAGAAATTGTGATTAATTATTTATGTATATTTTATTACTAAAAGATGTTTACAAAATTTTCACATTTGAATATCACATGACTTATATAAGATCATAAGGATAAAAATGTAAACTATTAATCATAAGGATAAAAATGTAAACTATTAATAAAATCTCTTCCTTCCCCTTATGAACCAAATATATTTTGAATTAAAATCTCTTTCTTCCCCCTCCCCCCCCCCCCCCCCCCCCCTCTTTTGAACCAAATATATTTTTAATTATTAAAATTCTCCCACCTCCCATTCGGCCATTAAAATTCTTCATCTCATGTCCCCTTCATTTGAACCAAACAAGCTCTTAGATACACTACTACAGAAAACATATATAATGACGATTGCGAAACACATATAATAACGGTTGCATGTTCGTTGTTAGGTAGCGTGTGATTGTCTGTATGCTAGTTTCCACAATGAACTTGTGACCGTGATTATGATTTAGGTAGCACGCTGCTAATAACAATGAGTAAATAAGACAACCGTTGTGAAATATTTTATTGGTCTTGTGTTCAAATCCAGCAAAGTCATTCTTGCGCTTAAATATTTCACCACAGTTTTATGTTTCAACCATGGTGATATACGTAAGAGTTTAGTATAAAATATGGGATTGCTTGTTTTTCCCTACCTTTCATTAACCATATACAACCATTCAAATGAAATTTTGAGATAATAATCAGAAAATCCATAGCGACATAGGGGTTTCCATCGCAAATTGGAATCCAAACTACCACAACTCTTCAAATTGAATTTGTTTGAACAGTGTCCAAAGTTCATTGATGATGATTTCATTTTTCACAACCAATTTTAGTGTTGATCTCTCCAATTTGGAGAATCCTAAATCGATTTAGGAAAATTCTTGCCAGAGACGGAGGAAGAGATGGAACGAAGTAGATGATATATAAAATCCACGTCAGCTGCTACGTTGACCAAAACAAACGTCTGTTTAAGTCAAATGGACAAAAAGAACCACGACCACTATTTGAACAATTAAAGAATAAAATTGGAATATTTTAAAATTAAGGAATCAAAATGGACTCTGAGATAAATTTAAAGGACCAAAAATGATATTTTGCCTAAACTATTAGGTGACCAAATTTTACTTTACTTTAAAAAAAGCTATTTATGTGTTTGATTTCTATTTTGTAAAAATTAAAAACAATTTTAAAAGTGTAGAATTGATTTTGATGTGTTTAATCTTTCAAAATAAAATTAATTTTACTTTTAAAGTCTATTTGTGAATTTTATAATAAAATATATCATTCAACACACTTTTGTATAAATATATTCAAAAGTAGATTATTTTATCATCAGTTCACTTTTGTATAAAAACATAATTTATTTTACTTTTAACTCACTTTTAATCAAATACAATCTTACAAAATTAATGATCTCACAATCAATTTTCATAAGATAACCAAACACACACTATCTAATTTATATATGAATTTTAAATTTCAAATTGTTATATTTTAAATTATACTTAATAATTGCACTAAAGTTATATTTGTATTATTTTATTTGGTTAGTTTTTAAATCCAACTCAAATTCAGAATAATTTTGCTTACGAAAAACCTCAATATATAAAAGTTTTGAGATTAATTTAACATATAAATTGTCTCGTATTAAAATAATAAATTTCAATATGATATAATTTAATTATTTTATCTTTTATTCTGCATATCAAACAAACTCTTGTTTACATTGAAGATTATTTATTTATTTAGACATAATAACAAATTTTGAATTTGATAACAAAAATCTCCTTTTAACTGAATTAGAATTTGAGTTTAAATTTTTCTCAATTTCAAAATATAAATATGAGATGAATAATGAAAACATAGGGGTCTATCCTAAATCTGCCATGTTGATAATTTAAAATATTTAATTTTGATGATTTAAGATATTAATTATTTAATTGATATATTAATATTTGGGTTATACTTTATTATTTGAAATATGCCTTTGAAAATTTTCAAAATTATTTTTATAGTTTGTTAGAGTTTATAATATATTTTGAGTTTGAGAAAATAAATTATTTTAATTTAAAAATATTGATTTTTCATGTGACTGTGGGACGAGAGAGAAATGTCTAAATTCATTTGAAATAAAATTTAAATTTAATTATTTATCATCGTTTAATTTTACAACCGATTTAAAACATTGAAAAGAAGGTATAATTCGTTCTCACCGTCCATTCTCATGCTATATCAATTAAAAATAAATAATTTTATTAAAAATAAAAATAAAAATACTTGTTGACTAAGAAGAGGTAATCATACCACATCACTATTTCTTCTCACTTTTAAACAAAATTAATTCAAAATTAAATTTTTTTTATTAGAGATACATTTCACTTATTCTTCTCACTTGTATTGGTCCATCTAATAAAAATCTAATAAAAATAAATGTTGTTGAAATGTAATAATATAAAACTATTAGTATAATCTATTTAATATCTTTTTGTAGGTGTTAAGTTGACGAAAGTATTTATTAAATATTAATTAATATTAAAAACTATAAGTGAGTGTGTATAAAAAAAAACTATCATTGCACATGAAGCAAAATTAATTAGTTATTGCACATATACCCTTCATTCCATCATGGTCTTAAAATTACGAAATTTTATTAAAGATTTTTAAATGTCAATATTGTTTTTCTCCTTTTTCAAAAAACACGCTGAGAATATTAACATACTTTAAAAAGGTTTTGAGAGTATGTTGCGTTATTAAATAAATAAAAAATAATTATGAGAAATTTCAAAGTTAGTAGGAGAAAAATATGAAAAACTATTAAGTTAGTGAGGGAAAATTTATTATTTTTATTAAATAATTAAAACTTAATATGATAAGTTACTAATAATTAAAAATATATAATTAAATTAATATAGTCAATTATTAAAATTACCATTGATTTTGACACTAAAAATTACTTGACTTAACAACTTTTTTATATATAAGATTATTAATATTATAAATTAAAAATTTTAAAAATAATTATTATTAAAATATGTTTTTAGGATTATCTTCTATTTTGATTTTTGATTTTTTCCATAGTACATTTTTTTCAAAATAAATAACATTTAAAGCGGTTAATTAAAACAAATGACATTTTTATTAAACTAATTTTATTGATTATTAGTATATTTTTTACGGTAATAATTTTATTTAATTAATTAATTAATTAAATCTAATTTGAAGACTATGATTTTTTTTTAAACGAGGGTATGGAATTAAAAAGAAAATGTGATTCACAAAAAAGAGAGAGAGGGGACTAGGCCAAAACCTTCTTAGAAAATAACAAATCTAAAGAAGCTCGTCCCTAACATGCTGTTTACAAAATCACTTTTATTAGTTATGAGTATGACATAAAAAAAGTTAGCGAATGGTAAGTGTGACCTAAACTAGAAAAAAAATCCGCACAAGAGTCATCTTCCCTATAAATATGGGTAATAACAAAGGACATATTAACAATGATATTTTTACAAAGTAACCATATATTTCTAAGTTGCTAAGGAACCAATGTTTCCTTTGAAAAAACTTAAACCACGATAGAGGAGTCAGACTCAATCTAAAGCTTCAACCATGCTCAATCTCTAGCTAATTCAACAGCTCTGAAAAACAACAGAGAATTCTGCATGTAAGAAATTGGGATCCGAGGTTGGCTCAACAAAGCCAAGAATGAAATTTCCAAAAGAATCGCGAAAGATGCCACCACAACCACTAAAGGAGTTCTCATAAGAGTCGTCACAGTTACATTTAAGTCAGTCCCTAATGGGAGGATGTCAAGGAAGTTCAATAACCTGAGAAGCACGAGGAGGATTAATATTCACCTTAAAGGATTTGAGTAAATTAAAATCCAGCAAAGAGGATGAAGCACGCAACAAAGAATTATTGTCAGTCAATGGGATTTGAGCTATAATGCCAAATATGCTAGCATGAGGAGGAAGGATACTATTTTGAAATCTAGCCAAATTACGAGTCTGCCAAATAAAAGAAAGCGTATAAACAATGGTAATAGTCCCAATAAGAGAACCTTTAGGGGAGGTGTTTTTGCAACATAAAGACCAAACATTATTCATTGAAGAGATGTTGAGAGATGTTTTAAGAATGTTACAAAGCCACTTCCAAAGCTTTACCAAATAAAGACATTTGAAGAAAACATGTGAGGTAGTTTCATTAGACTGCTTACAGATGTTGCACATGGAGCACAAGGTACAACCTATGTGTTGCAAGGCCTCATCGATAGGGATCTTACCATATATTAATTATTAGGTCAAGAAAGACTTTGAGGGAGAGATGTCAGAATTCCAAATACAAATAACCTAGTCCAATTTGATTGGAAGGTTAGATTTGAATATGTAAGCTTCCTTCAGCATGAGTTTCCCATCAGAGGAAGAAGGTCAAACCAACAAATCTGAAACATCAGGATTGAGAGAAACAATAGCAGAATTAGCATTTTTAATTAATTAACCATTAGAAGAGATTCAATTCAAATATCATGATTTGGTGTAAGTTAAAAAAAACTTATTGTTGAAGTAATATAATCTTCACTTATATATATATATATATATATATATATATATATATATATATATATATATATATATATATATATATATATATATATATATATATATATATATATATATATATATATATATATATATATGTGTGTGTGCGCGCGCGCGTATGTGTATATATATATATATATATATATATATATATATATATATATATATATATATATACACACATACACACACACACACACACATATATATATATATATATATATATATATATATATATATATATATATATATATATATATATATATATATATATATATATATATATATATATATATATATATATATATATATATATATATATATATATATATATATATATATATATATATATATATATATATATATATATATATATATATATATATATATATATATATATATATATATATATATATATATATATATATATATATATATATATATATATATATATATATATATATATATATATATATATATAAGTGAAGATTAACTTCAACAATAAGTTTTTTTTTAACTTACACCAAATCATGACCTTTGAATTGAATTTCATCTAATGGTTAAATTAACTTTTTTACTTAATTAATCATTATATTAGATTCAATTCAAATGTTATGATTTAGAATAAGTTTAAAAAAATTACTATTTGAGTAAGTTGATCCCCACAAAATAATTTAGTTTTATACAAATAAAGAGATTAATAGTTACCAAAAAAGAGGATGTCAACATTAAACACCTAAAAAAATGTTATTATGTTTCTAGATAAGCATTGAGAGAGATGACGAGGAGAAAGAGAAATATAATGGGGTGGAAAAAGAATTACAATTGAGGATCTCAAAAGGTCAATATTGTGAGGTATGGGATATCAGAGATGGAATATTTATTGATGACAAAATTAAAGAGTAATCAATATTGAATCTTGAGCTATTTTAAAAGCAATTAATAAAGATGTTGAATAACATGTGAAACGTTTGCAATAAAAACAAATATGTTGAAGTGCCCAATACAAAGCTGCATATTGTCAAGATACTAAATGAAGACAAATACAATGAGTATATGATGAATATGAACATGCATCATGATGAGACAATCAATACAGATATTCTATATACTACCTCCAAGACATTATTACAAAAAGCTCATTTTATCACGGTTGAGAGAAGGATATTAACACAATTGAAGGTCCGTGTAAGAAATGGTGTATTAGTATGTGCCCCTTTGCCACCACGAGCTGATAATTGTGATAAAAACACAACAACGTGTAATGTATCACCACGGTTGTAGAAACCAATTGTAGTAAAAGGTGGAGCTTGTGAGTTTGATACCCAACACTTGCTTTTTGGAATATTTCTCAATATTTCACACGGTTGTACGATCCAACCGTAATGAAAGACTTAGCGCATAATATTTCCCCACAGTTATAGCCTCCAACCATGGTGATATGTTCAATTGATTTTATTATAACTTGTGTGAAATGCTTATTTCATCAAATGTTCACTAAACATACAAACTTTTAATCTGATATAGAAATTAATAATATGACAAATTAAGTTATATTTTAAGAACAAATTACAATAATCAATATGTTTTTATCTTTATATAATTCATTATATGTGTCTCATTTTTTAACTGTTATAATTAGTTCTAATGCTTCTAATTCTTCAATCAACACTTCCTTCTCTACTAGTTCATTTTACAAAGTATTAATTAATTTGAAGACAAAAATAGTATAGAAGAAGTGATGGCAGAAGAACTAGAAGTATTGAACCAAATTCTAACTGACAAATATTGAGATACAAATAATGGGTTATAGAAAGCTAAAAAAAAGACCAACGTTATTTGTTTTCTAATATAAATTAATTTTTCATATTATTATTTTCTAATTCAATTCGAAAGAAACTCTTGAGAGGCGTAATGAAACAAGACTTGTATACTTTTGAGACTGAGGTTGTAATTGGTTCAGCTGATGTGGCCTGAACGCCTGAAAGATCATGGAGGTAAGGATAATGGCAACGCAACCATTGTTCAAGATGACTTCAAATCATCTGATATTCCTGTGGTTTCAAGTGGCGACTCAAGAAAAAAGTGGATTATGGGTTCAGGTTGCATTTGGCACATGACTCCAAATAGAGAATTGTTCGAGGAACTATGTGATTAAGATGGTGGATCGGTGCTGCTGGGAAACAACAAATCTTGCAAAATTGCAGGTATTGGATCTGTGAGATTCAAGCTCCGTGATGAGTGTAATACCCCAAATTTTGCCCTAAGATTTGTCGTCGCATTTCATTGCATTTTTATTGCATTTAATCAATTACTAACAAATTTGTGTAGTCGTTTGACTTTTTGCAGGTAAATATCATATGGCATGCATTTTTTTTTAAAAAGTAAAAATGGTACAATTGGCAAGAGGACATGTGTAAGGAGTTGTGAGTGTGTGAGGTTGAGAGTTCGAATCTCACCTTTGTCACTTTTTGTTTTTTTATTATTTTTACTCTAAATTTTTCTATCTTTCATTAAAAAATAACAAAAATAGTTTTTTATTATTATTTAATTATTATTTTCGTATTTTAATTAAATCATTTTTTAAAATATTATTTTTTCACCTTTTTCTAAATTATTCATAAAAATATCCAAAAAATCATAAAATAAAAAATATTGGAAAATTTTTTGTTCTTTTTATAATATTTTTGATTTTAGGAATCAATAGGATTATTAGTTTTTATTTTAAGTTTATTTTAATTATTTTAAATTATTTAAATTTTATTTTTTCTTAACTAATTATTTAGTTTTGGCTTTAAAATGGGCTTTAGGGACATTATTGACAATTTGGTGTTAACCCTAATTTGTTCCCTATATATACATGTATTGCCTTGTTGAAAAAGGGAGAATGAAAAAAACCTAAGAGGAGTGAGTGTCGTTTACCGTTATTTCTTTTCCTTCATCTATTACTGTTGTTTCTTTTTCTTCATCGTTTACCGTTATTTCTTTTTCTTCATCTATTACTGTTGTTTCTTTTTCTTCATCTTTTACCGTTATTTTTTTTCTTTATCTATTACTGTTACGTTTATATATTTATAATTTTTAAATTGTTAGAGTTTTTATATATATATATATATATATATATATATATATATATATATATATATATATATATATATATATATATATATATATATATATATATATATATATATATATATATATATATATATATATATATATATAAGATTAATTTTTGATCGAATTATATCGATACGATGTTTGCACATTTGTGTGCATGACGCGTGACATTTGTGTTAGTTCGATCTGGTTGCGATGATCGCATTTTTGCGTGAGCAATAATACTGTTTTTTTGCTTAATTTCTTTTTCTTTGCGATAAATTTTGTTTCGTCCGATTTAGATCTGGTTGCGCTGAGCGCATTCTGCGTTAGCAACATTGTTGGGTTATTTGGTACATTTAAAATTCATTATTGCTTTCTTATTATTATTATTATTAGTATTATTATTATCATTATTTATTATTATTATTATTATTATTATTATTAGTATTATTATTATTATCATTCTTTATTATTATTATCATTATTTATTATTATTATCATTATTTTTATTATTATTACTATTATTATTATTATTATTATCATTAATTTATTAAAACTTGTTATAATATAAAAATCTGTTTTTTAAAATAAATAACATTAACATCTTTTCCAAATTAATATGAAAATCTATTATTTTTAAGAAAAACTTTTTTTTAGATAAATTTAAAATAATAACTAAAATCTTTTTTTAAAATAATAACTAGAACCGTTTTTTAAAAAATATATAATAATAACATTAAACTTTTTTTTTTTAAAATAAAACCTTTTTGTTAGATAATTAAATTAAGACTATTTTTGAAAAGTTGTTTTTTAATAATATTAAAACCACTTTTTTTTAACTTAAATCAAAAGCTTTTTTATATATCACAAATAAACAACAAAGAATATCTATAACTTTCGCACTTCCGTTTCATAACTCGTCTGATTACTGTCTGACTCTGTCTACTAACCGTGTGTATTCAATGTGCAGCTTGTTACGTTGCTATTAGCTATTTTAATGTGTTTTTCAATTCAAGTTGTATTATAATTGTATCTGTTTCTCATTTGTAACTTCGCGAACAAATTATCGCGTTTACCTTTCCGCACTTTAATTTCTGCTGTTTGTATGGTTTAAATTCGCGCATTTGCATCGTTAATTTGTCCCATTGCATTCCTCCGAAGGATTAGGTCTAGCCGTTTGGCCGCCACGCCAATAGTCCTCAAAACTTCAAACCCTTACAAACCCTAACTTTTCACAAATGTCTCGTCGTGGACAAAATTACAAAACTACCCCTAGCTTTAGGTCAAAGAGTCGCCGCACTCATTTTAGGGTTTCCCGCCGCGGAATCCCTAACCTAACCCTAATGCACTTAACAATTTATAACATATAGATCGGAGTTTAAGACTCCATGTAAGCGTGTCCTTAAGATGCATTTATTCCCCTTGAGACCTTGACCACAGTCAAGAAGTCTCTAACCTCCCTTTTGAGGGGAACTACAGTTACTCTGATTCCATTCCCGTAAGGATATGTAGGCACAAGATGCGATGTCTTGCCGAGTAAACTTAGAATTAACCCCTAGGTCTTTTTTAATTTTCAATCCTTTGTATATACCCTAAAGCAAAATAATTAATGAAATAAAAAAAAAAATAAACAAAAGGTTCCCGTAGAGTACTACGGAAGTTTAGGGTGCTAATACCTTCCCTAAATTTAACCAACCCCCGAACCTTAGATCTCTCCCTTTTAGGTTTTTCCTTTCTTTAACCTTTCCTTCGGATAAATCAAAGACCGGTTGTAAATGAATTAAGATTCAAGTTAATCAATAGTTTGACATCCAAATTTCACCGCAACAATGAGTCAATAAGTTTATTGACTAAATTCAGGTATGTATATGATTTGAAGAGAAATTTGATTTCTCTTTATGAATTCGACGGAAAGGGATATGTCTTTCAAGGAGAGAAAAGCATCCTAAGAGTCATTAAGGGGTCGAAGAAAGTCTTAAGAGGCGTGAAGAAACAAGGCTTATATACCCTTAAGGATGAGGTTGTAAGTGGTTTGACAAACGTTGCATCCATGAAACCTGTGTCAAAGGCGGAATTATGGCACATGAGATTGGGTCGTGTCAGTGAAAGAGGCATGGTTGAATTGGGGAAGCAGAACCTGTTAGGTGGTGACAAAGTTGAAAAGTTGGAGTTTTGTGAATCTTGTGTATTTGGTAAATCCTGTAAGGCAGAGTTTAACAAAGGCAAGCAAAGAACACATGAATCCCTGAATTACATTCACGCTGATCTTTTGGGGCCTGCAAGGAATCTTTCACACTCAGGTGTAATGTATTTTCTATCCATCTTTGATGACTATTCCAGAAAGTTATGGATATTCATTCAAAAGACGAAGGATGAAACTTTTGAGAATTTCAAAAGTTGGAAGGTTCTGGTCAAAACTCAAACTGGAAGAAAGGTTAAGAGGTTGAGAACCGACAATAGCCTTAAGTTATGTAACGAAGTGTTCAACAGTTACTGTGTTAAGTTTGGGATTGCAAGGCATAAGACTGTAACAGGTACTACTCAACAAAATGGCTTAGTTGAGAGATTCAATCGAACAATCCTTGAAAGGGTTAGATGCATGTTGGTTAGTGTTGGATTGAAGAAGATTTTTTGGGCGGAGGCTATTTCGACAGCAGCTTATCTGATAAATAGATGTCTCTCGACTGCCTTGAGAGTGAAGACACCTGAAGAAGTTTGGTTAGGACATCCACCAAGTCTCGACAGACTGAGAGTATTTGATTGCGTGACCTATGCTCATATTAGGCAAGACAAGGTCGAACCTATATCTCTAAAATGCATGTTCATGGGATACCCTGGAGAAGTAAAAGCTTATAGGTTATGGTGCCTAGGGTCACTCACAAGAGGTGTATCACCAGTCGAGGTGTAGTTTTCAATGAAGCAAAGATAACTTTCAAGAAAATCGATGATGCTGACGAAGAGCTGGAACAGAGAGAGATTTCTGTTGAGGTGGAGCATGTTGGTGTTGAATTGCGTATCCCATATGAAGTCGAAGAAGACGCATAAGATATTATCGAAGATGAATAGACTGATAATGACTACTTGCTAGCAAGAGACAGGTTGAGGATAGTCATAAAACCACCTAAGAGACTTGGGTATGTATATCTTATAGCTTACGCCTTAATCTCTGATAGTGAGGTTCTAGACGAAGAATCTAGACACTATAATGAAGTTATGAGGAGTCGAAAGAAGACTGAATGGATGAAGGCCATGGATGATGAGATGAAATCTCTTCATGATAACAACACCTGGGAACTGATCAAGAAACCTGCTTGAGCTGAGTTGGTCAACTGTAAATGGGTTTTCAAAGTTAAGGAATGGATCGAATAAGTGGCGTCGAAGAGATACAAGGTAATATTGGTCGTTAACGGGTTCACTCAGAAAGAAGGCGTCGAATTCAATGATGTGTTCTCTCTTGTTGTGAAGCACAAATCCATTCGAATATTGCTTACCACGGTGGCCCAGTTCGACCTTGAACTAGAACAGATGGATGTGAAAACTGCATTCTTGTATGGTGATCTATATGAAACAATCCCTATGAGGCAACCCGGAGGGTATGTCGAAAAAGGGAAGGAAGATTATGTGTGCAAACTGAATAGATTTTTATATAGACTAAAACAATCTCCTCAATAGTGGAATATGAGATTCGACAAGTTCATGGCACGCATAAGTTTCATTAGAAGTTAGTTCGACCGTTGTGTTTACTTCAGATTTCGACCTGATAATTCATTTGTTATTCTGTTGCTTTATGTGAATGATATTCTAATAGCAATAAACAATGTCGAAAATGTAATGAGGTTGAAGGCTGAACTCAATAAGGAGTTCGACATGAAGGATTTAGAAGTTGCGTCCGGGATTCTTGGGACTGACATCCGAAGAGATATAAAATAGTTGAAATTGTGCTTATATCAAGAGACATACATACGGAAAATTCTCGAAAAGTTTGGTATATCGAATTCAAATCCTGTTATGACTCCGACAACCCTTAATTCGAGATGAGTATATACCAGTGTCTCGGTACCAATGTCGAAATAACTTATATGAATAACATTCCATATGCTAATATAGTGGGTTCTTTAATGTATGTTATGGTCTATACTAGACCCGACATAACATATGCAATAAGTCTTATAAGCAGGTACATGGCGAATCATGAAAAGGCTTACTGGCAAGCATTGAAGTGGATTCTAAGGTACATAAATGGGTCTCAAAATAGAGTCTTAATCTATGGTAGAGCCTTGGGTGAAGATAGTAAAGTAGCAATTAAAGGATATGTCGACTCTGATTATGTAGGTTGTATGGATTCCAGAAAATCTATTTTTGTATATGTGTTCACTATGTTTGGGACGACAATCAATTGGAAAGATACACTTTAGAAGGTCGTCGTCTTATCAACCACCGAAGCTGAATATATCACCCTAACTGAAGTTGTGAAGGAAGCATTGTGGCTTTAAGATTTTGAAAAGGAACTGAAACTTCAAGGTTGAGTAATCATTATTAAATGTGACAGTCAAAGTGCAACACACCTGTCAAAGAATTGAGCCTATCATGAGCGAACCAAACACGTTGAGGTGAGACTGCATTTCATTATAAGGGTAATCGGGCATGGAGAAGTCCAAGTGCTAAAGGTTTCGACAGATCATAATGCTGCTGATATGATCACCAGGACGTTGCCCATTTGTAAGCTTTTACACTATATGCAGTTGATAAAGCTGCATGAAGAAAGATAGTTTCTTGATGTTATAGAGTTATATCCAAGGTGAAGATTTGTGAGATATTGGGTATAACTCTAGTATGGTCGAAGTCTGTTTGTGAGTAACGCGTGTTGTAGTCGAAGTTTATTCTAACATGCATTAGTCAATATTGCTAGGTTGTTGGCATGTTGAATTTGGCCTTGCTTGTAAGCCCGGTTGTTTAAGTTATCTTGTAATGGGTAATTGTTGAAAATCCCATTAGGTTGGTGTGACAAGTTTCTTATAAATAGCATGCTAGTATCTCATCTTGTATAAGGAAAAATAGGAAGATAAAATCATAATTCAAGAGAGAGAGGTTATTTGTTATTCTTGTATACTTGAATCTTGTTTGATAGATAGAGGAAAGAATAATAGTTTATAACCAACACTTGTTCTTCTTATTTATTTTCTTTGTTAACCATAACCCTTGTGTGTTTCTTGAATATATAGAAATCATTTGTATTTTGTTTTGAGGCATTCTATTCACAACAATATATATATATATATACACACACACACACAGTGCGTGTGTGTGTGCATGTGTGTGTGTGAAATGACACCATTTCAGGTAATAAGTTTTAAACACAAATTGAATACTCTTTCATCATTTACATATTGACTGGAGCATCAGAGTGCTAACCCTGCAGGCACACCTTACCGCTTTGTCGCATTGAAAGCTCTCATCTGCCGCAGCTTCCACAATTATTCACGTTTTTTTTATATTCTGGAACATAACACATGTAACACCCTTTTCTACCCCACAAATATAATGATAAATCAATCATATTAATCAGAGTAAAATATCGAATGCAATAAAATCATCACAAGAGGGCGGCGCACGTTTATCAAAAAATCAAATATAGTCAATGTTCCTTAAACAAGGGTTTTCCAAAAATTACTCAAAATACTACTCAAAAGGCAGCGAAACTCAAAAGGAAAAGCGATCAACATAACAAAAATCAATGAAATATAGTTTGACTCAAAGATCCCAACCCAATGTTACACTATTAGAGTAAGACCCTCTAAGTCAACCACAATGGCCAACGACCTAAAAACTTCAAAAGTCCTCGACGGCATCCTCGGTTAAACCTGGTCATCTGCATGTTACCCACGTGGAGGCAACATTCAAATAGGCAGGGTGAGCAAAACAATTCATAATAATCAATATAAGAATCAATATATAAAATAGTGTCATTTTCATATTCAACATCATCATAATCATCAAGGAACATCAAAGGCCACAACATTATAAATTACATCAAAATGTCACATAAATGCAAATGCAACAGGACTCATGCATGTGGTACCAATCAAAAAAATTCGATGGACACTAGACCATCAACCCTCCATAGATCCACAATAGTAGGATCGATTCTACACAAGAACTGAAGCACAACAAAATACCTCACATTCGCACAATGGGACTGAAACCACAAAAATCAAGATCCTGAACCGAAGTCCGGATGCATATGAATGCATGATGCACACGTCAATATCTTCCTCATGATAAACTCATTAGGTGCATCATCATTCATCAAAATCATCACAATAATCATGTCATTGTATAATCATCAAAACTCATGGAATCAACATCATAACTCATCATCATTACTCATAGGAATCATCATACAATCATGTAATAATCACATGGGAATCATAGTCATACTCATGGTAATTCATCAAATAAATCACAACATCAAAATATCAAGACATCATTGCACAAGATCAGAATTCGCGAAACTCTGCTACGTTCGCTAGCAAGTTCGTTGTGCGAATCTGAGGCGAATGTTCGCCGTGCGAACTCGTGATTACAGCAAATCGCTGTTACACACCAACACCAAAACCAGACAAAAAACCTCTATGATTTCCTTCCCCAATGCCCCAAAAACATCCATAAATCATTCCTAAGGTATTACAACGATATAGGCATAAGATCTACGATTTATTAGGCCAATCCCGTATCATATTTACACCTCTAATCCCCGTAAATCCTTACAACTACCCACAATTATTAGAGTCCTCACAATCCAATTATCCCAATTATCCTATACGGCTAAAACCCCAACAACAAATTTTGGCCATGAAGGCCTAATTTCCCTTATCTCAAATTAGCCTCAAACCTATCAGACCATCAGTTCAAATCTCTCAAACTTATTGAACTCACCATCAGAAAGGCAACAACAATATAATCAAAAATCCCTAAACCCTTAAATCAGTTTTAAACACATTGAATCATATATTGAAAACATTGAAGGCAATACTCCCCGTACCTTAATTGTTGACTCTAAGTCTTTCTCCTTGATTCTCGGAAACCTTGCGAAGCTTTTGCCTCAATCTTCTACCTCAGAGCTCTGACCTCTATTTCTTCCCTTTTTACGGTATAACAAGAATGAATCCTAATTGAGCTTAAAATTCTTTTTTGTTAAACCTAACCTTGGGCCTTAAAATTGAGCTTTCCAACTCCACCATCACTAACTCTTCCTCAAATGTCCATTTCCCCTTAATTCACTTATATTTATTTAAATTAATAATACCATTATATTCATATTATATACTATTATTTAAATAAATACTCAAAATCCATAATTTCCAATATTCACACCAACACCGAAAATCACAAAAATGTGAATATTCATATTTAAATAAATTAAATAAATATTCCAAGAATTTTGGGGTGTTACAACTCTCCCCCACTTAAAAGAATTTCCGCTCTCGAAAATTACCTCAAGGAAACAGAGTCCGATACGACTCCCTCGTTTGACCCTCACGCTCCAAAGTCATACTCCTTTCAGCTAGTCCTCCCCAAACTATCTTTACCAAAAAAATCTATTTACCTCGCAGTTGCTTCACTTCTCATTCCTCAACTCGAACTGGAAATGCCTCAACAGTCAAATTATCTCTCACTTGTACATTATCCATCTGAATCACATGTGACGGATCTGAAATATACTTCCTCAACTGAGACACATGAAACTCATCATGCAATTTCACAAACGACGGCGGTAAATCAATCCGATGTGTTACTTATCCCACCCTCTGCGAAATATGATACAGACTAACAAAACGTGGTGTGAGCTTTCTGGACTTTAAAGCCCGACCAACACCAGTTACCGACGTAACTCTCAAAAACACGTGAACTCCTTCATGGAACTCAAGTGCTTTCCTTCTCTTATCATGGTGACTCTTTTGACAACTTTGCGACGTTTTCGTCTTTTCTTGGATCATCTTGATCTTTTCAGTCGTCTCTTGCACAATCTCAGGTCCGAGTACAACACTCTCGCCTGATTCATGCCAACACAAAGGAGTCCACATTTCATACCATACAATGTCTCATACGGTGTCATTCCGATACTAGAATGGTAACTGTTGTTGTAGGTAAACTCAATCAACGACAAATGACTATCCTATGATTCACCTTGATCCAACACTTAAGTTCTCAGTAAATCCTCTAAAGACTGGATAATTCTCTCTGTCTGTCCATCCGTCTGCGAATGATAAGCAGAACTCAACCTCAACTTAGTATCCAACATTATCTGCAAGCTCTCCTAGAACCTCAATGTAAATCTCAGATCTATATTAGACACAATACTTGAAGGAATACCATGCAGTTTCACAATCTCATCAATATACAATTCGGCCAGCTTTTGCAACGAATAATTGATCCTCATCGGTATAAAATGAGCCGATTTGGTAAGTTCATCGACAATCACCCAAATTGAATCATATCCCTTCAAAGTCTTTGGTAGACTTGTCACAAAATCCATAAAAATGCTATCGTGTTTCCACTCTGGAATATTCAATGGTTGCATCAGACCCAACGTCTTTGATGTTCAATCTTCAACTTCTGACAAGTCAAACAAGCATACATAAACTCTGCAACTTCCTTCTTCACCCCTGGCCACCAAAACAATTTCTTCAAGTCTTGGTACATCTTTGTGGCACTCGAATGAATACGTAACCCACTTATGTGACCTTCCTCAAGAATACTCTTCTTAATTTCTGGCACATTTGGAACACACACTCTATCTCTGAACCTCAACACACCATTCTCATCGACCTGAAAATCACCCATGTTACCTTTGTTGATTAACGTGAGATGATCCACTAAACTCATATCAGATTTTAGACCTTTTCTGATTTCTTGGAGAATACCACTAGTCAACTTTAGCATACCCAACTTCACACTGTTAGGAGTCTCTTCACACACTATACTCATATCTCTGAATTATTCAATCAGTCCTAACTCTCGAACCATTAACATCAACATGTGCAATGACTTCCTACTTAATGCATCATCTACAACATTAGCCTTACCAGGATGATAACTCAGTTCAAAATTATAATCCTTCAGAAGTTCAAGCCATTTCCTCTGCCTCGTATTCAACTCTTTCTGATCAAACAAATACTTCAGCCTCTTGTGATCACTGAACACTTCGAACCTGAACCCAAAAAGATAATGTCTCTAAACTTTCAACACAAACACCACCCGCGACCAACTCTAAGTCATGCGTAGGATAATTCCTTTCATGAACTTTCAGTTTTCTGGAAGCATAAGCAACAACCTGACCATTCTACATCAGTACGCCACCAATACTCATATTCGATGCATCACAATACACTATAAAAGACTCACTCAGATCTGGCAAGATCAACACTGGAGCAGTCATCAACTTCTTATCGAGTTATACAAAACTCCTCTCACATGCAACATCCCACACATAAGCTTGACCATTTCGTAAAATAAACCTGTAATCAACAACAGTGTCTTCGATTTCACCTTCTAATAAGGTTTCGTCTTCGCCTACTCTCCTCTTTTTGCAAATCGCAACTAATTTCTTCGTCAATTGCTCTGTTAGGATTTCAAGTTCAATTGCTCTACACATGTTTTATGAACTAAACCCTTAAGTTTCTTTTTTAAGATAGCCTATGATTCACCTCAACGACGTATATGCAGGGGCAGATCTAGAGCAATGCTATTGGAGGCTCAAGCCCCCACATGAAATATATATATTTTAATTTCTTTAATGTTATTAACATATCATTTTTATAGTCTCCATTAAATTTAATTAGTCTCATTAATTTACTTTATTATTTACCATATCTTTATATTTTTTATGTTAATTTTAAGTTAATTCAATTTTTCTTATAGAGTTTATTATAAATACTTTTCCTCTTTATTTAAAATTATAAATTTATAAATTTGTAAAATATTTTTTTTAATTGAATATCTTATTCTTTTTTAAAAAAGTATTAGTTATATAGTTGATCTTGTTAGTAAAATATAAATTTTTTTAACCTAATTTTAAAGAAAGTAGAGTATTCATACAATGACGAATGAGTGAACAAATATTTAATTTTATGTACAATAAATGTCATTTTTTAATTGTTAAAATTTGAGTTGAATTGAACTTTTAGAATTCATTAAAGTTATGGTGGACTTCAAAATTTAAAAATATATTTGATAGTATTAATAGTAAAAATATAATTAAATATTTTTTAAAATATGAAAATTAATAAGAAATAAATATAATTTTTATAAAGAAAACTATGTAATTTAAATTTATTTGTCATTATAACTATGTATTATGTAAATTTTTTAATATTGTTTCAATCAAAATATTTACACAATTTTCTTTTGCCCCCATCTATCAAAATTCCTAGATCAGCCACTGCACATATGTGCCATATGTACATTAAAACTGACTTTGATTAACGGGATAAACAAAAAGGATTAAAGTGACGGTATTTGAATAATTATAAAATTAACTTAACATTTTTTAAAATTGAGAAACAAAAATGTATCTCGAGATAAAATAAAAAAAAAGTATTTTGTCTAACTTTTTTTTTAAAATATAACTTTCTCTCATGTTTATTTTACTTTTGTAAATATTTTCTGTCTATAATAAACTCTTCGTCCCATTTTTATTTTAAAATCCACAAATGTTTTCTATTTATAACATTACATATAAAAAAAAATAACAGATACATGATATGTTAAATAAATTAAACAAAAACATTATTTTTACATTTCACGCACATGTACATTTTAAGAGAAGTGGAAAAACAAGCACAAAAGTGTAGGTTTAGACATTAGTCTATTCATAAATTTTGTAAAATCAAATTAAACATACACTAAAAAAATATTAATTATTCCAACATCTTTTATGCTGAAATGTTGATGTCATATTATAGTTTGGGAATTCGACATCAAAGACTTAATATGTATTGTAACTCTAACTCTACTATCAAATTTATTTTAAAATATGTTAATATTTGACATTACTATACTACATTAGAGTGAATAACACTTACGTTAACTACCTAACAAAAATAGAATTCTTAAAAAAATACAACATAGTGATCTTTATGAAACTTCGTGTTAAAATCATCACTCAATACTAGATTTTATTTTTTTAGATGATTTTATGCTTTAATTTTTTCACTTTATCATCACTCAATACTAGATTTTATTTTTTAGATGATTTTATGCTTTAATTTTTTCACTTTCTTTCATAGTACCAGAAAAAATCACACACTAAAAAATATTAAAATAAAATTAAAATTGATTAAGATTTCCTATTTATACTTTTAACCAAAAAATTATTTTTATTTCCCACCAAAAAATATTTTGTTTCCCACAATTTCTTTTCCAAAATCTCTAAACCTAAAACGATACTCTACACAACCGCAAACCCCCACTGAAACAATAGAAACCTAGAAACATCAATTAAACTCAGCAATGTCATCGTTAAACTCAAACTCACTAATGTCATCTGCGTCCTAAACAATCTCAAACCCTAATCGCTTAAACCTCGAAGGGTTTTCTAACAACATTTCATTACTCGTAAGTCATCTTTTCTCATTCAATATGAATTTTGTATGAATTTCTTCGTTTCCTATGTGAATTTGTTCATGATAATCATTCTCAGTTATTCAGAGACAGCAATTTCATCAATCACTTCTGAAACTTCAAATAGCTCCGTCACCATCGATCTCCGTTACTTGCAATGGCGGAACCTCGCCCACCGAAGCGCCCCAAAGTCAGCAGGTTCCTCAACTTCTTCTGTTGCTCATAACTTTTACTTCCGTTCCTTGCAATTTCTTTGTTTTGCCTTTGTTTGTTGTAACTTTTGTTCTTAACTCGTTCTTTTCATGGTAGTGGAATTATTAAAGTTGGAAACACGAATTTGGTTATTGATATTTAGTTGTTTGAATTGTGGAAAAAGAATGAAGCTCTATTGGAACTGAATTATTAAACTTAGGTTTTGTTTGGGAATTAACACACCCAAGGGAGGGGATGACTTGGGTGAAAAAAAAGGAAATAGCTTCCACATTGCATCTTGAGTTTATTTTTACCCACAATACTTAAACCCTCCTATGTGGGCGAACTTGATAAATGTATTCAAGGAGTATTATAAAGGAGGAGTACAAACTCTAAATGTATTTGAGGAGTCTTTTGAAGGAGGAGGTCTAGGGATCTTTGCTACTAACAATCCCCCCAACAAATTAATAACCCGAATCATTTGCCTATCTCAAAAATATAAATGCATTGGAGGGATGTAACAAATTTTTCAAATCATTTTTCTCTTTTTATAATACTTCCAATGCATTTATATTTTTGTGATAGACAAATGATCCTTTTATAAGAATTCCCTCCCCTCCTTTATATTTTATATTTTTGATTGGGTCATGTCATGAGAGAGATGCTCTAATAAGAATTCCCTCCCCTCCTTTAAATTTTCTCTCTCAAACAATGTGAAAAACTCACCCCCTTTCTCCTCCCATACAAAGCCTTATGATATGTTTTGTTGGATATCCTTAAAATAATACTTCATTTATTTTTATAAATGGTTTATATTTTTCTTAATTTAGAAGTTATAGTTTTTATTTCCATCTCTAGTGTTCTGTCATGCTCTACCCTGTAGTACTCTCTAACCCCCTATATATATTTTTCAAATTACAATAGGGTTGTGATTATGAAGTTGATGTTTTAAACTTTATTTCAGGGGGGATGATGATTATATGCCTGGAAACATTTTGGAGATTGAGCTTTATAATTTCATGACATTTGATTACTTAAAATGTAAACCCGGGCCTCGATTGAATCTTGTAATTGGGCCCAATGGTTCTGGAAAGAGTTCTCTTGTATGTGCTATTGCTCTTGGCCTCTGTGGAGAGCCCCAGGTTGGATTGTGTTTTCATACACTTTATCTGGCTTTGCTTTTTTAATTTTAATTTTAATTTTAATTTTTGACGAGGCCTCTCTAGAGTTTATCTTTGAACCATTTCATATGACAACTTCATTTTCTGCAGTTGCTTGGGCGAGCCACGAGTATTGGGGCATATGTAAAGCGGGGAGAAGAGTCTGGTCACATTAAGATTACTTTGAGAGGGGACAATAAAGAGGAGCACATTACTGTTATGCGTAAAATAAATACTAGCAACAAGTCTGAATGGCTTTTCAATGGTGGGTTTTTTAAGACTCCGGTTACATAATTTTATTGAATGCTACTATTATTTTAATAGCAATTGTGAAGTCTTTTATTGATGTACTGTAGTAGACACGTTTTGAACATAAAATTGGCTGATTATGGTATCGAAATACAAAATGTGGTTTCTGCTTTTGTTATTCAAAACTATGTTGGTTACCTGGCATATTGCTCCACTTTAAAAAACATTCTGAGTTGGTATAACCAAATTTTCTTATTAAATGTTGTGAACATGAGATGTCTTATGGGATTCATATTGCATTTTACTAGGTTGGTTTCACTTATTTTGGTGTAAGTATTATAATTCTAAATTGGGACGGTATATCTGTCTGCATTGCAATATAGACAGGCATCTTTCTTTGGAACAATCTCTTTGGCTTGTTATCATGAACATTGGGCGTGTCTATCTACAATGAAGGAGTTCTTGCCTGTAATTTATGATTTATTAAGGTTTTGGTAAAAAAAACAAGGATATCAAATTTATTGAACAGTTAGCATTTTTCTATCAATTGGTGAATATAACTATTGTTAAGTGGATCATGACATCTTTAGGTGTTTTCTCTTTCCCTTAAACGTAATATGTATTCTACAAATAACTTCCTTTCAGCCTTAAATTTTGGATCTTCCTCTTATCTGTCAATTTTATATGCCAAATATTTCTATGTACATATGTATATGCACAAGAGAAAAAAGTTGCATGTGCAAACAGCAGATAAAGTAGAATATTATTACCGATAAATTTCAAACAGTATGATCAGTTATGTATATGCACATGAGAAAAAAGTTGCATGTGCAAACTGCAGATAAAGTAGAATATTATAACCGATAAATTTCAAACAGCATGATCAGTTATGTTATCTGTCAATGTGTTTATTTCAGGAAATGTTGTGCCCAAAAAGGACGTGGCCGAAACCATTCAGAGGTTTAACATCCAAGTAAATAATTTGACTCAAGTAAGTTTATGACCTGCAGTCATTATACTTCATGGTATTAGACTAGAGTGTTTTCAGATTTAGACTTTTAGTTTGCTTAGTTTAACTCTAGACTATTCTTGTACTTATTTATTGTGTTGTATTCTAGAACTTTCTACTTCTGTCGCTCACTGAACTCACTTCAGTTGGTTACAGTTTTTTAGTTACACTAATTTGCAGATCAATAGTACTCTATAAATGCTCTAGGTTGGTTCAGTTATACGTGGTTGAACATTCATTTTCATCAGTGCAATTTTATTCAGTTTCTCTTCTGTCAAAATTCTAACACGGTGTCTAGAGTTGGGTCAAATTCTAACATTCAGTTTCACTTTTAATTTCACCTCCTGCATCGGCATCTTGTAAATGGTACTTATAGTTTCCCGCATTCTATTATAATGCATATGTTGTCCTTTTGCCAATTAGCCCCCAAGTTTTGAGTTTGAAGGATTGGTTAGAAGTTAACATTTCTTTGATATTCAAAGATGTTAGTAGGGTCTTGTGCAAGTTCGGAGTGTCTAGCTCCCTTAAGAGTCCAACCAATATCCAGCCTGTTTTCTCCACTGTTCTCCTTTCCATATATTCTCTTCCAATTCACACTCTCCAAGCCCACACTTCTCTTCCCTGTCTACTGCCAGCGTGTCATTTTGTTAGGATATTCCCCTCTCCCTTTTGATTTGGGGTAAAGATACTCAGGAGACCATGAGGTTCCCCCCTTCCCATGTTGTCTCCACTTCCTTTTGGTCTCCTCGTATAAACTTCATTTCAAGACCTTAGATACTCATCAAATGTAAAATATCATTGTCCCTATACAAATGTTTTGCATTTATAAATGTGTATATTTTTATAGTTTCGTGTAAGCGTAGCTAAGCAATATAGTATTTTTATTTTTTAGGAATTTCCTCATCCTTATATCTGCACCGTATTTATATTGGATTGCATAGCTTCATGTGATTTAGTTATTTTATGTATTAGTTTTGAGGAATATTGCTATAGGTGTTATGTTTATTGTGATGCTCAAATCTATGATCGGCTAATACTTGGCTTTTTGGTAGTTCTTACCGCAAGACAGGGTCTGTGAGTTTGCAAAGTTAACTCCCGTGCAACTTCTGGAAGAGACCGAAAAGGCTGTTGGTGACCCACAACTTCCTGAGCAACATCGTGCACTAATTGATAAAAGTCGTGCATTGAAGCATGTCGAGCTGGTAAGTTCACCCTTTACTAAGAAATGATAGAAATCTCCTAAATCATAGCTGCTCGATAACTTCAGGATTGGTTTACTAATTTTGTTTCAGTCTCTTGAGAAAAACGAAGGAACTTTAAATCAGTTGAAGGAACGTAATGCTGAATTAGAGAAGGATGTTGAACGTGTTCGTCAAAGAGACGAACTTCTTGCCAAGGTTAGCTATTAAGCTTTGTCTGAATGTTTGTATACACCAAGCAATGTAGACTCCTTTGTGGTAATGTCTATTCTTTTTCTGATATGATTAGTTCATCCTTTATTTTTCTCATTTAGGAGGTTTTGTGTTCCTCCTGCAGTGAGAATTCATTGTCTTAATGTATTTTTTTCAATGGAAAAGATAAAAAAACATGCCCATATCTGTTTTGTAGGCCAAATCAATGAAAAAGAAATTGCCATGGCTGAAGTATGATATGAAGCAGGCAGAGTATCGTGAAGCTAAGGAGCGAGAAAAGACCGCTGCAAAAGAGTTTGAAAAGGCTGCAAAATTATTAAATGAAGTTAAAGAGCCTATTAAGTATGTGTCTTTTCTTACTTTGTTACATGTTAGTAATTGTTTAAAGTTTAAGCTTCTTAGAATTTGAATTGCTAGACGAGAAAGTTGCTTATATTTTAGCAGGGGCTGAAGTTGGGGGAGGGGTCTTGACTTTTGGTCAAATGCATTATTAGTTGTTCGATTAATAATTTTAAAATTTTAGCTGTTTTAAGCAAAGTCCACGAAAGAAAACATGTCTTATTCCATATCCAGAGAGAGGCTTAATATAAGCCTCACTGCTGCTGGATTTAAATAAAACGTAATCATAATCTGCAGTGCCAGTGCCATTGTATGGTAGTTTGTCAAATTTCTGCCACTGCCATCTTCAATACCGGCATTTAACAACATTGTTCATACCTTTTATGGAAAGTTTATGCATTTAACAGCACTCTCATTAACAGCCTTAAATATATTAGAGTTGCACTGACCTATATATTTCATAAGCAGTTTATGCTTGAACATACGCCTCACGTTAAAGATGAACTGCATGTCCTAATACTTCATTGGTCATTCATCCAACACCTCACTTTTCCTTTTTTCACTATTTGTTTCTCATATCTTCTTTCATTTCTTTTCTCTTATTTTTTTCGATGTTTTATTTGATAGAAACTAAGTGAAATAAAAGAAAATAAAGACTATTCCATAAAAAAAATTCAGTATTCTAATTACAAACATCAAGGATTTATAGATGTATCCTAACTGACTTGGTTCTCAGTTATGACATATTGAGTTCTATTACTATCTTTTTCTATTCAATAGAAAATACTGCTATATCTATTATTCTATTATTATTTCCCCTTCAAACTTAGGGTGATTGATCTAGTGAGCCCCTGATTACTGCCTTGAGTTTGTCTGCGTGTGTGAGAAACCTGGGAGGAGAAAGTGGCTCAGTGAGTACATCAACAGTCTGATTGGTGACTGGAATATGCTGGAGAATTATACTTTTGTTATGACTTTCTTTCAGAGGAAAATTTCAAACTCCATGTGCTTGGTTTTAGCATGCGAATCCGGATTATGAGGGAGGGAAACTGCGCTAAGATTATCACAATATTGTACTAGAGTTTGAAATCAAATTGGTAGTTTTGTAACAAAGACTGAATCCATAATACTTCAGATGCATTGTCAACGAATCTCCTATATTGACTTCAATGCTAGATTGAAATGGAATTCTTGTCGTCAACTGTATTGTTATTGCTATGTCACGAATATGTCTGTGGCAAACACGTTCCTTTTGTTCAGATATGGTATGATGAAATTATAATTTGTCATGCTTTAACAGAAAACAAAAAGATGAGAAAGCTGCATTAGATGCAAAGTGGAAAAAGGTTAGCAACCGAATAAATGAGAATGCCAAGAAAAGAATGGAACTTATGGAGAAAGAGAACCAATTGGTAATTTTTCTCATCCATTTACTTGACATACTTTATTTTTATAATTTTTATTTGAGTGAGATCTGAAACCTGAGTCTTTATTATCAATCATGCCATCACATCAAATCAATAATTATTCATGTTATCGTACATGTGGGTACATCTTACAACCTATTGGTATGAAGTTAAAGTCTGGTGTGATTTTAATTCCTTGTTATCAATTTATAGGAAGTGGAACAACAAGGGAAGTACAAAGAGATGGACGAGTTGAGGAGGCAGGAAGAAACTCAGCAACAGAAATTTAGAAAAGCTAAGGAGGAACTTGTTGCTGCTGAACTTGAACTTGAGAGTCTAAAACCTTATGCACTTCCCAGAGATGAGCTTGTAAGTGTACTTGTAGTCATTGGTTATATTATTTATATTTTTATTTATATATGTATACAATTAAGGGCATGTTGGATTTGAGTTTTTTTAATAATAAATACAAAAACTTGTTTGATTAGTTGTTTTATAATTGTTTTTTTCTAAAAATTTGTTTTTATTTTCTATTTTTTAGAACAAGAACAACTTATAGTTTTTATTTTCTCATTTTTATTATTGCTTTTCATCATCCAACTCAGCCAACCACCATTGTTGCCCGTCTATACACCTCCCGTCAATGCCCTCACTGCCTGCCACCTCCCCCACCTATACAACCTGACAGCCACTATTGTTGCCATTTCTGAATTGTTATTGTTAGTCTTAGATACAGCGCTTTGAGCCGAGCCTCTGTTAGCTTAGCGGCTGTGTTGCGCCGGTTTGGGTATGTCCCCGGGACATGCACGGGTAGGTATAGGTATGAAATACAGTATTTTTAGAAAAATTAATGTACAAGTAAGTCAGCATATATTTTTTAAAATATAATTATAAAAATAACATATATCATGAAAGAATTATATTGTTTAAATGATAACAAAACATAAAAATTAAAAAGGAATTTTCTCAAAAGGACTCAAGATTGGCTCATTAACATAAAAAAATCACACTTGAAAAATGTTAATAATTCAGAGTCAAAGCTGAAACCTAAAAGTTGCAGAGCGGCGCAGACTACCAAAAGTTAAAGACTATATAGAATTGACTTTTTACTTCTTTTATAAATAAATTAAAAAACTTAACCCACTAAAAAGTCTGAAATTATTCTGACCAAAGAAACAAAATTTGTATTTTTTCCTACCAACGCACGTACCAAACAGGAAAAGAAAAAGGAAAAAAAAGAAGGAACGAACTCTGTATGTACTCGGTATGTACCATACATGTACTGTATGCGTACCAGTACCAGGTACATACCCGGTACCGGTACTTCGCCTAAAATGGTGCACATGTGCTTCACAGCTTTCAACCAATTGTAATGAATTCTTAGTATTCAATTTTCTCAGTTTCTTTTACTTTTTTGGACTCTTAATTTCTAACTTAGAGCTTCTATATTTATCCTGGGCCTTCCTGTTTCAATGGCCACTTTGAATCCATTTCTCAATTCTGAGGGAAATTTCCGCTTGGCATGTTAACTTTTCACAGTGGAAGCAACAAGTCGACGGCGTCACGAGGACAGCTCCAATGCCAACTGCAGATGCGTCAGTTATCTCAAATGATACTTGGAAATTGGGCATGCTCGACATAGGTGGTTCCATCATCTCAGCCAACTTGGAGAATTTCTGATGAGGGTTTGCCGCAGTTCATTACGGTGTTCGCACTATGCTACCCTTCTCCGTTAGCTCTGTGGGACCACCTACCACTAGTCTTTCCACACATATTTTTCTGTGCCCCTTTTGTTGTTGTGCAAAACATTGGCACAGCATCACTCACGTGGATGCTCTATAGAGCTTTGGGTGGGGAGGCCCTTTTTAATTGTTTGAAACTCTCATTGCTTCCTCTCCCCAATGAAAGCTATTATTCTTTAACAAGTGAGTGAGATGCCTAGCAATAATAATCTTTGACAAACTGTTGTACTAATCTGTCAATTCCAAGAACCCACTTAGCCCCTTGATGTCTATCGGAATTGGCAACTCCTCCGTTCATTTGGTCTTCATTGGATCTCTTGAAATACCTTCAACTGATCACTGTTCAGTAAGTTACAGGTGCATTAACTGACTATGAAAAATTGTTTAGGTATAGTAGAGACTAGATTCAATTATGGTAATCCCAAGTATCATCTTGATTCCCATTTTTCTTACTCCAAATACCTGTGATGAATGTTTATTACTAGCCAATATTATACTCAGAATTTTTTTTATATTTTTGGTACTTACACCCCCAATAAAACTATAAAAGTGATTTTTTTTCTTACCAGCATAGATTAAGAGAAGAAATTTTGGAGTTGGATGAATCTGCTAATCAAGTGAGACAGAATAAGTCACAAGCAGAAAAAGAAATACATAATAAAAAGCTCTCTTTGATGAAGTGTAAAGAGAGGTAGAAGTTTGGCAAAAAATAATGTTTTCTTCAGATTGGTTACTTCTGCAAATCTATTGTTTAATTCTCTATTGGAAAATTTGCAGGTTGAAAGAAATGAATAATAAAAGCACCAAGTGTTTGCATGCATTGCAAAGATCAGGGGTTGAGAAAATATTTGAAGCTTATAAGTGGGTCCAAGAGCATCGCCATGAATTCAACAAGGAGGTTTTTGGTCCAGTTTTAGTTGAGGTATATACGTCAGACTCACATTTTTATAGCCTTTTGGTCTTCTTACCTGGGTTGTTACATTGTTGAGTGGATTTACAGGTGAATGTCTCAGATCAGTCTCATGCTGCATATCTAGAGGGTCAAGTTGCTTACTACACTTGGAAGGTAGTCCTAGATATCTTATGGTCTATTTTGTTGCTGTAAAAGCAATTTCTGCTAAACTTTTTTCAACCCTAGTACACCATGAAAATTCTGGCTACATTTTTTTAGATTTAGATATTTTGGAGTTTTTGGTTTTTTAGTCCATACTTCATTCCTGAACTTGTTTTTCTGTTATTGTTTGTGGAGATCGTTGGGTCTATGGTTAAAACAAAGGAAGATTTTAATGGCGGGCAGGGGATGTGAGGGGAAGGTAGGTGAGAGATCTAATCAGACTTTGCTTGGTTGTGATTGTGAGGAGTGGAAAAAACGATATTTTATATGAGGGGAAGGTCTAATGTTCTGTTTATGTCCTTATTTTCATATTACAATTTATGCAAGAAATTTTAGTCAATGCGTTTAAATTTATATAAACCCATCTTTCCCCTCCTAGTCTTAATCCCCCCAGTAGTATTGAGGGTAGCCAGAATCGAGTCATGTAATGATGGAATTCACTCTCATCCTCTCCGTTAAGATGAAATTGAACACAATAAGCAACATTTGAAATAATCCCTCCACTCCCTATCAATTTTCCCCAACGCATCACTATGGTAATGTTTTATTTATTTTTCTCTTTGATTGTATCCTTTTTTCCTATGCAAACTATCTGTATCTCCAGTTACGTTGACAAATTTTGGTTTGTATAATTTCTTATTTTTAATTCCTTTTTCTTTTGGTGGAAGGGTCAAATATAATAATTATACAGTTCTTATTGAAAAGGAGTCACTTCTCATGCTTCACCATTTCCTGCACAGGCATATGTATCATCTCTTCCATACTGATTTATTTATTTTATTCAAACGCAGTCTTTCATAACACAGGATCCTCGTGATCGGGATTTTTTGGTTAACAACCTACGGTTCTTTGATGTACCCGTTATAAATTATACTGGTCGTGATAGCCAACAAAGAGAGCCTTCCGAAATTTCGGCTGATGTAAGTTCAGCTCAACAATTTTGTTTTATTTCCATTTAAGTATTAAATATTTCATCATTGTTGTACCATTCTTACCAGATGCGCGCACTTGGTATCCACTCCCGTTTGGATCAAATTTTTGATGCTCCTGCTGCTGTCAAGGAGGTGTTGATTAGCCAATTTAGACTTGATCATTCAGTATGCCTCTTCTGCTATGTCTGTAGATTCGTTATTTAAGTTTATGGGCTCTTTGAAAAGTAATTCAAGCTAATATTTATGGATGGGGATTACAGTTATTTGGTTATACAGTGTTATTAATTTCTTTTCTACATGTTTACAATTCAGTTTATTGGATCGAAAGAAACTGATCAGAAAGCTGATGAGGTCCCAAAATTGGGAATTACTAGTTTATGGACACCCGAAAATCACTATCATTGGACTAACTCTAGATATGGAAATCATGTCTCAGCAGTTGTCGAACAAGTGCAACGCCCACAACTTCTACTAAATAGTATGTCACTCTAAAAGCATGTTGAACCAACATTTGGATCATATGATTTAGTTTTAAATGCTGGTTCCTTATTGTCTCTCTTTTTTTACCTTTTGTTGTACTATTTAGATTCAAATGCGAGGGACATTGAGAATCTGAACTCTCAGGAAAGGGAGTTTCAAGAACAAATTGCTTCCTTGGAGGAAAGCATCAAAAAGTTTCAAGATGAGGAAAAAAGCTTCAGGAATCAGGCTGCTAATCTTCGTAAACAGAGGGTAAGCTACATAATATTTTATTTATTAATTCAATATACCGATATAAACCTATATAGAGATTTTTTCCTAATGAAGGGTACATGTATTTTTTTATGAAAGTTTTAATTTTAAAGTAATTTGTGATTGAAGTATTTTTTTGTACTAAATTTCATAATTTTGTTATTCTTTTTGATTTCTTTTAGGAGGACATTAGTAATACAGCACAGAATGAGCAAAAGAAACGACAAGCAATAATTAGGCATATTGGTAAGCATAAGCGATTATATTGAAAGATATGTAAAATTCAGATCAACATTTTGCTCTCATACTATAAAGCAAATACCTTATTTTGACCTATAGAACAAAAGAAACGAATACTGAAATCAATGGAGGAGCAGGATGATTTAGATACCGAGTTAGCGAAGCTTGTTGATCAAGCAACAAAATGTAACATTCAGCGATTCCATAATGCAATTAAAATAAAGGTGATTTATCTCTGCTCTTTTTACTGCTCAATATCATGTTAAATGAAACTCTAATGGGTTGACTTCGTTGAGCATGACAAAGCTTGTATCTAGCTTGTTGTGGGTTTGAGCTTCACCAGGTTGAGACAAGTGTAATTTTTGCTGTTGATTTTTGGCCAATTGACAGGAACTTCTTGTTGAAGCTGTGGATTGCAAAAGAAGTTTAGTTGAACAGCGAATGGCTTTCATTGAATTCGAAGCAAAGGTAATCACATAACAGTTATGCTGTCATGCTGGCACACAATAAATTTAACTGACTATTATTATCATACATAGGAACTAGGTTATCAACTATTTTTCAATTTCTATGTACTAAGTTTTAGGCTTTTCCATTCTTTGAAAGGGCCAGCTATGTAATTTTGGCTGTGATTCAGATTCAAATTATTGATTTTCTGCATTAAAATTGTTGTTTGCATCCCATATTTCACTTGTAACTTCCAAACAAGGATCAGAGTTGGAGACTTGCATGATAACATTATAAGATTGTAATCTCCCCTAGGTGCTTTTATCTTAGGGTGCAATAGAAATAAGAAAAAGTAGAAGATTACTAGTTCAGGTTTCAAATAAAATACATATCAAGATGGTAGTTGCCCCTAGCTGCTTCAATCTTCCGGTTTTATATAGATAAGTAGAAAATCTACTATTCTAGATTGCTTATGAAATTAAGTCATATCTTTACAGTTTGTTCTCAAATGACTCATCCTTGTCCTCTTATTTCTGCCTTCTATGATCACATCCAAGAGGTAGTATCGAGATGCATGTTTTTTGCATATGATATAGTGTTTGAAAAGTCGAAAGAAGATTTAAATGAGGTTGAAAACTTGGAGACGAGCTTTGGAAGCACATGATTTCCACTTTAATAGAAGTAAGACAGAGTATATGAAATGTAAGTTCAACTAAAGAAGAAACATTTCTAACTTAGAGATGAAAGTTGAAGGTCATATTATCCCTCAAGTCACACAGTTTATTTATCTTTGGCCTATAATATAAAAAGGAGAAAGTGCAGGAGATGTAAATCATCAAATTTAAGCTGTGTGGTTGAAATGGAGAAGAGCATCAGATGTTTTATGTGATGCAAAGGTACCGTTCAAGTTGAAGGGAAAGTTTTATCCGACTATGGGAAAACCTGTGATTTTGTATGAGACAAAATGTTGGGTGGTTAAGAATCAACACGTGAATAAAGTAAGTGTATCAGAGACGAGGATGTTGCGGTGGATGTGTGGTAAGACTTGACAGGATAAAATTAGAAATAAAAATATTAGAGAGTGTTGAGTAACGCCTATAGTGGAAAAGAGGGTGAAAAATATACTTAGATGACTTGTGCATGTAGAGAGAAGACATGTAGATTTTGGAGTAAGGAGGATAGACCAAATGGAGAAAAGACATACAATTAGAGGAAGAGGAAGACTTAGAAAGACTATAAGAGAAATTATTAAGAAAGATCTCGAGATAAATGATTTTGATAGAAACATGTTTCTTAATAGAATATTATGGCGAAAGTTGATCCATGTAACCGACTCCATTTAGTGGGATAAGACTTAGTTGTTTGTAGTAGTAGGTTTCTTTATGTGTAAATTTTACATCTAGCTTAATTGAGACCTGAAAGATAAACAATATGTTATTAAATTTATACCAAACCATGTAACATCAACATTATCAAGCTCAAAGGAATATTTGTTATATATGCATTCTGTTGATATTTGTATATATATATATATATATATATATATATATATATATATATATATATATATATATATATATAGTGTTAAGAATATTTGTATATAGAATAGTCCCACATCGACTATATCATGTAATTAGTTGTAATCTATTTATATATAATAATGTCTCCGTAGTGCTTTTCAAAACACACGGTTTATTCATGTCTCTTAATCTCTTGTATTTCAACATGGTATCAGAGCCTCGTTTAAGATCCGGTGGGCCACCTTCTATGGTTTTCGCTATCGACCACCTACCATTTATTTCCACGCTTCAGTTGTCCAATCCTGAGCGTGAGAGGGTGTGTTAAGAGTCCCACATCGGACAATATATGACATGAACATGTGTTTATAAGTGGGGGTAATCCTCACTCTACCAACCGGTTTTGTAGGGTTGAGTTAGGTCCAACCACATCCAATGATATTTTGCACCAAACATCTTGCCCTCATACATCCCAACAAAACGGGGTAGCCGAACGCAAAAATCGGCACCTCGTAGAAACCACTCGAACACTACTTCTCCATAGTAATGTTCCTCTCCGGTTTTAGGGAGATGCGGTGCTCACGGCATGTTACCTCATAAATCGCATGCCCTCATCTGTCCTTAATAATAAAATTTCCCATTCAATCCTGTTTCCAAACTCTCCACTCCACCCAATTCCTCCTCGAGTCTTTGGGTCAACGTGTTTTGTACACAATCTCTCCCCTGGTCTTGATAAACTATCAACTCGATCACTGAAGTGTGTCTTTCTTGGCTATCATCGATCCCAAAAAGGTTATCGTTGCTACTCACATACTCTACAACGATACCTCGTATCCGCTGATGTTACCTTCTTCGAATCTGTTCCATATTTCGAATCCAGCCAAGTAACTATGGAACCTCTACTGGAAAGTATTCCCACACCTCTTCAGGAAGTCCCATCTGTCATTATTCCCCATCATTCTAGGGAACCTGACCCGCTAGTTACCCCTACGGTTGACCCCCCCACTTCTCGCCCACTTCAAACATATCAGCGTCGTCACCCAAAGTCTGTCGTACCTGTCCCTGAAGTCGTACCTGTCCCTGAGGTCACTACGGACTCTCTTCCGACGCTCTCGCCATCACCGGATTCGATCCTGCAACCTGAGTCTGATCTTCCGATTGCCCTTCGAAAAAGTATACGTCAAATGCGAAATCCTTCTCCATATTATATTGATTTATGTTATCATTGTCTTTTCCCTTTGCAGTATACTTGTTTGTCTTCTGTTTCTATTCCTAAAACTCCATGTGAAACATTATCTCACCCTGAGTGGAGGCAAACAATGATTGATGAAATCTGTGCTCTTCAAAGCAGTGGTACTTGAGAACTGGTTCCTCTACCCCATGAAAAATCTTTAGTAGGTTGTCGTTGGCTTTATACAGTGAAGGTTGGTCCAAATGGCAAGATTGATCGATTTAAAGCTCGCTTGGTAGCCAAAGGATACACTCAAATTTTTGGGTTGGATTATGGTGATACCTTTTCACCTGTAGCCAAGATGGCATCTGTTAGACTTCTTCTAGCCATTGCAGCCATTCGACATTTGTCTCTTCATCAAGTTGACATCAAAAATGCATTCTTACATGGCGATCTTGAAGAGGAAGTATATATGGAGCAACCACCTGGGTTTGTTGCTCAGGGAGAGTCATCGAATATGGTTTGTAGGCTACACATGTCACTTTATGGTCTTAAGCAATCTCCGAGAGCTTGGTTTGGCAGATTCAGCACTGTAGTATAACAGTTTGGTATGATCCGTAGTGAAGCTGACCATTCTCTTTTTTATCGTCACTGATAGAACAGAGGTATGATTTAATATGATAAAGAAAAGTATTTTATTAATGAAGGTGAAAGTAAAATAAATTCCAGAGCTACTGCTCCTCAGTCAGAGAAACTATTCTCTCACTGCCCAAACCCTAATATCAAAAACAGAAAATCAATTAATGCCTCCCTACTGCCCCATACACTCCTTTTTATATGGAGAATAATCCCTAAACTAACTCCTATTTATATGGAGAATAATACCTAAACTAACTCCTATTTATTTGTGGAGTTTTCTATTCTTTCTCACATATACCCTCCATTGTTTAGGTCCAATAATATCTCTATTAACTAACACATTCCCATCATCATTTGTGGGATCCGATCCATTCCTATCATCACCCCCACCTACAACATTAGCCTTGTCCTCAAGGCGCATATCAGGGAATTGACTCTTCAGCAATCCTTCCAACTCCTTAGTCTGTTGATCAGAGACACACGACACCGGTGACCCTAACACCTCCATCAAGGTAGGCCATTCACAGCCTGCTATCATTCGAGAAGGAGTGATAATGCTTTGGAAAGTAGCCATCTTATCATCTACAGCCTGACCAAGTAGTTTCACCATACTGCCTTTATGGTTGAACTCCATAGACATTTCTTTCCAATCCATGGTCACCTTCCCCAAAGTTTCTAGCCACACAACTCTTAAAATCAAATCCACACCTCCTAACTCCAACACATAAGCATCAAAGCAAATCTGCACTGATCCCACTTTCATCTGAATTCCATTGCATCTACCCCTAGTTAGGACACGATGACCATCTCCTAACTTAACACCCAAAGGATTAGAAGGCACCATAGACAATCCAGGGCTTCAACCACCTTAGGTGATATGAAATTATGTGTGGCTCCACTGTCAATAAGTACCAGAATTAATGCACCCTGTAAACATCCCTCCAATTTCATCCTCCGGACCTGATTTGGATTAGTGGATACACCAAACAGCCCCATGGTTTTACATTCTAATTCCTCTTGTGTGAGCTCTTCTTCCGTCGCAGCCTCCAACACCACAATCTCTCCTGCATCGTTAACAATTTCGTCATCCCCCAAGATAATCACTCGTAACTGTCTTGTTGCACATTGATGGAGAGGATCCCATCGTTCGTTGCAACGAAAACAGAGTCCTTTCGCACGACGCTCATTAACCTCTGCACTTGGTAGATGGCGAACACCACGAGATTGACGGCATGAATTGTCACCTAAATTTGGGCGAGAAGATGCTGTAGAATTGGTAGGACGTGTTGAGACGGTTTGAGATCCAGAATCCGAACCAGTCCGCGTTTGGCCCAAAGAATTATTAGGCTGGGTCTGAGTTGCAGATCCGTTCCCTTCCCCTTCGCGAAAAGCCCAATTAGGCTTTTGAGATTTTGTCCAAGAACCATGACCCGGTTTGTAACGTGCTCCAGAACCCTGTCCAGAAGCGACTGCAAATTCACTTTCAACATCACGAGCCAATTGCATTGCTAGGTAACGGTTGCGAGGCTTGAAGGTACGCACACGAGAACGGATATCATGACGTAAACCACCAATGAAATAACCTAGAAACTGTTGTTCTGGTAAACGACCACACTGTGAAGAATACAGTTCGAATTCAGCAATATATTCCTCTACGGATCCCGATTGTTTTAGTTCCTTTAATTCCTCAAACGGATTCTCCAAACGCCCACCTCCAAATCGAACCATCATCGCCTCACGGAGGTTCTCCCATGACACTTCCTCTGTTGAATCATGCCATAGGTTAAACCAATGGATAGTAGGGCCTTCCATACTCAATTTGGTCAACTGAATACGAACATCCTGCGAAATTCGTTGTACCTCAAAGTATGTCTCTGCCCGAGTGATCCATGCAACCGGATCGTCACCGGTAAATGCCGGCAACTCCACCTTCTTCGCAGATAAACGAAACTCATCCAGCGGTGAGGAAACTGTCGCACTGCTTGGCTGCGGCACTTCACGATGAGCCATTGCACGTTGAATCTCAGCACCAATGAACTCTCGTAACGCAGCAATGCTAGCCTCGACACCTTCCAACCTTTCTTCCACTACAGAAATACAGTCAGCCATTTTAGGAGCTTTGGGCATGAACAATGGTAGGTCGGACCAATTGATAGAACAGAGGTATGATTTAATATGATAAAGAAAAGTATTTTATTAATGAAGGTGAAAGTAAAATAAATTCCAGAGCTACTGCTCCTCAGTCAGAGAAACTATTCTCTCACTGCCCAAACCCTAATATCAAAAACAGAAAATCAATTAATGCCTCCCTACTGCCCCATACACTCCTTTTTATATGGAGAATAATCCCTAAACTAACTCCTATTTATATGGAGAATAATACCTAAACTAACTCCTATTTATTTGTGGAGTTTTCTATTCTTTCTCACATATACCCTCCATTGTTTAGGTCCAATAATATCTCTATTAACTAACACATTCCCATCATCATTTGTGGGATCCGATCCATTCCTATCAGTCACTCACCCCAAGGGTGTATTTATCTTATTGTGTATGTAGATGACATTGTCATAACTAGTAGTGATCAGCAGGGAATACTCCAGTTGAAACAACATCTCTCGAAACAATTTCAGACAAAAAGATCTTGGTAAACTCCGTTATTTCTTGGGTATTGAAGTAGCCCAATCTAAAGATGGTTTGGTGATTTCTCAGCGGAAATATGCTATGGATATTTTGGAAGAAACAAGTTTTTTAAATGCTAAACCAGCCGATACTCCTATGGATCCAAGTGTTAAACTACTACCCAATCAGGGGGAGCCTCTATCTGACTCAGGAAGGTATAAGAAATTGGTTGGAAAGTTGAATTATCTCAGAGTCACTCGTCCGGACATTTCTTTTGCAGTCAGTGTGGTAAGCCAGTTCTTGAAATCCTCTTGTCAGGAACACATGGATGCTGTTATCTGGATTTTGAGATACATCAAATGTGCTACAGGAAAAGGTCTTGTGTATGAGGATAAAAGACATACCCCGATAATTGGATACTCTGATGCTAATTGGGCAGGGTCCCCCATTGATAGACGATCCACCTTTGGGTATTGTGTACTTGTTGGAGGAAACCTTATATCTTGGAAAAGTAATGTAGCTGCAAGATCAAGCGCCAAGGCAGAGTATAGGGCCATGGCAATGGCAACATGTGAACTTATTTGGTTAAAACAGTTGTTCAAGGAACTTCAAATTGAAGAAGCAAAACCACTGATACTTATTTGTGACAATCAAGCTGCATTGCCCACTCTAAGTATATACTAGAAGTCGAGGTTGAAACTAGTTGTGAGAATGTTGGAATTTGATTCTGAAAAAGATGAGAATGTTGAAACTGATGTAAGATATGAAAAAAATTTAGTATATTCAAGAAAGGTCAGGAACATTGTCACGACTAGTCTCAATCTCAACTTCTAGTTCGAGAATAAGGTCAGGAAGTAGGAGAGGCTCATCTTCCTGATTTAAGTTTTTCCCTTGAAGATGAGATTCAACGAAATAACTTTTTTGTTCAAGGAAAGTGACATCTCTAGAGACAAAATTTTTGAGATGGTGGATGATAACATTTGTAACCCTTTTGTGTGCAAGAATATCCTATGAAGTCACACTTTAAGGCTCTAGGATCAAGTTTCCTTCTACCATCACTATGAATATGGATGAACAATGTACATCCAAATATTCTAGGAGCGAGGTTACTAGAGGTGGACACATTAGGATAGAACAAGGATAAACTTCCATAGGAGTTTTGGTAGAGGAACCGCAATTAAGTCTGACAGGATTTGTTAGGACCTTTGTTATTTTTTGACCAGCTTATCAATAGTTTGGATTTTCACTATTATGTCTAAGGTGGTATTTTGGAATCCCACATTGATTAGAGATATGACCATCATTGTTATTATAAAGGCTTAGGAAATCTTTTCTTCTTTGAGAAAGCTTTTGAGTTAAGTTTGGACACCGCACACACTTGGACGTGCACTTGTTGATAGTGGCTTGTGGGTGAAAATAAAGGTTGTTGGAAGCACGTGAGAGCACGAGAGACAAAGTTTGATGGCGGTGCTTTGGTAATAATCGATCTAACTTGGGCGAATCTAATGGTGAGGCTGTTGTGATACGTGTGGGGTTGTAGGGCCGTGTACATTGGACAATCAACAAGACAACTTCGTGCGACAACTAGGGTTTTGGTGAAGGATTAATAATAAATAAAATTGATTACCGGTAGATACAAATTATATAATATTATAGGATAATCGAGAATAATAAGAACGGTGTATCTTGTAGGATTGGAGAGATGAACATTCGAAGAGTGAGTATGAGAGGATTACTGCCCTCATTGTCATCTAGGGTTCTTAGAGTATGTTAATTGTCTAATGGGACAATGCTTAAATAATTAAACGGCTGAGGGCAGAGACTTCTAATTAGATTTAATTGAATGGTCTAACCCATCACAGTCTATTCAGGCACAAAATTCAATCAAATATTTCATCAATAATCAGTGTTAGTAACAATTGACCATACTATAATTAATTAATAATTGATTATGTCAATCCATCTTTGATTAATTAAATAATTAATCTAACATGTAGGACCAGACTATAGTTTGCGTTGGACGCCCAATAGATAATTGAAAAATAAACTAGGGTTAGCCTTGGCGGTTGCTGAACCCAATCTTTTTTCACCCGATCTTCGTATTTCCTAAAATAGAATACGTGAGTTTCCGTTAGGGGATCCTGTTTTTTTTTCCTGACACGGTATAAAGAGTTCAAGTAGCAGCTAAATTTATATGCTACTGAATAGGAAGGTGAGAGATGGTTCCCAGACTCCCACATATAAACACAATAAACACATTATCAGGCCACATCTCATCTAATATAGGACTCTTAACAATATATATTACATAGAATCTTGTGAGTATTTCGTTTATATGTTTATTCTCTTTCTCCTTCTTCCTTTCTTTCTCTCTCTGATGTATACATTTTAAATTTTCTTTAGATTGGAGAAATGGAGGCCAATTTGAAGCAGCATGAAAATTTTGCTCTGCAGGCATCATTGCACTTTAATAACTGTGAGATGCTATTTTGATTTTAATTTTTTGTTGTTGGAAGATGCAAGTATTTTCCTAACTTTTGTTTTTGCAGCTAAGAAAGAGGCTGATGAATGTAGACAGAAGCTTACAGATTTATTGAACTATGCTAAATCAATTGCCCGACTTACACCTAACCTTGAGAAGGAATTTCTTGAGGTTTGTATAAAATATTCAATTGTTGTATAAATTCCTTTTCTTGTCTTAAATCAATGAGAACTCTAAAAGCAGTTGCGTTTGTTCATGTAGATGCCTACTACAATTGAGGAGTTGGAAGCAGCTATCCAAGCTACAATTTCTCAAGCTAATTCAATCCTATTTGTCAATCCTAACATATTGGAACAATATGAGGATCGTCAAAGACAGGTACTCTTAATTGTTGTAATTTTTGGAACAATATGGGTTATTTCATATTAGGAGTATCTAAATTCACAGTGACTTTACAGATAGAAGATCTTACAAAAAAACTTGATGCAGACAAGAAGGAATCTAGAAAGTGTCTAGCTGAGTTGGAAAACATTAAGGTCTGATAAGTATTTCTTTATAACTAGAATATTATGATGTAGAGAATGCTTCTAGTAACTCATGCAGTACCCTGTCATCTTTTTTCATATGCACTCACTAATATTTTGGATTACTTTAGAAAATTTTCCTCATATCTAAGCTTTATCAATTTTTTTTTTTTGTGAATGACTTTTAGGTGAATGATTTTTTTAGGTGAATGACTTTTAGTAACTCATGCAGTACCCTGTCATCTTTTTGTGTGAATGATTTTTTTTTAGTATAGATTTCATTGGAACAAACTCTTTAACAAAGCTTTTTTTTTTTTGCATTTATATCTGAATGCAAATTATATATTATAAAAGTGTTTAGTAATCACTTTTAATTGAATGTGTGTGGAATGGCAAAAAGAGAAAGGCAAAGAACAAACACAAATTTATTTTTAGGTGTTTTGCAGAACATGAGAATAATTGCATATACATTTGTAATGTTTGTAGCTATTTTTTCTCTAGGTAAGAAAGAGAGAAAGGGAGAAGAAGAGGTCCAAAATGGATTGGTGGAACTATGCAGTTGTAGTACTATGAAATAGTTTGATCAATACTATTAAATAAGCTTGCCAGTTCTTCATGATAAAGTCTTTAGAACTGATAAGACAGGAGGAGTCAGTATTGAAGTCTTGAGTTGTTAGCATGTAGCTAAAGTAGTATTAATGCTATTTCAAAAACCACAGGATTTGAAGAGTTATTCTTTTACGTCAGGGTTAAAGAATGTGATCACATATTCCTTATGAATTTGGGATTACACCTGAAATATGACATGTCTCCATTTCGATGCATAAAGTAGTTAAGAGTTGTCAGAGTAGTTAGTTACTTAGTTGAGGTTGTTATAGGGCTATTTGTATAAATATAGGCGAACACAAAGGATAGAGAGCATCTTTGAATATTGTAATTATGAATAGAGTTTTTTCTATTGTAAAGGAGAAAACCCTGAGGAGATATTTTATCATATTTAATAAAATTGTAGTTTCTTTGGAATTCAATTCTTGGGTTCATAAAACATAATGTGATTTGTAGGTATGCATGCTCTTATTTTGTTATGTTTCTGGTTCTTGAGAAAAGCTGAAATCTTTAAGCTGTTTTTGCAGGGAAAATGGCTTCCAACACTCAGAAACCTTGTGGCTCAGATAAATGAAACTTTTAGTCGAAATTTTCAACAGATGGCTGTTGCCGGAGAGGTTTCACTAGGTATCTGAAATAGTAACTGAAATATTTTTATTTGGTCTTCTTATGTTTCCATCCTCACCCACGTTTCTCCACTTCTCAGACGAGCATGATATGGACTTTGATCAATTTGGAATACATATAAAAGTCAAATTCAGGTGACGGTTGTTCTGAGCAAGTTATTTTTATTCCTTTTATAAGAATGTACTTTCACAGGATCACTATTCATTTTTATTAATGGTTGATGTAACGTTTGGTTACCAGTCAACTTCAATTTTAAGAGGGAAACCCAACCTATAACGACTACACGGTTGTTGATTTCTGTCAGACTGTTACAGTTAATCTAATCCGAACTTTTAAATAATGCTAAAATTTCATTATCTTGATTCTGATCATAATTTGTGGTATTTATTTTATGTTTGAACTAAATTTTCGTGTTTCTACTTTTTTAAGGGTGCCAATATCCTAATAAAAACATAGGATACCAAAGGAATTTCTTTTTATTATATATACTCCCACACCTTACACCCCAATTCCTCTTTTTATTTGTTTCTTACTGAGTTTTTATTTTTATAATTTTTTTCAGGGAAAATGGACAGCTGGAAGTTCTCAGTGCTCATCATCAATCTGGAGGGGTACTACATAGGGTTGTTTTCTTATTAGCGCATTTGCACACAAATTAACCTTTAATTTGGTTTTCCAGGAACGATCAGTTTCAACCATTGTTTATCTTGTTTCCCTTCAAGATCTTACGAACTGCCCATTTAGAGTTGTTGATGAGATCAACCAAGGTTGGTTTAGTCTTTGAAATAAATTCTTCTTTCTGGATTAACTGCACTCAGAACTCAAAAGATCTTTGTTTACTCTATTTTCATCAGGGATGGACCCAATAAATGAAAGGAAGATGTTTCAGCAATTAGTGAGAGCAGCAAGCAAACCAAATACACCACAGTGAGTGCTAACTAATATTCCTTGATCTTTTCTTAAGACTATTGAACAAATAGGCGATAAACACGGACTTGTGCTAAGGGTGGCAAAATGGATGATGGATTGGATGAATATGGATTGGATTGTTAATTGATGAATTAAAACAATTTATTAGTCCATTAAAAATCCACTAAAATTTTCTTAAAATTATCCAATACAATTCATTCATTAAGAATAAAATTCATCTATTAATATATTTTTAATGGATGGATATCCATTTATCCAACTTTCTTTTTTATTTCGTAAAAATAAATATATTTTTTTATTTTTAAAAATTAATTTTATTTTATTTTTGAAAAATTCATTTATTGTATTTTAAAAAAAATTATTTTTTAATATATTCATGAAAAAAATGAAATTGCTTTTCAGAAAAAAAACAATTTTTTTAAAAAAAACTTTTTTTTTCAGAAAAAAAATTCAATTTTTTTTTTGAAAAAATTACAGTTTTTTAATTATTTATTAAAAAATCTGTTTTTAATTATTTAAAAAAAATAAATCTAACGAAAATAAAAATAATCCATAGGATTCTTAAAATATGTTAGATGGATTGAATTTATCTATGCATATAAATGGATAGATTGAATGTGATGTTTGCATACTAGGAAAGTAAGGTTCTTTGCAGATTTGCGAGTCACTAATGTGCTTTGTTCCCTCATTTGTTTGTTTCTAACGTGTATATGACCATTAATCTTATGCAGGTGTTTCTTGCTTACCCCAAAGTTGTTACCAGATCTGCAATATAGTGAGGCATGCAGTATATTAAACGTAATGAATGGCCCTTGGATTGAGCAAACATCTAAAGGTAATAAATTTATCATACCAAAAACTTCATTTATCCTCTCTTTTACCGCTGATATTGCTTAACAATACATTTTCTCTTTGATAATCAGTCTGGACTACTGGTGATCGGTGGAGTATTATCACTGGACAGGTTGGAGAGACCACGTGTTAAAAGTAAAAAAAAGAAATACAAGAGTTGCTGCGATGGGGATTTGATAGCACTTGTTTATCTTTTTGTATAGTTTTGTGTAAAAAGAAAACAAAGTTGGCATTGGAGAGACCTAGCCCTTGTTTCCATTTATTAGACTGCATATATCTAACAATGTAAAATTATCTTTTTTCTTCTTCTTGGCTGTTAATGTTTTGACGATTAATAGTTATTTCTTCTATTAATCGGGGGGTATTCTGACGGCAAAACTCTTTCACAAGAGATGTATTACTGTTGTATGCCCTAATCGAGTTCGAATCCAGAACATTTGATCAGTTGGAAGAGACCTTTACCATCTCAACCCGAATTCATAGATACAATGCCAAGGTTTTAGTGCTGCTTATTTATTTTTGTATTTATTCTATCAAAGTAAAATATAAAACAAGACAATATATTCATATTAGCTGAATCTAAAAACTATTCAGCGTGGTTATTTAATTTTAATTGTTATGCATATGTATAAATTATGGATCATTCATTTGTAGTCTCTTAACTTAGTTTCTTAGAGACGAAGAAATCAAAATTTTGCTGATGGAGAAGAAGAAAAATATATAAATGGTTTATATATATTATACCATAATACAATGTGATTATGGTGAATACAAATAACATTGAGCTTAAACATTTAATTTTATTGATTACCCATGTTGATATAATTTATTTGTCATTCATTTATAGTCTTTTAACTATGTGGCATAGAGACAAAGAAAAATGAAATTTGGTGATGGATAAAATATATATTGAATATATTTACTTCTAATTTACCATAATTTTAGTATGAAAATGGTAAATGTACAATAAATTTTAGTTTGATTATTTAGTTTAGTTATTACCTATTTTATATAAAATACATGTGATGGATTATAGTCTTTTAACTTTGTTTTTTAGCGGGGAAAAATCTAAAATTTTGTGACGGAGTAGAAAAATAAAATATAATTATTTTTTTAAGTCTATTATAGTCTATTATGTTTTTTGCTTAATGATAAAAAAACCTAAATCTTTGGGATGATGAAGAAAATTATTGAATATTTTTAGATATAGTATACCAGAAGTCAATGTGAATACGTTGAATATAAACAATATGTAGCGCGATTATTTAATTTTAATTGTTATGCATATGTATAAATTATGGGTCATTCATTTGTAGTCTATTAACTTAGTTTTTTAGTGTTGAAGAAACCAAAGATTTAGTGATGGAAAAAAAGAATAATATAGAATTGTTTTACATATATTATACCATAATACAATGTGCTTATGGTGAATACAAATAAAATTGAGCTTAAATATTTAATTTAATTGATTACCCATGTAGATGTAATTTATTTGTCATTCATTTATAGTCTTTTAACTATATGACTTAGAGACGAAGAAACATGAATTTTGGTGATGGAGAAAAAACATATTGAATATATTTACCTCTAATTTACCATAATTTAGAGTGAAAATGGTAAATAACAAGAAATTTTAGCTTGATTATCTATTTTACTTATTATCTTTTTTATATAAAATATATGTCATGAATTATAGTCTTTTAACTTTGTTTTTTAGTAGGGGAAAACCTAAAATTTTATAACAGTGTAGAAAAATTAAATATAATTAATTTCTTACATTTACTGGTTTTTTTTAATGATATAAAAAAACATAAAACTTTGGAATGGTGAAGAAATATATTGAATATTTTTAGATGTAATTTAGCATAAGTCAATGTGAATACCTTGAATATAAACAATATTGAACATGATTATTTAATTTTAATTGTTATACATATGTATAAATTATGGATCATTCATTTCTAGTCTCTTAACTTAATTTCTTAGAGATGAAGAAACCAAAATTTGGTGATGGAGAAGAAGAAAAATATAGAAATGTTTTACATATATTATAAGATAATACAATGTGATTATGGTGAATACAAATAACATTGAGCTTAAATATTTAATTTTATTGATTACCCATTTTGATATAATTTATTTGTCATTCATTTATAGTCTTTTAACTATGTGGCTTAGAGACAAAGAAAAATGAAATTTGGTGATGGAAAAAAAAACATATTGAATATATTTACATCTAATTTACCATAATTTAGTGCGAAAATGGTAAATACCAATAAATTTTAGCTTGATTATTTATTTTAGCTATTACCTATTTTATATAAAATACATGTTATGGATTATAGTCTTTTAACTTTGTTTTTTAGTGGGGAAAAACCTAAAATTTTGTGACAGAGTAGAAAAATAAAATATAATTACTTTTTAAGTCTATTATAGTCTATTATGTTTTTTGATTAGTGATTAAAAAACCTAAATCTTTGGGATGGTGAAGAAAATTATTGAATATTTTTAGACGTAGTATACCATAAGTCAATGTGAATACGTATAATATAAACAATATTCAGCGTGATTATTTAATTTTAATTGTTATGCATATGTATAAATTATGGATCATTCATTTGTAGTCTCTTAACTTAGTTTCTTAGAGATGAAGAAATCAAAATTTTGCTGATGGAGAAGAAGAAAAATATATAAATGGTTTACATATATTATACCATAATACAATGTGATTATGGTGAATACAAATAACATTGAGCTTAAACATTTAATTTTATTGATTACCCATGTTGATATAATTTATTTGTCATTCATTTATAGTCTTTTAACTATGTGGCTTAGAGACAAAGAAAAATGAAATTTGGTGATGGATAAAATACATATTGAATATATGTACATCTAATTTACCATAATTTTAGTGTGAAAATGGTAAATGTACAATAAATTTTAGCTTGATTATTTATTTTAGTTATTACCTATTTTATATAAAATACATGTGATGGATTATAGTCTTTTAACTTTGTTTTTTAGTGGGGAAAAACCTAAAATTTTGTGACGGAGTAGAAAAATAAAATATAATTACTTTTTTAAATCTATTATAATCTATTATGTTTTTTGCTTAGTGATAAAAAAACCTAAATCTTTGGGATGGTGAAGAAAATTATTGAATATTTTTAGATAAGGTATACCAGAAGTCAATGTGAATACGTTGAATATAAACAATATGTAGCGCGATTATTTAATTTTAATTGTTATGCATATGTATAAATTATGGGTCATTCATTTGTAGTCTCTTAACTTAGTTTCTTAGTGTTGAAGATACCAACGATTTAGTGATGGAAAAAAAGAATAATATAGAATTGTTTTACATATATTATACCATAATACAATGTGATTATGGTGAATACAAATAACATTGAGCTTAAATATTTAATTTTATTGATTACCCATGTAGATGTAATTTATTTGTCATTCATTTATAGTCTTTTAACTATGTGGCTTAGAGACAAAGAAAAATGAAATTTGGTGATGGATAAAATACATATTGAATATATTTACATCTAATTTACCATAATTTTAGTGTGAAAATGGTAAATGTACAATAAATTTTAGCTTGATTATTTATTTTAGTTATTACCTATTTTATATAAAATACATGTCATGGATTATAGTCTTTTAACTTTGTTTTTTAGCGGGGAAAAACCTAAAATTTTGTGACGGAGTAGAAAAATAAAATGTAATTATTTTTTTAAGTCTATTATAGTCTATTATGATTTCTGCTTAATGATAAATAAACCTAAATCTTTGGGATGGTGAAGAAAATTATTGAATATTTTTAGATATAGTATACCAGAAGTCAATGTGAATAGGGGTGCTTAAATAAACCGGTTATTTAAATAATCCACATCCATATCCAAATCCGGTTATTAAAAATCGGTTAATTATTAGTATGGTTTTAACCAAATTCATATTTTGGATATATTTTTAATATGGTTTTAACCAAATCCATAATTTGGACATCCATATCCAAAATAAAAACCAAATTAGTTAATTTTTTAATTAAAAAAAAACTTTGAAATTTTTTTTCAAAAAAAAATATTTTTATTTTGAAAAAAAAAAAAATTTTTTTGAAAAAAAATATTGTTTTAATTTTTTTTCAGTAAATAAAAATTTTTCTGTCATAATTATTTTACTATTTATTTTTGAAATATTGTTGACGGAAACTAATTTATTTTTCATTTCAATTTCAGCTTTAAAAATTAATTATTTTACTATTTGATAAATAATATATAAATAATATTAATCTATACGATTTTTATTTTATTATATTTTATCTCACGTCATTTTAAATTTACCATTTAATTTTATTTGAAGTATAAGAATGAGTGATCTAGAGTGAGTGATTTTAATAGTAAATGGCCAATTTAATGTTAAATCAATCATCTTTTATTATTATTATATATTAACATAGGCTTACATATTATACAATTTATTAATTGTTAATATAATTGTTGTACAATAATAGATTCACATCTGCACTATCTGTTAAAATATCTAAATACTTATTCTAGTATGACTGTATTATACTAAAAGTCTATATTGCTCTCTTCAAGATAATTAAGAAAGAGTTTGTTTAAAATTTCCACAACCGATTTGCAAAACGTTTAATTCAAGATATCTAAACTATATAATATCTCCTTCATATCACTTATTATATATAGCACTCTAATTATTTTATTCATGATTTAAAAAATCAAAATAAAAATTAAATTAGTCAATTTTTTTAATTAAAAAAAAATTTTGAAAATTTTTTTCAAAAAAAAATATTTTTATTTTTAAAAAAAAATTAATCTTTTTTGAAAAAAAATATTGTTTTAATTTTTTTCAGTAAATAAAATTTTTTTCCAAAAAAATTTAAAAAATAATTTTTAATAAAGTTAATTTTTTAAAATCAACACAGTAATTTTTAGTTACTATGTATTTGAAATATTAGTAAAGTTAATTTTTAAAGGGAATTAAATTTCCACTTCGTAAGAGTATTTTTATTTTTTAGTTACTCTTGTTGATCACTAATATGTTGATTTCTATATATTTTGATGAAAATACACACCTATATATTTTGTTACTAGTATATTGTGAAATTTTTAAAAGAAATTAAGTTTACACGTAGTAATATTATAATTTTGAAAACATCAATTTTAAAATAAAATTAAATTAAAACTAATTATAAAATTGGTTATGGATATAACCGGTTAATAACCGGTTTATAACCATTTTAAAAGATAAAAGCCGGTTATGAGATTTGGTTTTAATAACCGGTTGTAATATATAGATTATTTATGGTTATGAATTGGTTTTGAACATTAACCATCCATGACCACCCCTACTATGCAGCAAAAAGAATATACAAACTTGCTTTGACTCGGTACATAGTATAACAAAGAACATAGCTGATACGTATAATTTTGGTCCTTTTCCTTATAATAGTCTAGTTTTTATTTCAACTATCTTTAAATTTTTTGTCTTATTTAAAATCAGTTCAAAAATGTAATGTTTGTACCTTTCTAAGGTATAAAGCAGTTTGGGCTGACAAAAAAAACTTTAAATCTACTTATGCACCTTAACATCTCTTAAACATACATTTAAATATGAATGAGAATTTTTTTAAGGCACCCTATTTATTTCTTTGATCTTAGATATCATGTGGGTTTTTTTATAATACCCTTAGTTTCTGGAGATATATTTTTAACTCACTACCTCCACACTCAAGAAAAATCATTTTGGATGGCGTTTTATATAGTAGCTAAAGATTGATTTTAAAGATATATTTCCAGAATATTTAGAGAAAATATGAATATTAATCAGTTTAGTGAAAGTTTTGGAGATAAATCTCTGGAAGATGTGAACAGTAATTTAAATTTTTCTGTCACTTTTGCATGTTAGATTGTTTCGGAGATATATCTCCGAGAGTATCTGATATATTATTTAGCTGCATGATGTTGCCATACTTCTATCTCAACTTAAACCCTCGCCCCTAAAAATTCTACATTTTCAATTTCATTTTTCAGTCAAAATCTCTATCTTTTTGGTTGAACATATCACAGAGAGTAAAAGAAAATTAAATTTTCGGTAAAAATTGTTCATTTCCATCTACATTGTTCACATTAATCATGAACATTTGTTGAAAAAAACTTACGCAGTGTCCGGAGTTATATTTTCGAAATGTTTCTGTGTTCATTTTTCATCCTTTTCTACTCAATAGTAATTTACTTATTTTTTCTGTTTTTATTGTTTTCAATAGATATGGTGCACCCCAATAATGTCTCAAAACAAGTAGTTTCTTCGAATGAAGTTTCTCCGAATGTTCAAGGGATTGTTGTTAAGGCGATATATGTTCGCAATGAATTTAATAACAAGCAAGAGTTTGAAAATCGTGATAACATACTCGAATGAATTGTATGGTGTCATCTAGACTTGGATTTGGTGTGGTTATCAGAAGGTCGGATAATGGCTCGGATATAAGAAGCGCCTTTGTGACTATGATTTGCGAAAGAAGCGGGAAATATTGAACTCCTCTCTGAAATTTTAAGAGAGAAGACACAAGTGGTAAATAATGTGAGTATCTGTTTAAGCTTCGTGGTTACATGTTGGCTAGAAAAAAAGGAGATTAATGTCATTTGTTGTGTGCATAACCATGAATTGTGCTTAAAAATAGCTGCATATCCTAGTGTGTGTCGGCTCAAGCCAGAAGAGAAAGTATGTATTAGTGACATGATCTTGAATCTTGTCGAACTGAAAAGTATACTTACAACATTGAAACGGAAGCAAACCGACAATATATCAAACATCAAGCAAGTGTATAACATTCGGTACCTCACTAACAAGGCGATTTGGGGAGATAGAACTCAGATGTAACAGCTGAGTTACGATTAGATATATTTTTTTGGACTCATCCGGATTCGATAAAGTTGTTCAACACGTTTTTGAAAATGCTAATAGTTGATTCTACCTACAAGACTAACAAATATAAACTTCCATTATTTGAGATGGTTGGTGTTACCTCAACTGAGAAGACATACTCCGTTGGTTTTGCATTTTTAGAGTGTGAAAAAGAGGACAATTTTACTTGGGCATTAGAGGTGTGTCAGTTACTTTTGAAGGATCAATGTGAGATGCCTAAAGCTATTGTTACGGACCGCGATACCAGATTGATGAATGCGGTTGCAAAGATGTTTTCTTCTTCTTATGCATTACTTTATAAGTATTACATAACAAAGAATGTGATAAGTCGGGTTAAATCCGCGGTAGGGATGAAACAAGTAAAATCTGAAGGTGAAATATTGGTGAAGTCAGGTGTGATTGTGGAGAAAATAGTGGATTCATGGAGTCAAATAATAAATAATTCCACAAAAGAATTATATGCCGATTTCGTCATTCATTTCGGAAAGTGTGTGAAAAGTATCCGATTTTGTTGAAACATGTTGAAAACACTATTCTTGATCAAGTGAAGGAGAAGATAGTTTGCACGTGGATTGATAATGTCCGACACCTTGGAAATACAACCACCAATAGAGTTGAGTCGGCTCATGCTATTTTGAAAATTTGGTTGGGAAATAGCAAAGGGGATTTGTGCCGAGATTGAGACTCGATGAACTACATGATTCAAAACCAACATAATAAGAAACAAACATTTGGTCGGAGCATCACAATTTTAAAACACCGATTCAAAGACAACATTCTTTATTCTCATTTGGTCAGAAATATTTCTCGGGCGGGTTGAACTATATTTTTCATGAGGACAAACGAGCTGATTATGCAGGCTCCGATAGTGCAAAGTGTGGTTGCACTATTGTGAAAAGATATGGTTTCCCATGTGCTTGTGTTATTGCTAAAAAAGTGAAACTTAGTGAACCAATAAGAATAGACGAGGTTTGCTCTCATTGGAAGAGACTTAGTTTCGATGATGATGGATGCATGGATGAAGGTAAATCAAATATCTCTATTTTGACCGAATGGGAAGCGATACAAGAGTCATTTTTGAAGGTCGATGACAACATGAAACTCCAGATCAAAGAACAATTGAGGAAAAATATTTATCCTGAAACCACCGACGTGAAACTGCCTTCTGAACCGGTAAAAATGAAAGGTGTTCCAAAGAAAATGAAACCTACACCGAATGACAACTCGATTACACAATCTCATTCATACTTTAAACATGTTGACAAAGTATTTCCCGACTCATCGACTCCAAACTCTCAAAAAAGTGTTGTTAAAGGAGCTCGAATTAGCAAAGTACCTCCGACGCCGCTTCCACCGAAGATTCCATTCATTGCCAAGATGCATATTTTTATGCACAAATATATTGATCGTATCGTCAATGTTGCGGGAGACGGTAATTACGGTTACCGAGCCGTTTCGACTTTACTAAGTAAGGGAGAAGATAGGCATGCGTTAGTTCGTCATCAACTTATCCAAGAGTTGAAGACACATAAGGAATCATACGCGCGGTTGTACGAAGAAAAAAATTGATGCGGTTTATGAGTCACCTGTTCCTTGCTTGAGCGGTTCGGCACCAGAGTCAAAATGGACGAGCTTCCTAAATATGGGTCACCTAATTGCATCTGCATATGATAGGGTGTGCATTGATCTGACACGCTACGGGTTTTCGGAAACCTTTTTTTGTACTGCGTACCGCAGCGCCCAAAAATCCAAATGATCGCACCTCCCTCGACGATATCATAGACGAAATCCACTATCTCCTACCTTATGGAGACACACAAAGGGTTGTCAAGCTTGAGTACCGTTCACCCTCGGTTGACAACGAATGGAACATTGTGTTCAACAAAATTGAGCTCAAGATTCTATCGGATGTTATGACGATGTGACTCATTTTTCGATTTCGAAGAGAAAGTTCCACTCGAGATGGAAGCGACACTACGAAGATCGATCGACGATATCTTGGAGATGTGCAAACGTCCACCGGAATATTGAAATGTAGTATTTAATTTTATGTTATGAATGCTCATTTTTTGTCTCTAGTTTTGTTTTGGAAATATAACTCCTGAATGGTTCCGAAGATACATCTCCAGAATAAATCATTAACAAATGCATAAGACGCCATCTAAAATGGTATTTCTTGAGTGTGAAAATAGTATGTCCGAAAATATATCTCTAAAAATTAGAGACAATATAAAAAATCTGTATGGATTATCTAAAAAAACACATGAGGTGTAATAAAAAGTTCTTTGATGTAATCCTATTCACCAAAACATATTTTTTTTTAGGAAGGGATGGTAATTAAAGGTGAAGATAAACATTAATATTTATTATTATATTTAAAATGATTTATAATAAATGATTAATAGAAAAATTATGAATTAATTTTTTTTTTCAGTTGGACTCGCACTATTCAATTCAACAAAACTATATATTTTCATCAATAATAAAGAAACAAGATTTTTTAATTGTTTGAGGTGTGAGACAAGGATACCATTTATTTATTATTATTTTTTTTTTCTTTTTGTAGAGGAAGCTCTCAATAGATAGGTATCTAAATTGATGAAGCAAGGAAGAATAATTGTACGCAACTAACTATATAATTATAATTAATAATCTTGTAATTTTTTGTAAAGCCACAGGGAGATATGAAATAGACATCCATAATCTTATTAAGGAGTATGGACAAATCAACTTATTTATTGTGGGCCGTCACTTCATAATACATTCAACCATAATATTTGGAAAAACTAAATGAATTTCATTTAAAGTAAGAAAAATTACTCTAAGGTTGTTCCAATCATGACTTTTTTGAACTGTTGCGAATACGGCCCAAATGAAACAGAAGGCCCAGCAGGAACATAAAACGGCCCAATTATAGAATCAATTGGTGAAATGAAACGAAAATAAAAAAACAAACGCCGTTGCCGGGGATCGAACCCGGGTCACCCGCGTGACAGGCGGGAATACTCACCACTATACTACAACGACTCAGTTGAAATAATTCCTAACTACTATTTCTCATTGTTGTTTTCTAACCAAACCAAATAAATAGTGAATACGGATAAAAAGGAATTTACTGCTTGGATGTATTGTAGGAATAAATTACTTTCTTTTATCAACAATTTTCTACTTGTATTTTTATTTTTTCATTATGAATGACATATTTACAACAATAAAAGAAAAACTCTTTAACCAATATTCCCTTTATTTTTTTATATTGTTTTATATTTATTTTTATTTCTCATTTTTTTGTTGTTACAATACTTGTCACTTTTTCTATAAACTTTATTAGTTAATTATGTATTTGAATTACTAAAAAATAAGTACATTTTCAATTTTAGTAGAATTTGAAGGTGAGAAAATACTTAGAAGGGGGGTTGAATAAGTATGACAGAAAATAATCAAAGATAAAAACTCAAGTATTTTTATCCTGGTTCGTTGAACTCAACTACTCCAGTCCACCCTTTTCAAGAGTGATTTGCCTTTCTCAACAAGGACTTAATCCACTATTCAAATCAACTGATTACAAATAGCAACACCTAAGAACAACTGTTCTTAGTCTTCTCAAGAGCTACTGATCTAACCTAGATCCTCTTAAGGAAAACTTCCTTTACAAATTAATGTAATACAATGTAAGAGTAATAAAATGCTTCTATGAAAGCTATAAACACAACTGTGTTATTTCTCGAAGTTTAGAACAAAGTATGAACTATAAAGAATATGAGAGCTTGAGAGTTTCTTCGCTTGAGAATAAGTTTTTCAAAATTCGTCACTGAAGAAAGTGCTATGATATCCTTTATATAGCCACTTGAATATTGGAGAGAATATATTACCGTTGGAGAAGATATTTCCAATATCAAATAGTACTGTCCTTTGTACTATTGCAGCAGAGAGACGGCGCACAAAATGTGGGTGTAGCAATTGTCTGCTGAGCTGTGAATTTACCATATATGGAATGTATCAGAGGAATAATATTCTTGCAGAGATTTATGTCTATCCCAATTAAGGAAAGATTTGCTGGCATATTCCAACGGATATATTAAAATAATCTTCTTCAAATAATTCTTCAGATAGTTCAGATCAACAATCAATATCAGAGTCTTCAGTCTTCAGAATCTTCTGGAAACTTCAGAGCCTAAGATGTTCTTCAGATGTTGCTGAATCAGAGTCTGGTGCAGCTGTGTGCTTGAAGCGTAACATGCTCTTAGATCAGAGTCTTCACTCAGATCAGAGTCTTCTCTCATTCAGAGTCTCTTCACTCAGAGTCTTCTTTCATTCAGATTCTTGATAATATATGCAGCGTGTTGTATCTTCAGAATCTTGATGACTAAGCTCTTATACTTCAGATTCTTCTAATCTTCAGATGCTCTTGAGCCATTCAGAATTTATTGTTCACATCAAATTTGCTCTTTAAGATTAAAATCTTTTGTGCCTGTAGAAAACAGTTTAGAACAAATTTAGAGAGTATAATTCTTGTATACAAATTATCATTAATGTTATCATCAAAACATAGAGATATTACTAAGACACAATCTGTGCTCTTACAATCTCCCCCTTTTTGATGATGACAAAACATGAGAAATTTGTTCAATAAAAATATGAATTAAAATTACTCCCCCTGAGATTAACAATCTCCCCCTGAAATGAATACTCTAATGGAATTAGATACTTCCCTTTCTGGTTGAGTACATTTCAGATTCAGAGCCTGATTGAAGCCTGGTTGACATATGTTTGTCTTCTAGAGTCAAAGCTTGATGCCATATTAAAGCTTGATGCCAGATGAACAGCTTCAGAACACCTGGTTGTTTATCTTGCCATTTCCTGTCTTGAGTTATCTTTTAGATCATAGTACTCAAGGTTAGATATCAGAGTCTGGTCTACTCAGATTTAGCTATTTTTGATCAGGTTCTGAAAAGATAGATCTCAGGAAAAACTTCAATGAAATTTGTCAGATTTTTTAATAATATCTGGGACACTTAAATTCAAAGAATGTTAGTAACATGTCTGACTTAGTTCAGATAATTGCTTATAGATTTGAACAATCAGATTCTATTTTGTTTCTCCCCCTTTTTGTCATAATCAAAAAGAATTTTAAAAGACAGTAAAGATGCAGAAGAAACACATATCCAGATAAGCAAAAAGATCATTGTCATTAAGTCAAGAGAACATCCAGATTCAGATAAAAGCATACAAAACATATCAGAAGAAAATCAAAACAAAGCAAAACATGAAAAACTTGTGCAAAACATCAAGTAGGTTTAGCAGATGAGGCTTGTTGAGAAGCAATGAGTTGCAGCAGTGCTGTAATCCTTTCTGAATTTTCATCTTGCTTAGCCATCCAAGTTTTCATTTCTTCATTTGTTTTCTTTTGATCAACCATAAAATCCTTAAGTTCTTTGACATCCTTCTGAAGATCTGTAGATTCTGAAACAGTAGATTCTGAAACAGGCTGAGTAACATCAGGTGCAGGAATTTCTGGAGGTGGAGGAGCTTCTAGAAGAAGAATAGGAGGAGTGTTTCTCTTAATCCGTTTTTGATAAGCAGCAAACCTTACTTTTGACAATCTAAGACATTGAGTCCTGATTTTCAAAGCCTCCCTATTCAGTCTGTAAAGATATTTCTTCCAAACAGCGTCAGCAGCCTCTTTGTCCATAGTAGTCATGCAAACATCCATAATGTCAGCAAAGTCTGAGACATTATCCTTATCAAAATCTCTTAACAGAGTATAAACACGTGATCCCAATTCTGCTTCATCAGGGATTCTGGGTTTGCTTGGTTGGGTTAGTTGTGTTTGTGGTGTTTGTTCAGAAGGTTGAGGTTGTGAAGATGGATGTTCAGATGTTTGTGGTTCAGAAGGTTGAGGATTGATTTGTGGTTCAGATGTTGGTTGGTTGGTTTGTGGTTCAGATGTTTGTTGGTCAGAATGTTGTGGTTGAGGTATTGAGGGAATCGGTTGGGTTTCAAGAGGTTGTGGAGTGAGAGTTTGAGTTGGGGAATTTTGTGGAGAAGGTGGATGTTCAGAAGTTGGAGATTTAAACAGCTGTTTCCAAACACTCTCAGAACGAGGTTGTTTGAGATCATTCAAGCATTCATTAATGTAACCAGATGATTCATCATCAGATGATGCATCAGAGTGGTTAGATTTTTCAGAAGTTGAAGATAAATTGACAGACTGGTTTAAAGGTGTGACATCTAATATCTCATCAGGATCAATGAGATATTCAGGTTGGTCAGAGTGTTCAGGGTGAACATCCTCTGGAATGGTATATTCTGGGATAGTGTTTTGTGGTTGTGGTGTTGTTTGTTGAGTTTGTTGTGGAATTTCTGTTTGTATGTTTGTTGGTTGCTTGGATTGTGGTGTATGAGGGGGGACAGAAGATGGTTTAGAGATAATAGTTTTAGAAGGTCTGGATCTTCTAAATCTAAGTGGGGAGTCAGAGGGTGTGGGGGTATCAGAATGATGAACAGGATTAGAATCAGTGTTAAATACCTGTTTCAGAGTATCTCTAATTTCTTCAAAAGTTGCTGCAGGAGGATTTGGTTGAACCTTCTTCAGCTTCTTCCTTTTCTTCTTCTTTTCAGCATCTGAATGCTTCCTTTTCTTCTGATGACCTTCACTATCAATTTTTCTCTTACGTCTTCTTTCCCTTGTCAAATCAGGAAGAACTTGGCCTTCCTTCTGCAAAAGATTGGCAGGAATCTCATCACCATCTCTTAGGCAGCGAGCAACATACTCAGCAATAATTTCTCTAGGTTCATCTGAGGTGAATAAAGGAAAATCCTTAACAGGAATCCTTCTTCCCCTAACTTCTTCAGAGTTAGTTTTCCTTGGTTTCTCAGATAAATCATCAACCAGTTTCATCCTTCTCAAAGTTAAACCATTTATTTCAGAGCCAATGATATAAGTCAGATCTTCTGTCAACCCAGCCTCTTGCAGATGCGCCACAAGTTGGTTTTCTATCAGAATATCTGAAATCAGCCTTCCCATAGGGATCCATGTTCTGACTTTTCCAGATTTATCTCTGGCTGTTTCCCTTGTTTCCTTGACGTGAGACACCAGATGATTAAACAACAAATATGGAAGATCAATCTGAATGTTTTGGTGTAAACAATACATGAAGTAAAGTTGTTCAGCATTAACATAATCAGAAGAGTTTGAAGAGGGTCTGTGAAAGATGGTGCTCATGAAAATCTTAGCCCATATCTTGTAAGTGGGTTTCAAGAACTTAACCTTCTTACAAGGTTCACCAGTAGTACAGATTTCTTGACATACATCTTTCAGGTCTTCACGCGCAGAAGACAGAGAGGTTACTCCATCAGTTGCCTTAAAACCTATGAGTTTCCTTATCAGGTTTTCAGTGATAACTATCTTTTTTCCCAGCACAGAGGAGTGAATGAACTTTGGAGTAGCATATGCATGGATCCAGAACTCCTTCACTAACGTTGGATACGCAGGACCCATAAGCCTGTCAAAGTAACCGTCCCAGCCTTGTGCTTTGATTGAAGAAATCAGATCAAACCCATTTTCAGCAAGATCTTCTAAGTCCACGAAACTTTCACACAGTACTTCTAGTGAATCAACAGCAGTTAGGAGAGTGCGTACTGGTTCTTTGACAGTGGTAGCATTTTTGGTAGTAACAGCGTTTGAAGTAGATGCCATTGTTGACGATGATGAAGAAGATGAAGGTTTCTGAGTTCTTTTAGGGTTTGCAAAGAGAGAGAACAACAAACAAAAGCGCATATGTGTTTGAGAATGTGAAAAGTGTGAATGTGTTATGAGAATGGTTTATATAGACAAATAAAGCAAGCATGGGAAACACAACAGACACACATAGGACACATACGCACGTTTGCATTAAATGAAAAGTAATCATTTTTAATTATGATATGACATTTGGGGGAAAATCAAGACAGATTGAGATTTTCAAAGCAATACCTTAAACGTCATCATCAGTAGGTGTACTCCATCTTTTCAGATTCTGAGTGACACGTGTTTGCTTGCATGTGATTCTATAACTCTTAAGAAATGAAACGTTTTCAACTTTCAGATCCTCTGAGATGGTCAGTTCAGAGTTTCACACAAAAAAAATAATTCACAGATAAATTAAACAAGCAAGACAGATGAAAATACTTCAGAGTGTTAAACACTTAGCATCTGAGAAGTTGACTCTGAGAAATATTACTCTGGACAAAAATCCATACAAATATTTTTCAGAATAAACTTAAACCTATCTTCAGCAAGGGGTTTTGTGAAAATATCTGCCCATTGATGATCTGTATCAACAAAGGCTAAATTTATTACACCCTTCTGAACATAGTCTCTGATGAAATGATGTTTAATCTCAATATGTTTGGCCTTAGAGTGTAAAATTGGATTTTTGGATAAACATATAGCAGAAGTATTATCACAGAAGATAGAAAGATTACTCTCATAGATTTGATAATCTTCTAGTTGACTCTTCATCCAGAGCATCTGAGTGGAACATCCAGCAGCAGCAATGTATTCTGCCTCTGTGGTTGATAGTGCAATTGTTGGTTGCTTCTTGCTGTACCACGAGATCAGATGACTTCCAAGAAACTGACAGCTTCCAGAAGTACTTTTGCGCTCAACTCTATCTCCAGCAAAGTCAGCATCACAGAATCCAACTAGTGAATATTCGTCAGATCTTCTGTAACACAAACCAACATTAGCAGTACCTTTCAGATACCTTAGAATCCTCTTAACAGCAGTTAAGTGTGATTCTCTAGGATCTGATTGGAATCTAGCACATAAACAAACACTAAACAGAATGTCTGGTCTAGAAGCAGTCAAATAAAGAAGAGATCCTATCATACCTCTGTAGAGTTTCTGATCTACCTTCTTACTTACCTCTTCCTTACCTAGAGTGCTTGTAGGATGCATTGGAGTCTTTGCCATTTTGCTATCCAGCATGTTAAACTTCTTCAGAAGCTCTTTAACATACTTGGTCTGATGTATGTAGGTGCACTCTGGAGTCTGATTTACTTGGATTCCCAGAAAGAATCTCAATTCTCCCATCATGCTCATCTCAAATTCTGCCTGCATACATTTAGCAAACTCCTTTCCAAGCATAATATTTGTTGATCCAAAAATAATATCATCTACATAAATTTGACAAATCAACAAATCTTTCTTAATGGTTTTACAAAATAGTGTGGTATCCACTTTTCCTCTGATGAAATTTTTCTTCAGAAGAAAATTACTCAACCTCTCATACCAAGCTCTGGGAGCTTGTTTTAGTCCACAAAGAGATTTTTTCAGTTTGTAAACATGATCTGGAAAATTTTCATTTTCAAAACCAGGAGGTTGGTGGACATACACTTCCTCTTCTATAATTCCATTAAGAAAAGCACTTTTAACATCCATCTGATAAAGAGTGATGTTATGTTGTGCAGCAAATGAAATAAGCAAGCGTATAGACTCTAGCCTTGCAACAGGAGCATATGTTTCTGTGTAGTCTATGCCTTCTTGTTGACTGTAGCCTTGAGCAACCAGTCTTGCTTTGTTCCTTTCAACTTCTCCTTTCTCATTAAGTTTATTTCTGAAAACCCATTTTGTTCCAATGACATTGAAACCTTTAGGTCTTGGAACCAGATCCCAGACTTCATTCCTTGTGAATTGATTCAGCTCCTCTTGCATAGCTAAAATCCATTCATTATCTTCCAGAGCCTCATCAACAGATGTTGGTTCTATAATTGACACTAAGCCACAGAAGGAAGATTCAGAAGTTCTGAGAAATGCTCTTGTCCTTATTGGATCATCTTTCTTTCCAATTATCACATCCTCTGGATGAGAAGCTTTCATTCTGGAAGAAGATCCTCTGACTGTTGGTCTTTCAGAAATATGCAGATTGTCAAGTTGGGAAGTTAGAGGCGTAGCATTTGGGTTTGCTTCAGAGTCTTTGTCTTCAGTCTTGTCTGCCTCTGAGCCTTCAGAGTCTGTGAGAATAACTTCTCTATCTGCAGAACTTTCAACTTGCTTTGGCTTTTCAGAGCCAAGCTTATCATCAAATCTAACATGAATAGATTCTTCCACAATCTGTGTTTCAGTATTGAATACTCTGTAGCCTTTAGAGCGTTCAGAATAACCAAGCATGAAACACTTCTGTGCTTTGGAATCAAACTTGTTCAGATGATCTTTAGTGTTAAGCATATAACAAATACATCCAAATGGATGAAAATAAGCAATGTTGGGCTTTCTGTTTCTCCACAATTCATAGGGAGTCTTTTCCAGAAGAGGTCTTACAGACACTCTGTTCTGAATATAACATGCTGTATTTATTGCTTCTGCCCAAAAGTATTTTGCCAGATTTGTCTCGTTGATCATGGTTCTGGCCATTTCTTGCAATGTTCTATTTTTCCTCTCTACAACTCCATTTTGTTGTGGAGTTCTAGGACAGGAGAAATCATGTGCAATTCCTTTTTCAGAAAAATATTTTTCAAAATATTTGTTTTCAAATTCACCACCATGATCACTTCTGACTTTAATAATTCTGCATTCTTTTTCAGTCTGGACTTGATTGCAGAAGTCAATGAACACAGAATGAGACTCATCCTTGTGTTTTAGAAACTTTACCCATGTCCATCTGCTGTAGTCATCTACAATGACTAACCCATACTTCTTGCCTCTGATGGATGCAGTTTTCACTGGTCCAAACAGATCAATATGAAGTAATTCCAATAGTCTAGAAGTGGAAACAACATTTTTTGGTTTAAAATGAGATTTTGAAAATTTACCCTTTTGACATGCGCCACACAGAGCATCTGAATTGAACTTCAGATTAGGGAGTCCTCTGACCAGATTGAGTTTATTAATCTGAGATATACGTCTCATATTAATATGTCCCAATCTTCTATGCCAGACCCATTGCTCATCATTCACAGATAAAAGGCATTTTACATTTTGAACTTTAAGTTCTGAAAGGTTAATTTTGTAAATGTTGTTTTTCCTCTTTCCACTGAATAGGATTGAACCATTCTTTTGACATACAGCTTTGCAACATTTTTGATTAAAGATGATATCATAACCACTGTCACTTAATTGACTTATGGACAATAGATTATGTTTCAATCCTTCAACTAACAGAACATTAGAAATAGAGGGTAGGTTACCATTACCTATTGTACCAGAGCCAATGATCTTGCCCTTCTGGTTCCCTCCAAATTTCACGTCCCCTCCAGATCTAAGTTCCAGGCTTTGGAACATAGACCTTTCGCCCGTCATATGTCGTGAGCATCCAGAGTCCAGGTACCATGATTGGTGTCTGGATTTTGCTGCTAAGAACATCTGCAACAGGTATTATTTTACTTTTAGGTACCCAGATCTTCTTGGGTCCTTTGGGGTTAGATGTTCTGTGGTTTTGCCTAAACTTCTGTTTTTCAACATAGTGTTTATTCTGGCTAGCCCTTGGCTTAAACACATAAGTACTCTTTTCAGAGCTTGTATGTTTAATATCATTCAGATGACCAAACTTAAAATGAGAATACAGAGGAGTCTTCTTGATGAAGAGTTTATCAACAGATTTTGGATTGCTTCCAGAGGAAGATTCACATCCAATGCCTCTTCTGTTGTTCCCACTAACACCATAGATCATAGAAGCAATTTTGCTTCTGTCTATGCTTTTAGTGAGGAATCTTTTAAAACTGGAGTCATATTTTTCTAAAATATTTTCACTTGACTCTGTTTCAGTATCAGATTCTTGTTGAGTTGTTTCTAAATCATTTTTGAGTTTTAAATTTATTTCTTTCTGCTCAACAAGTTCTGTTCTCAGAAGATCAATCTCAGATTCAAGATTGCTTTTCAGCTTCTTGTATTTGAGTTTAATCTTGCTGTAGCTTTCCAACATGTCAGATAAACTTTCAACAAGTTCAGCTCTGGAGAGTTCAGAAAATACCTCTTCAGAGTCAGAGTCTGATTCTGACTCAGATTCAGATGATGACGTTCCTTCATCTTGATCATTTGTGTTGGCCATCAGCGCAACATTTGCACATTCTTCCTCAGATTCAGAAGATGATTCAGATTCATCTGAGTCATCCCATGTAGCCATCAGAACCTTTTTCTTTTTATCAAACTTCCTTTTGGGTTTTTCCTTTTGAAGTTTGGGACATTCACTCTTGTAGTGTCCAGGTTCTTTACATTCATAGCAAGTGACCTCTTTCTTGCCAGATCTTCTGTGTCCAGAAGATTCTCTCTTTTGATCAGATCTTCTGAAGTTGTTGAACTTCTTCCCTTTGTGCTTCCAGAGTTTGTTGATCCTTCTGGACAGCATGGATAGTTCATCTTCTTCTTCAGAAGAAGATTCCTCAGAGCTTTCTTCATTTACCTGCAAAGCTTTAACAGATTTGTTAGATTTAAAAGCTAAGGATTTACCTTTATCTTTCTTCTGGGGTTCATCTTCCTCCAGCTCAATCTCATGACTTCTCAAAGAACTGATGAGTTCTTCTAATGAGATTTTGTTCAGATCCTTGGCCAGCTTCAATGCAGTCACCATAGGTCTCCATCTGGTAGGAAGACTTCTGATGATCTTCTTGACATGATCAGATGTTGAGTAGCCCTTGTCCAGAACTTTCAACCCAGCTGTTAGAATCTGAAATCTGGAAAACATAGTCTCAATGTTCTCAGATTCTTCCATCTTGAACGCTTCATACTTCTGTATCAGCGCCAGAGCCTTTGTTTCTTTCACCTGAGAGTTTCCCTCATGAGTCATTTTGAGAGACTCAAACATATCATGAGCAGTGTCTCTGTTGGTAATCTTCTCATACTCTGTATGAGAGATTGTATTAAGAAGTATGGTTCTGGCTTTGTGATGATTCTTGAATTCTTTCTTCTGCTCCTCAGTCATTGATTTTCTATCAATCTTTTTGCCATCCTTAGTAGGATGTTCATATCCATCAATGACTAAATCCCAGAGATCAGCATCATACCCCAAGAAAAAACTTTCAAGTCTATCTTTCCAATAATCAAATTTTTCTCCATCAAACATTGGAGGTTTGGTGCTGATTCTGTCTCCTTCATATTTGTTGCTTGATGTAGGAATATCACCCATATTAGCAACCAAATAAATAACAGAGTATTCTTCTCACTGGATCTTTATCTGTCACGGTTAAGTGAATGCACACGCAGAACCGGAGCTCTGATGCCAACTGAAGGTGAGAAAATACTTAGAAGGGGGGTTGAATAAGTATGACAGAAAATAATCAAAGATAAAAACTCAAGTATTTTTATCCTGGTTCGTTGAACTCAACTACTCCAGTCCACCCTTTTCAAGAGTGATTTGCCTTTCTCAACAAGGACTTAATCCACTATTCAAATCAACTGATTACAAATAGCAACACCTAAGAACAACTGTTCTTAGTCTTCTCAAGAGCTACTGATCTAACCTAGATCCTCTTAAGGAAAACTTCCTTTACAAATTAATGTAATACAATGTAAGAGTAATAAAATGCTTCTATGAAAGCTATAAACACAACTGTGTTATTTCTCGAAGTTTAGAACAAAGTATGAACTATAAAGAATATGAGAGCTTGAGAGTTTCTTCGCTTGAGAATAAGTTTTTCAAAATTCGTCACTGAAGAAAGTGCTATGATATCCTTTATATAGCCACTTGAATATTGGAGAGAATATATTACCGTTGGAGAAGATATTTCCAATATCAAATAGTACTGTCCTTTGTACTATTGCAGCAGAGAGACGGCGCACAAAATGTGGGTGTAGCAATTGTCTGCTGAGCTGTGAATTTACCATATATGGAATGTATCAGAGGAATAATATTCTTGCAGAGATTTATGTCTATCCCAATTAAGGAAAGATTTGCTGGCATATTCCAACGGATATATTAAAATAATCTTCTTCAAATAATTCTTCAGATAGTTCAGATCAACAATCAATATCAGAGTCTTCAGTCTTCAGAATCTTCTGGAAACTTCAGAGCCTAAGATGTTCTTCAGATGTTGCTGAATCAGAGTCTGGTGCAGCTGTGTGCTTGAAGCGTAACATGCTCTTAGATCAGAGTCTTCACTCAGATCAGAGTCTTCTCTCATTCAGAGTCTCTTCACTCAGAGTCTTCTTTCATTCAGATTCTTGATAATATATGCAGCGTGTTGTATCTTCAGAATCTTGATGACTAAGCTCTTATACTTCAGATTCTTCTAATCTTCAGATGCTCTTGAGCCATTCAAAATTTATTGTTCACATCAAATTTGCTCTTTAAGATTAAAATCTTTTGTGCCTGTAGAAAACAGTTTAGAACAAATTTAGAGAGTATAATTCTTGTATACAAATTATCATTAATGTTATCATCAAAACATAGAGATATTACTAAGACACAATCTGTGCTCTTACAGAATTGAAAAGTTATCGTTATCAACTTAGTCTATATATATTTTCTCTGTAATTAATTTCATATAAGATGCTAATATTAAAGTTTATAATTCTTGGCTTTGTGAAAACAAATAAAATTTTCCTTTCTAAAATTGTTTTTGTTTAAAATTTGGGACTTCAGTTCAATTTCAAAGTTTTTAAAAGTTAAAGTTTAAATATTTTACTAGTCGTAAAATTGATCACTTCAAGAAAGAATGTTTTAAAAGAGGGAGTAAGAGTATTTTATTTATATTGTGCTTGTCTAAGATAAAGATGGTTATGAAAGTGCTCACACACTAGCGATAACAAGTTTGGAGATAGTGAAGGGTTGGGTTATGGACTCAAGATACTTTTATCACATGTTTCAAAGAAAATAATATTTTGAGACTTTGGAGTTGAAAAAAGGTAGGGTTATTCGACTCGAAAACAATAAGGTTTGCCAAATTCATGGTATTGGTATAATGAAACTGAAAATATTCAATGATTGTGAGATCCTTCTACGTAATGTGAGGTATGTTCTAGAATTTAAGCATAAATTTATTATTCATGAGCATATTTGATGATCTAGACCACTATACTTGAATTGAACGTTGAGTGTTAAAAATACTGCAAGATGCATTGTTAATGGCTCAACGGTCCAAAATGTGTGGGTTGTATATTTTGGATGAAAATTGCTAGTGGTCGTGCATCATTAGCTAGTCAATACAATACTTTTTGACAAAATTAAACTATGACATTTGAGTTAGGGCATGTAAGTGAAAGATGTTTAGTTGAACCTGCTAAGCAATGGTTGTTAGGGATTGAGAAATTGCATAACTGGAATTTTGTGATGATTGCATACTAGGCAAACAATACTTGCTGAAGTTTGGAAGTGGTGTGCATAATTCTAGTAAACTTTTGAGTATGTTCACTCTGATTGATGGGGCTAACAAGGGTGGTAACTCATGGGCATGGTTTTTATTTTCTATATATTATTGATGATTTCTCTATAATAATATGGCTCTGCATTTTAAAGGGTAAAAATGACATCTTTGAAAAATCTATTGAATTATATACTTTTATAGCAAATCACTTATAAACTAAACTGAAAGTATTAAGAACTAACAACGCCACAAAGTTTGCTTCAGAGAAGTTTAATAAGTTTTGCAGATAAAAAAGGAATTAAGAGGCATATAATTGATGTTGGCACACCTCAATAAAATAGCATAGCATAACACATAAGTATGACTAATTTGGAGATGGTAAGGTGCATATTGTGAGGAGTTGAATTACCATAGAGTTTCTAGGGTGAATTTGTTGCTACAACATCTTACCTGATAAATAAATGTCCATCCGCATAAATAAAATTCAAGATATGTATCCAAGTTTGAAGTGAGAAGCTGATAAACTACTCAAATTTGAAGATTTTTAGAGTTTTAACATTTACACATATAAATCAAGACAAACTTGAAGCTAGGTTTATGACTCATTAGTTATCCTGAAGGGGTGAAAGGTTATGAACTATGGAAGATGGATCCTATAAGATCATAATTTATCATAATTAGGGATGAGACAAATATGGGGATGAAGTGCAATGACCTGAAGGTTAAAGAATAAAAAAATATGTTGAATAAAACTCTATTTCAGTTGAATTTTTCTACTAGTGAAACTAGAAAAGAGGAGATAATTGAGACTCTGATTCCACTAATATTGAAGGGATACCTACAGTGGCGTCTACTTATCAATTGGCTTATGATAGAGTTAGGAAGGAGATTGCACCATCTAATAAGTATGAGTATATTGATATTATTTGTTATGATTTGAATGTGGTTAAAAGGTTGCAAGACTCATAACCAAAGATCTTTATAGAAGCAATCAAAATAAAATTATAGTTAAAGATGGTTTAAGGCGGTAAATGATGAGATGCGTTCACTGATGAAGAATCATACTTGGGAGCTTATGAGACTATTTAAGAAACAAAGGATGGTTGGATTTAAGTAGATCTTCAAGAAGAAGGAAGATATTTTGGGAATTAAAGAATCAAGGTTTAAGTCAATACTTGTAGAAAAGGGCTTTACTTAGGTGGAAAGGAATGATTACAATGAAATATTTTCATATGTGGTTAAACATTGTTATATAACGATGCTTATGCCCTTTGGGAAACAATATAATCTTGATTTGAAAAAGATATACGTCAAAAAAAGTCTTACATGGAGACCTTGAAGAGACAAACTACATGGAGCAACTTGAAGGTTTTGTAGAAGTTAATGCTAAGGTATGTTTGTTGAAGAAATTTTTGTATGGGCTGAAACAAACCCCAATGATATGGTATCGTTGGTTTGATGAAATTCTTCTTAAACTTGATTTTGTAATAAGTAATTATTGAAAATTGTGTATACATATTGAAGAAGAATGACAAAGTCATTATCTACCTCCTGTGGATATTGATGATGTTTTGATGACAAGCTCTAACAAGATAGAGATCTGTAAGCTCAAGAAGATCTTTAATGGTGAATTTGAGATGAAATATTTGGGTGAAGTTAAAAGAATCATTAGAATGGATATCATGAGAAGTTGTAAGACAAATTTATTTTTTCTTATCTCAATCTAGTTACTGGAATAACATTGCAGAGTAACTTAAAATGCTAAATGCTAAAACTGTAAATACGCATTTGGGTCATCACACAAAGATTTTGGTTAAGCAAATATCCTCAAACCGAGGAAGAGAAAAATATAATAGAGAGTACTCCATGTGCAAGTGAAGTTGGAAGCATTATGTATGATATAGTTTGTACTACACCAAAATTAACATATGAAGTAAGCATAGTAATTCAGTTTATGCGAAATCCTGGCTAGGTTCATTGGGACACTTTAAAGTATGTGTTTAGGTATTTGAATGATTCTTTAAATGAGATTTAAAGTAAACAAAGTCAACTCAAGAGAATAACACTTTGAAGGTGTTTTGTAGATATTCAGATTATGCAAGTAATGTGGACACTAGCAAATTCCTATAAGATTTTCTGTTTAAGGATTTTATGTGATGTAAAGATATCGCTCAAGCTGATGAGAAAAATTTATCGGACTGCAGTAAGATCTGTGATGTTGTACAAGACAAAATGTTTGACAATTTAAGAATCAACAAAAGAATAAAGTAAGTGTAACTGAGATGAAGATATTGCATTAAGTGTGTGGTAAGACTAGACACGATATGATTAGAAATGAAAATAGTATAAAGTGTTTGGGGTAACACCTATAATAGAGAAGAGGATGGAAAATAAATTTAAGTAATTTGAATATGTAGAAGAAGATCTATAAATTCACTATTAATAAGAGTAGATCAGATGGAGATAAGTTAAACAACTAAAAAAAGAAGATTTAAAAATACTATAAAAAAATTATTTAAAAAAATACCGAGATTAAAGATTTGAATAGAACAATATAATAAAAATTGATTTATATAATGTTGGATTGTTGTTGTATTTGATTAAATAATAAATATTAATATTTTATATATATATATATATATATATATATATATATATATATATATATATATATATATATATATATATATATATATATATATATATATATATATATATATATATATATATATATATATATATATATATATATATATATATATATATATATATATATATATATATATATATATATATATATATATATATATATATTTTAAATTAATAAAATGATTATTTCTTTTGGCAAATCAACAACAATTCTCATTGGTTGAGAAAAAGAAACATTCATGCGGCAAAAATTTCAAAAGGTGGCACATGGGGTGATATAAGTTGAATATCTAGTTAGAACACTAACATTAGTGATTGTGAGGTGAGGGTGGTTTCATGAGAGAATCTACCAAAAGCAACTCACAATACCTTTTATTTTGTCGACACCAAATTTTGGAGAGTCCCCATGGGGACGCTAGGAATCATATAAATTAAATAGGATAATTCAATGAGAAAAAAAAAAGATATTCACCAATAATATTTTAAAATTAATTATGTGACCTAGATAAATAATAAATTTTTATTAAAATAGAATACAAAATTATTTTACTTTGTGAATTGGCTATTTTTATTCTCTAATTCAATTATATAACTCAGATCTTAATAGCTAAGTTGTATATGTATTATTACCAAAAAAGAAAAAGTTGTATATATATATTAAATGAAATGAAATTAAATATTTTTCTTAATTAATCCGAATTAATTTTTAAAATATTGTTTAAATACATTTTAATTTTCTTAGTTAACAAAAAGTCTTTTTTTTTTTTAAATTGATTTTTGCGTCTTCCTATATACTTTATGCAATTTTAGTATCAATTTTGATTCCCAGTATAACGTATAAAATTTCAAAAGTATGAAATTTTACAACAAAAGTGATATTTTCACCTTAGATTCAAGATTGGAGCTTGGTGGAAAAAAAAAACCACACTTTTTGAAGTTAAAAATATGTGGGACAAAAAAATTAACAAGTGTAATAATTAAGGATAAAAAATCAATTTCAACCAGGGAAGACAAAAAAAAAGAAGATATTTTCTACATGTTTTTTTTTGTTAAATAAAAGAAGACAAAAAATATTTAATTGTTAATTATAAGATATTTAAAAGAGGCTTAGAACCTCTGCAAACTTCATCATTTTTTAAAGCATATCAAATTAAGTTGTGGAGAGTAAAATTCTCGCAAATTGAGAAAAAAATCTCTAATATATATTTAGATTTTAAAATTTGAATATTTTTTTAACTTTAATTTTGTGTGGTTTAGATATTAAATTTAGTGTGGTATGTTGAGATGTGTTTGGATTTCAACTTAGATACGCTGTTAATCTAAATTCTAAATCTAAGAATACTTTTACATTTAAGTTGACATATTTTTTAAAAATAATTTGTTGTGTATTTGATACGTTTAGAGATTGGAATCTAAACTTCAAAAATAATCTTAAATTTTTTTCATTATATGCTAATAAATAGGGATTTTATGGTATAATTCGGTCATAAAACTAAATCGAATGAAATAGAATCATAATAAAAGGTTATCCAAACCGTTTTTAATTTGTGCAGAACTGAACTGAACTAAAATTATTGGTTTGATATAATAGTTTGAAATTCTAAATCATACAAAACTATTAGAAGACAATTTTTCTCAAATTGAATCATTTTTCATTATACTTGTTTTTGAATTTTTTTTAATAAAAAAATTGTTTAAAACTAATTTTTAACATTTTTTATTGGTAAACAATTTTTTAATATCCTATTGTACATTACTTTTACTAAAAAAATCATTTCCTATCTACTTTAACAATCAAAATCTCAAATCTATTCTAATCAAAATAACAAACTCATTAAAAATTCATAAATTACAATCACTCGTATAAAGTGAACAAGCTTACAATCAAAATCTTAGTTTTGTTTGTAAATTATTTAAAATAGATTAAACAATTATATGTTTTTCAATAAACTATTTCATTACATTAGAGAGTAGTACATGCAGGCATTAGCAAAAACAAAATAAAACATTCACAAGTAAGAAAAAACACTTTATAACATGTTTTTAAAATAAATTGGTAGTTCTAGTCTTTAGTCTGTAACAAATCTAGATTTAAACATTGAATTTTACATCATTTTACAATGGATAATTTAACAATTAAATTTATTCAACAACAATTTATCCAAGCAACTTATCCAATCAATGATTCTTAAGCATAAATTAATCACAAACCAAAAGAATCATTCAAAACAAAAGCTATTAAAAGTATTTTTGATGCAATAGTTGCAATGCTAATACATTATAACACTAACACTGCTCAATATTAATATACTTTTCAATTTTATGTTGTAAAATTAATGGTTCAGTTTTGATTTATATTTGATTAATTGTAATTCGGTTCAGTTCTAAAATCGTTAGTAAAATATTAATTCGGTTTACTAACCAAACATAACGGTTCAATTATTTTAACTTCGATTTAATTTAATTCAACAATTCAGTTTGGTTAACAGTTTTTTTTAACAACCCTACTAATAAGACATGAGATATAAAGCATGAATATACTTTATTTTCTAATAGTTATATTATGTTTAGCTAACAGGAAAAGGCATAGTTTGCAGTGATGTTGTTAATATATAACATTTCACCTATCATAGTGCATAAAGTTGTCTATCACTATAACATACCACATAAATTGCGGCGGTTCTAACGATCACAGTTAACTTATAATTTTAAAAAAACACCATAAATTTTGCTACTATATTCAACTACAGCTACAATTTAAGATTTTTAACCACCACTTACTTAAAAGGTATTTATTTATTTTATTCTTTTTTTATTTTATCAGATAGAAAACTATAGATGTTAAGGGATTGACTTTGAAGATGTCAAGAATAAATTGAACAATTTATTTAGAAACTAAATCATTTGAGAAGATAAATAAACTTTGTTGTAAATTGATGTTGTCAATAACAGAACAAAGTTATGAGATAAAGATTGAGTTTTTTGAACAAACACACGAAATCCTATTATGTTTTACAAAAAAAAAGAGAAGAAGAAAGGAGAATTGGTTAAATCTGTTTTACTATTCATTTTCTCAATACAGTTTCAAAGATTTCAAGTGAATACCAACAATTAACCTCTCCTAACAACCTGAGAAAACTAGTCTATTTATAGACTACTAAGCTAATTAACAATTGGGCTTACAAGCAATGTCCAATTTGATATGCTAACAATCCTAGCATTTCGACTACTGCATGGTTGAGCATTCTTCGACTACAACATACAAGATCAGTATGTGAACAAATTTCAACTTCATACTAAACCTTCTGTCGAACTATAAACGTACCCTTGTTGACACTAAAGTTCGATCCAAAATACCACAAATATCCACCTTGGAACAAAATCTATACAAAACAAGGGAACAAACTAGCTTTCATCATGCAACTTTATCAAGTGCATACAGTGGAAAAAGTTGATACTCGACAATGTCTTGGTGATCATATCAACAACATTGTCATCAGTCGAAACCTTCAGCACCTGGACTTCTCCACGCTTGATTATCTCTCTAACAAAGTGCAGCCTCACATCGATGTGCTTGGTTCTCTCATGATAGGCTGAATTCTTTGACAAGTGTATTGAACTTTGACAATCACATTTAACAGGGATAACTCGACCTTGAAGTTTCAGCTCCTTAGTAAAACCTTCAAGCCACAATGCTTCTTTGACAGCTTCAGTGAGGGCAATATATTTTGTTTCAGTGGTTGATAAGGCAACAACCTTCTGAAGTGTCGCTTTCCAACTGATTATTCTGCCGAATATAGCGAACACATATCTAGAAATAGATTTTCTGGAATCCATACAACCTGCATAATCAGAGTCGACAAATCCTTCAATTCCAACTTTGCTTTCATCACCACAGGCTCCACCATAAATCAAGACTCTTCTCAGAGACCCATTGGTGTACCTAAGAATCCACTTTAATGCTTTCCAGTGCGCCTTCCCAGGATTGGCAATATACCTGCTTACAAGGCTCACTCCACACACTATATCTAGCCTCGTATAGACTATAACATACATCAAAGAACTTACTATACTAGCATATGTGATGTTATTCATATAGGCTCGGTCGACTTCAATAATAGTACTTTGAGCCGTACTCAGCTTGTACTGAGAATTAGTCGGTGTTAGAACAAAATTTAAATTTGACATACCAAACTTGTTGAGAATCTTCTTCAAGTAAGTTTCTTGAGATAAACATAATCTCGACTACTTTTTATCTCTCTGGATGTCAATCCCAAAAATTCTGGAGGCAGCTCCCAAATCCTTCATGTCGAACTCCTTATCAAGTTCAGCATGTACCTTCATAATAACTTCGACACTATTGCTTGCTATGAGGATGTCATCCACATAAAGCAAAAAAAATAAGAAGTGAATTTCTAGGTCGAAATCTGATGTAAACACAGTGGTCGAACTGGCTCCTAGTGAAACTAATGCGTGTCATGAACTTGTCGAATCTCCTATTCTATTATGGAGGAGATTATTTTAGGCCATACAAAGACCTATTTAGCTTGTACACATAATCTTCCTTTCCCCTTTCTACATACCAGTCAGGTTGCCTCATCAGGATCATTTCATCTAGATCACCATACAGGAAGATCGTCTTTAGATTCATTTGTTCAAGTTCTAGGTCGAACTTTGCCACCATGGCTAACAACATTCTAATGGATTTATGCTTTACAACAGGTGAGAACACATCATTGAAGTCGACACCTTCTTTTTGAGTGAACCCCCTGACAACCAACCTTGCCTTAAAGCGATTCAACATCACTCATCCATTCCCTCTTAACCTTAAAAATCCACTTACAATTGACTAACCTGGCTCCTGCATGTTTCTCAATCAGCTCCCAAGTGTTATTATTATGAAGATATTTCATCTTATCATCCATGGCTTTCAGACATTCAGTCTTGTCTCGACTCCTCATAACTTTCTTATAATATCCAGGTTCTTCATCAAGGACCTCACTTGCAGATATTAAGGCATAAGCTATGAGAACTGCATAACTAAGTCTCTAAGGTGGCTTGATGACCCTTCTCGAACCTCTTGACCTTCCCGCCAGTTTGGTTTTCGAACAGAGTCTTCCAACTTTTGAAATTTTCAAAAGTTTCATCCTTAGTCTTCTGGATGAATATCCACAACTTTCTAGAGTAATCATCAACTATGGATAGAAAATACTTTGCACCTGAGTGTGAAGGATTCCTGCAGGCCCCTAAAAATCAGGATGAATGTAATCAAGGGATCCATGTGTTCTTTGTTTACGTTTGTTATAATTCATTCTACAGGATTTACCAAATAGACAAGGTTCATAAAACTCCAATTTTTCGACCTTGTCACCACCCAGTAGATTTTGTTTCGACAGTTCGACCAAGCCTCTTTCACTAACATGGCCAAGTCTCTTGTGTCATAGCTCAGTCTTCGACATAGGTTTCATGGATGCCACATCTGCTTAACCACTTACAACCTTAGCCTCAAGGACATACAAGCCTTGTTTCTTCACGCCTCTCAAGACTTCCTTTGACCCCTTCATTACCCTTAGGATGCGTTGTTCTCCTTTGAAAATATATCCTTTCTTGTCGAATTCACCCAGAGAAATAAAGCTCCTCTTAAGATCAACTACATACCTAACATTAGTCAATAGCCTTATTAACTCATCATGGAGTTTGAATCTCACAGATCTAATACCTACAATTTTGCAAGCTTTATTGTTTCCCAACAACCTTGATCCACCATCTTGATTGCACAATTCCTCAAACACGTCTTTGTTTGGAGTTATGTGCCAAGTAAACCCTAAATTCATAATCCACTCCTTGCTAGAGTCCCTGCTTAAAACCACCAGGACAAAAGATGATTCATAACCATCTTGCATAATGGCAACATTACCATTATCCTTTACATCATGATTGTTCAGTCGATCAGGGCATACTTTTCTTGTATGACCCTCCTTCTTACAATAATAACACTTAATAGTAGGAGCATTACCACCATAAATTTTTTGTAGAACATTACTCTTCTTCTTCTTAAACCTACCATCTTTTTTCAAGAATTTCCCCTTAATGGATAAATCTTCACCAACAGAAGATGGCTTGTGCTCCTTTCGCTCGTTCAAATTCTTAGAGTACAAGACAAATTAAACATCTTCAAAGGTAAATGACTCTCTTCCATACAAGAGAGTTTCTTTGAAGTGATCATGAGACTTAGGTAAAGAGCAGAACAACAACAACGCTTGATCTTCATCATCAATCTTGACCTTGATATTTTCAAGATCAAGAGTTAACTTGTTGAACATATCCAGCTGCTCAGCTAAGGCTTTGTCTTCACTCATCTTGAACGAATACAAAACTTGCTTCATGTAGAGATGATTAAACAATGATTTTGTCATGTACAAACCTTCAAGTTTTGTCCATACACCCGCTGCAGTTTTCTCCTTTGAAACCTGCCAGAGAACCTTATCACCAAGGCTCAATATAATGGTATTGTGGGATTTTTCGACCATTGTTGTCTTCTCCTTCTCCGTTAGGGCAACATCAATCTTCTCCAATCCTTTCAACGCTTCTAACAAACCCTATTAAACAAGAAGGGCTTGCATCTTCAAGCGCCACAAACCAAAATCATTCACACTGATGAATTTCTCAATCTCATACTTTGTTAACGATATCTTCTCCTTCGCGGTCATTGCACCAATTTATTGTGAATTGATGTCGTTAATAACCGAACAAAGTTATGAGATAAATATTGAGTTTTTTGAACAAGCACAAGATACCCTATTATGTTTCACAAAGAAAAAAAGAATAAGGAATAAGAATAAAGAATTGGTTAAATCTATTTTACTATTCACTTTCTTAATAAGGGTTCAAAGATTACAAGTGAATACCAACAATTAACCTCTCCTAACAACCTGAGAGAACTAGTCTATTAATAGACTACTAATATGACTTAACAATTGGAGTTACAAGCAAGGATCAATTCAACATACTAACAATCCTAGCATTTCAACTACTGCATGCTTGAGCATTCTTCGACTACACCATTCAAGATCAGTATGTAAACAAATTTTGATTTCATACTAAACCATCTGTCGAACCATGAAGCTACCCTTGTCGACACTAAAGTTCGATCCAAAATACCATAAACTTAAATTGTTGTATTAAGATGCAAGTTACAATTTGATCATGTGTTTTACTATAGTGCTCAGAAATTTCATATTCAATTCTTCTTGATGCATAACATGACTTTTTACATCAAATGATTTATTATCTAAACATTATTTAAAGTATTTTTGAAACTTTCATTAGGTGTAACTGATTACACATTCTTGTTAATCGGTTACCAAAATGAAACTTTAAGTGTATTTTTAAAAATGCACCAGGTGTAAAGGATTAACCATTTTCGTTAATCGATTACCTGTAATCGATTAATCAAAACCTATAACCGGTTACACCTTTGGAAAAACTCAATTTTTATAAAACGCTTCATTTGTAACCGGTTATGATTATGTGTTAACTGGTTACCACTAAATCAATGCCACTTTTTGGCTAATAAAATATGATTCCAACGAATTCTAAATTTCATCTATTAATTAAGGAATTGATTCATGATATTATACTCATTCCTACATGTATGATGCATGTATAAATACATAAGGTTTTATATTTTGAAAACCCACCTATTTCTTTAAAATCAAACTCAATATTTCATCTTTCAAAAACAAGTTCCTTATGTCTTAAGCTTTTAAGTGAAACTTTCTGCATTCATTTTCATTGCATCAATAAAAAAGTTTCATCATTTTTGTTTTGAGAACTTGTGTAATATGTCTGTAAATTGTATACTTGAAAGGGAAGATCAATTCAAGTGATTGATATACATCATTCAACTTCAAAATCTTGTAAAAACTTAGATTTGTGTGTATACCTTGTTGTCCAGGATTGTTGGAAACAAGAGAGTGAAAAAGAGAGGATTATTTTTTTCTTTTTTTACTTTGTAAATCATAAGGGAGTGTTCCTTATTGATTAAGTTAGAAACTCGTGTATAGAGACTAGGATTAGGATTGTACAAGGTTCTAACAATACTGAAATCTCTTACTACGTAAAGGGACTGAAGTACTCTCAGATTGTGAAGGGAACCATGATATATCGTTGGTGTTCTTTACTTTTCTAAAATTTACCTCTTTCTAAACACTATAAAACTAGAAAGTTAAAAGTAACATTTCACTAAATCTAAAATTGATCATAATTCCTAATTTACACCTCTCTTAGGTGCACTTTACACTTACAAATTTAAGCTATGTGTCGTCCTATACGATGTAGGAGTCGACACATACTGAACAAAATTAAAAAGATGTAGAGGTTGAGGCTATGTGTCGAACTCAAGCACCTATATGTCAACACATACTGTCTAGATTGAAATTTTTTGAAAATTGAAGGCTTTAGGTCGACCCATAAAAGATTGAGTCGAGGCATACATTGTGGGCTTGGAAAAATTCAAGCAAAAATGTCATTTTTCATGCAAAAGTCTATAAATAACATGCTCAAACATAAATGGCTTTGAAAATACTTCTAATATGAAGATATAATAGCATGAAACACATGATAAGGACATAATAACATGAAGTCTCTATAAACATATATATTGAAACACACATGGTTTAACAATGAAAATTTTGAAAGTGAACATGCATGAAATGTTTCATTTATCAAATTTATCACGCATTTTTGGAACATAAACATACAATCACATATAAGATATATATAAGCAACACATGAAATAAAAACTTATGAACAAAGAGATAAGTGAAACGATATTACCTCATAGTATGAGAGACGGAGGATGCACTCACATGAAATGCAACTTTCTAACGAAAGTTGAAACAAATGTAAATAGTGCATGCAACAAAATATTTAGGCAAGATTTAAGATATTGAGAATGTATAATTCTCATCGAGCATCGAAAAATGGCTCAAATGCAAGAGGTTTTGTGAAAATGTCCGCAAGTTAATTTTGGCTACCAACATGTTCAAAAATGACATCGCATTTTTCAACATGGTAATGTAGGAAATGGTGGCGTACCTCAATATGTTTAGCACGGGAGTGTAACAATGAGTTTTTGGTTAAGTTAATCTCACTAGTATTATCGCACACTATCATAATACGTTGAAGTTTGATATCAAAGTCAAGTAGTTGTTGTTTGAGCCATAAAATTTGAGCACAATAACTAACGACTGCTATGTATTCTGCCTCAGCAGTTGATAAAGCAACATAAACTTTCTTCTTGCTATTCCAACTAACTAAGGAGTTTGAAAATAGGTGGCAAGTTCCACTAGTACTTTTTTTATTCGATTTGCAACCGAAAAAATCGGAATTGGAGTAACCAACCAAACTACAATCGATAAATTTGGATGGGCTTTGTACCATGAAGGTATCTAAGGATGATCTTTACAAGTTTTATATGTGATTTCTTAGGAGCGGATTGATACCAAATGCACATGCACACACTAAACATAATGTTAGGCCTAGATGCAGTAAGATGTAAAAGGGATTTAATCATACCTTCATACCTTTTGATGTCAGCATCCTTACCACTTTTATCTCTATTTAAGTTCCCATTAGTGGGTATTAGAGTGTTGATTGATTTTGCACCTGCCCTTCCGAAGCATTTAAGCAACTATTGGAAGTATTTTGTTTGACACAGAAACGTCCCTTCTTTGAGCTGCTTGATTTGAAGTCTGAGAAAGTAATTTAACTCTCCCATTAGACTCATTTCAAAATTTCTATGCATTAGCTTTGATAACTCTTTGACCAATTGCATGTTAGTAGAACCAAATATGATATCATCAACATAAATTTGAATGAGAAGAATATGTTTTCCTTGACGTTTGATAAATAATATTGTACCAACCTTCCCTCTAGAGTATCTTGATCAAGTAGGAACTTTCTAAGTTGCTTATACCAAGCCCTAGGGGCTTTCTTGAAACCATACAAGCTCGTTTTAGTTTAAAAATACGATTAGGATACTCATGATTTTCAAAACCGGGAGGTTGTGAAACATACACTTCTTCACTTATATAACCATTAAAGAAGCACTTTTCACGCCCATTTGAAGTAATTTGAAATCTTTAGAGCATGCAAATTCTAGTAAAAGATATATAGCCTCGAGGCGGGCAACTAGAGCATAAGTTTCCTCATAATCTATGCTCTTCTCTTGGTTATATCCTTGAGCCACTAGCCGGGCCTTGTTCCTTGCTATTACCCCGTTTTTGTCCAATTTATTTCTAAAAACTCATTTAGTGCCTATAACTTGATGATCTCGTGGAGGTGGGACAAGGTCTCACGTATCATTTCTTTTAAATTGATTCAACTCATATTGCATGACCATAAGCCAATGCTAATTAATTAAGGTATTTTTTGTTGTTGCATTTTTAGGTTCAATTTGAGCCACGAAAACAAAGTGATAACATAAATTACTTATCTTAGAAAATATACTGACGCCTTTGGTGATGTCTTCAAGAATGTTTTTGAATGGATGTTCTTTAGCAGTTTTCCAAGAAAAGGGAAGATCAAATAATTTAGTTGGACTCTCTTGCTTCTCTTTTACAGGATCATCATCTTCCTTCTTTTTAGGTTTCACCTCTTCAGGTTGGCCAATTCCTTTTTTAGTGTCTTTGAATATGTCTTCTAAAGATACAACTACATCATGAAAAGAAATACCTTTCACGACATTTCTCGGATAAGATTCATCAAAAGTGACATGCACAAACTCTTCAATAGTAACTAATCTCTTATTATACACTTTAAGGCTTTTCTTGACTGAGAGTATCCAAGGAAGATACCTTCATCATCTTTCTAATCAAAATTTTCAAGGTTGTCGTTACTGTTATTCAGTACAAAGCACTTGCATCCAAAAGTATGAAGATGTGATAAATTTGGTTTGCTACTGTCGCTTGCGCGAAAAATAAGGTGCCGGCATGACAGAAGAGTCGCCACCTTTCGTTATTTATCCCTCAGAGCGGGAAAGGAAACGATCGGAAAAACCTGACGAAAAAGGGTAAGACAAGGTCATCGCAACCATTGTCTGGGTTCGGGAGTCGGTTACGCAAGGGGAAGGTATTAGCACCCCTCACGTCCGTCGTACTCGACGGGATCCTCGCTTGTTTGTTTACTTGGACGGGTTGGTTATAATCTATCTACCTATCAAGGCTGGCTGAAAAAGAAAAGAAAAATGACTCGGCAAAGCGTCGCGCTTTATGCCTACGTATTCCCGTCTGGAACGAGAAATCAGAGTCAACGTAGTTCGGCTAACTACGGGTGAAGATGGGGAAGGTGGCTCGCTAGGACGTCGCATCCTATGCCTACGTACTTTCATCTGATATGGAAGATCAGAGCAAACGTAGTTCGGGAAACCACGGGAAACAACTCAACTAGGAGGGAGACTATCAAGTCCTACTGTTATCATGCCATGGATTCATCCTATGGTTGAGGTTTGAACAGGGAACTCCTAGATGTTGTCATGCATAGGTTTCAACCTAAAAGTCTATCATCAAATCCTCGTCCGAGGAAATGAGAGTCCTAAGGGATCATGTCAATGATACACCAAAACAGACAAAAGCATCAGCTTAAACAGTAAAATGCATGCAATGCAAGTGAGGGAGGAAATGTGTGTGGGGTTTCAGCCTCCACAAGCTCATCTCAACCTCAAGCCAGTCATGAAATAACAGTAATCGTACTGAAGATCAACAACATGCTATCAAGCAAAACAGTAAACTGCAATCATACAGATAAAGGAAATGAAGTACCATCAGGCAAACAAAACACATTTGAAAAAGGATCACCTACTCTCTAATCCTAACCCTAATCACAGAGTCCTAATCAAATCAAGCAAAGCTCTCAAGCACAACCCTAAACAGGGGAAATCATTCCCAGCCTTCAAGCTTCAGAATAAGCTTACCAAAGAAAGGGAGCTAAGCAAGCAAGCTCATAGTGTCTTCCTCAGGAGAACACTAGGAGGTGTATACTCAGGAATCATACCCTATGTGGCTCAACCACTGTGATCAGTTTACATCCCTCCTCAGGAGAGATTAAACTCACAAGCAGGCTCCAACATCACTGGATATTTAGGAAATCCTATCTGAACTAGTGGAACTAAATGAATAGACTCATAGGACCTTCCTCAGGAAAGTACTAGGAGGCTTCCACTTAGGAGTTGCATCCCATGTGGCTCAACAACAAGTGATCAGTTTACATTCCTCCTCAGGGGAAATTAAACTCACAAGTTGGCTCCGACATCATTGGATACTTAAGAAATCCTAGATCAACTAGTGGAACTAAGTGAATAGACCCATAGGACCTTCCTCAGGAAAGTACTAGGAGGCTTCCACTTAGGAGTTGTATCCCATGTGGCTCAACAACATGTGATCAGTTTACATTCCTCCTCAGGAGAAATTAAACTCACAAGTTGGCTCCAACATCATTGGATACTTAAGAAAGAGGTGAGAAGGAAGGATGAAAGTCATTCATAGTGCCTTCCTCAGGAAAGTACCATGAACTTCCTTCAAACTTCAGGCTCTCAAACCTCACCAACAGGGCATCAGCCAAGCTCTGGGTCTCTGCATCTTGATCTACAAGCTTCTCCTTATGATGCTCACCATCAATATCCTCAAGGCCACACAAGCCCTTCAGCAAATTCCTCAGAATGAACCCCACAGATGAACAGATAACCCACTGAACAAATCACATCACCAGGCAACTTCAGAAAATACCTCAAAATACTAAACTAATGGGGAAAAATTAACAATTAATCACAAGGGTCCTCAACACCTTCTCATAACATCTATAAAGGTTTCTACCTAAAAATCAAGATAAAACTCAATCAAAGAAAGGAATCATCACCTAAACACCATTTTAAACCCTAATTAAACTATCCTAAGTCAACCCTAATTAAACTAACCAAGATCAATTCTAAAAAATCTAGAAAAAATCCTATGGGGAAGTATGACTAATCATCTAATTGCACCAAAAAGAATGGGTAAAAAAGATTAATGGAAAGTACTAAAACAATTCCTACAAAATCAAATATCAAAATGAAACAATTAAAAAGCTATTTAATTGGAAAATCTACTAAAAATGTTAAACCTAAAAATAAAATCTCAATTTTATTTTTATAATTTTCTACTCATTCTAATCTAATCATGAAAAAAAGAAGAAATTAAAAAGCATTTTCTATCTATTTTTAATGAATTATTCAAATCAGAAATATTAAAAAAGAAAATTAAAACAAATTAAATGAATAAAGGGAGGGGGGGTCAGAATAGCACTCCAAACTAGTTAGAAATGAATGGGCCAACAAATAGGGGGGTGGGGATAGAAGACTGGGCCCAGCGCCCTCTAAATGAAACGCAGCGTTTCAACTTAGATTCAAATCTTCCCTCCAAACTCAGACACGCGCGCGACCGTTAGATCTAAAGAATTGGTCAAAATGAGAGACCAATCTAGCGGTTCTCCTTCATCGTCCCAAAGGGGACCTAGGGTTTGCAGAACCCTCTCCACCATGCAACCGAATTCGAGCTCCTCTAGCTCCCTCCACAGGCCACGGCTCCCCTCGACCTAAACATGAAAAAACATCTACGAAATGCCTAGATTACAACCATACGATCAGATTTGCCTAATTCAACCTAGGTTGCTCCAACAGAAAGCATCAACACCCTGGTACCACCATGCTCGACTGATACCAACCTTCATCAAACCTCAGTCTAAAGCTACAAACCTGTTCTACAAGCCATGCTAGCTATCATACACTAATCCATGCTGATTAAAACTCATTAAACAACTACTTATGGAAGATTCAAGATTCATGGCCCTGGTGTGAAACTTCACCAATCTTGCTCTAATTCTCAGGGATTAATCCTCTACCCTAACACAATCTTTCTACACCTATAATATGTTCTATCTAAGCATAAATAAAGAGAAAGAAGTGAGTTCACCAACCTGTCAAGAAGCTATGGTGAGTGATGCTATGGCTCGAACCAGGTCTTGTAAATCCTTCAGGATGATCCTTTGAGGATGAATAGCCTTCTGTTTGCACAATTCTTGAAGGTGGTGGCTTGAAGTGAAAGAAAACTCAAGTTGCTTCAACTTGAAGAAACTTCTCCAATGGCTATGCACTTCTCTCTCTCCTCTGACTTGGCTTCACTTTCACCAACCTCTAACACTCCTTGATGCACTCTTTTTATAACAATCCATGGAGGTCTCTAGATTCATCTAGAATGATGTGGAAGTTTCATGAAAGTTCCATGATATTCCATAATGGTCATCTCATCTCATATGCCATGCCTTGTTATTTTGGTCTCAAATTCTCCTTACATGAGTTATTGAATGAGGATAAGTGAAAAACAAGTGCATTTGTTGCTTATGTAGGGTTTTTTAACATTGCCTTCTTTTTCAAGTAACTAATTTCCAAAGGAACCACATTTTTTAAGCCTCAAATGAAAATTCTACTTAAACCAATCTTCTCAAAATGGTTTTTCCAATCAAAATGATATATTGGATGACCTATTTTGGATTTGTAGATCTTCCAAAACACTTTTCAATTTCAACTTTTCAAAGTTATAAGTCATTTTTAGTTCATTTTTGACCAATCATGGAATCTTGTGCTATGAGCTTTTTCAACAATTTGTGACCTTCTTTCTAGACTTAAAATCACATTTTGAGCAACTTTCATGTTTTGAGTTTTTCCATTTGAGGCTTGGAAATAGGAGTTTTAGGCATTGGCTAAAATGACCTATAACTGACAAATGACCAAAATACCCCTGCCTTGCTCAAACCATAACTTGAGTTCCACAAATCCAATCAAGGACTTCTACCACTCAAATTAAAGCTAAGAACATCCTCTTCAACATTCATGTTGACCAAGAAACCATAGGAATCAACCTACTAGGGCAAAAGTTGTCTGGAAGTTGGGTGACTTTCAAGGACCCAGATTCACACACCTCTGCTGACCTGTAATTTGTCAAAACCATAACTTGAGCTCTGTAACTCCTATCAAGGACTTCCACCACTCAAATTAAAGCTTAGAACAAGCTCTACAACATTCATGTTGTGGGGAAAATGAGATATCAATCACATCTAGTGCTAAAACTGCCTGGAAGATAGGGATCAAATTAGGGTTTTTCCACTGCCAATCCTCAGAAACCCTAACTCAAAACTTCTCAAACCCTTCAATCATGATGAGTTGGTCTAGGAATCATCTTTATATAATCTCTATGCATCATTCCATGATCTCATGGCCCTTGGATTAAGTCTCAACCTTCTCCAAATCTTCAGCTGGTCTAGGGTTGACCCAGTCAAAACCCTAATTCTACCATTCATGGTTGAATCTTCTGAATTCTTACATAATGACTTCTCTGGGCTTCATGAAGGCTATCAAGGCATCTCATAAGCTTTCTCAAGACATCAAGTTCATTCTCAAAGTCTCAGAATCATCTGAGGAGCACCCACAACTTTCAAACTGTGAAGCACACAACCCTGGTTTCAACCAACTCCTCTGAGGACCTCTTGAACTTTTTGATGAAGGTATCAACTTTCAAATACTCCATGAATGAATAAATGTTGGTCAAATTTTGGGGTGCAACAGCTGCCCCTATTCAAACGGCTTGGACCTGACTGGGTGAGAAGCGAACGGCTCTCAACCAATCAAGGTACGAGACGGTTGAATATCGGTAAACCCGAAAATTTGCCAACTGCACAAGCACACGGTACTCTGCGGGGAACAAATCTTTGAATACTGCAACACTAGCCGCACGGCAACTAGCTGGAGAGATACTGATCTGACATCGCCGCCGAAACAAACATCATTCTGAGAGACACCCAACATCGCCGTCGTACAAACATCATCTCTGCTGGGGATTTAAAGAGTGTGACCTCGCCGTCAAACAAACATCCAACCTCGCTGAAGCTACTCCGCTGGGAAGGAGAGACTTAACCGAGCACACTCTGATCCGGGGTTCACCCTCAGAACCATAACGAACATCGGAATACTGCTGCACACTGCCCGCCGTAGAACTTCAACATTAAAGATATATGAAACCCTGGCCCCTGGCCACCTCTAGCTTCAGCTAGAGAAGATCTTCAAGCACTTATGAAGATAGATGAAACCCTGGCCCCTGGCCACTTCCAGCTTCAGCTAGAAAAGATCTTCAAGTACTTCTGAAGATAAGCATCCTTGGCCTCCAAGGATGGCAACTCTGCAGGAGGTATCTTCGACTTCAGTCTGAAGAAAATGATCCTTGGCCTTCAAGGATACATGAATCTGCCTTCAGGCAACTCCACCTCTGCTATAGAGCATCCGAGACTTCAGTCAGGGGTATACTTCGGCCTTCAGTCCGAAAAAATGAATCCTAGGTCATTCATGACCTTGGGGGATAACCTTGCCCTTAGGCACCTTCGCTTCAGCTTAGGTAATCTGTGACTTCAGTCAGAGACATGGTATCCTGAGCCATTCATGACTCTACGGGGATCCAAACACTTTGCCTACAGGCAAAACTCCGCTTCAGCTGGAAAAACATCTTCGACTTCAATCAGAAGACGTATCATTCACTTGATCGCGCTCAATCATCACCTCAGGACAACTGACTTGGTCTTCAGACTCACACGAATCACTCTGTTGTATCTACAACCTTTGGAACCTTATCTTCAGCCACCCGTTGCTTCATCCACACGGAAATCTGGCTTCACAGGAACCTTCTGGTATCGCCCTCTGGCGCTTACGAAATCTATCTTCAGACTAGACATCGTTATTGGAGCAGACATACCACGCTGCTCTGGTCTTCAAGAATCATCTTGACCAAACAGATCCAGCGGGCGTCTTCAAGAATCGTCTTGAACTAATAACCTTTCTGGAGCAAACATTCTGTTGGGAATTCCAGGAATCTTCCTAGGCAACTCCTGCTGGAGGCGCTATTGGGGAACTCAAGTATCATACTAGGCGAACCACTCGGGAAGCTGTACTGAGGTCTTAAGAATCGTCTTAAGCAAATGGCCCTGCTGAGGGATTTGAGAATCATCTCGAACCGAAGACTTCGCTGGGGATCTCAAAAATCATCTTGAGCGAGCGACTGCGGGGCACCGGGGTCTTTAGAATCATCTAAGAAAATGACCTTGCTGGGGAATTTCAAGAATCGTCCTGAGCACCCGGTCTTTCGGTAGTACATCTGTACAATAAGGATGATAATGACCTAGATCATGCTTATGATGCATATGCTGCTGCGCTATGCCCCACACGGCGGGAATGATATGTATTTATGCTAAGTGTCATGCAATCATGCACAATGCTATGCAGCGTGCTCAATGTTATGCAATCGTGCACAATGACGTGCAATCATGCACAATAATGCGATCCCGTCAGCAAAATAAATGCCGAAGGGGGAATCCTCCTGTCAAGGAGAAAGAGTCGCTCAGATGGAGGAATCGTCCTGCTGAGGAGAATGTGAACACGCCAATATCAATTAGGCTCTGTCCGGGGAATCAATCTTCCGCGAACCGCTGCAGGGGAACAACTTCAGCTGACTGCTGCAGGGGATGAAGCTCTACGAGAACCTGGATCTGCTGATATCAATCGCTAGAATGAACTGCGTGGCCGTCTCGGCTACTCTTCTGGGGATAACCCTTCCGTGGGGAACCAACTTCAGCTGTTCAACACCCCACTGGGGAAAAACCAATCATGATCTGATCCACTTCCAAGGATTCGGATCCCTTGGACATCTGCAGACTCGGCTGGGGAAGGAGAAATCATTCTGCTTTACTGGATAGAGTACGACTCTGGGGAAATACAGCATCGGCTGCTCCATGCTCTGCCGGGGAGAACTAATCATGATCTGATCAACCTCCAAGGATTCTGCTTTTCTGCGGACTCAGCCGGGGAGAGAAATCATTCTACTTCACTGAAGAGTACGACCCTGATGGGGAATTTCAATTCTGCTGGGGAAGAAAGAATCCTCTGACTTCGGGGGAGAGTACAACTCTGCCGGGGAATACAACATCAGCTGTTCCAACACTCTACTGGGGAAGAAGGAATCGTCCGTCTTCAGGATAGAGCCTGATTCTGGTGAGGAATCTCAATTCCACTGGAGACTTCAGTCTGGCATCATCAGTTACTGCATATTTCGGTATACGACTAGCTTCCTGCGAAACCTACACTTGTGACCCGGTGCGGGGGAAAATCCTGCTTCAGCGACTTTACTGGGGAACCACGAGCTTCAGCTCCCGAACACTTCTATGAAATCTGCACTTGTGACCCGGTGCTGGGGAAAGACGAGCTATGGTACTCAATCATTCTTCGGTGCTTGACTCAGCTGATGAGGTGACGTTCCTTCTGGATGCGTCTGCTTGGGGGAAGAGAATCATCTCTACCTGGGGAAGACATATCAATGCTCACTATCTGATTCTGATTCCGCGGAGGAGAGATCACTGAACTCTGCTGAAGGAGGAGGACTCATCCTGCTTCGGGGATACGCACGACACATCTTCTGACGGGTGCTATACCTGCAACGACACAAACAAACAGACAAGATACCCTCCTCAAAGGGGCCTATCAGGGTTATTATCTCGTGACAATGTTCAGTTAGTTAATTGTTTCAACAATCAATGGGCTTAGGCCCGCAGGTTTACGTATGCGCATTTTATCAAAAAAACACATCGGCGTTATCATTCGCAAACAAAACAGATAAATGCAAAACAGACAAGTAGAATTGCTGAATAATGTGCATTTTATTGATGGTGAACCCCTGAATGGGCAAAAATGTTTTACAACAGAGGCAAGCTCCTGAAATGAGGAAGCCGCGCAAAAAAGAAACATAAATATACATCAGTATATACAAATGTCGGCAATCGAGGCGTAGACGAACACCATGAGTTGATCCCTCTAAGACCCACTCGACTTCGATACTTCTCCGATGCTTCAGCTTTGGAAGAGATTGATTCAGATAAACGGCCCTCAGGTCTTCCGAACCACTAAACAATGAAAGTCCATACGCGGAACGCAGTCATTTGCTTATTTAAATCCCTAACTTTTGCGTGAACCGCCCTTTCGGGTTTTCAGTTCACCGGGATACCCCTTTTTGCCGAAGCCGCCCAGTGTAGGTTTTCGACTTCGCGGGTGTACATTTTTTCAATATATCCCTAATTTTTGCCCGAACCTTTTATTCTGTTTTTGGTTCGCCGGGATGCCCCTTTTTTGCCTGGACTCTCTTTTTTGTCCAGCGGGTCGCTTTCAAGCAAAGTATTTTTTAACTGCGTCCGCGTTCACCGGGGATGCAAAATCTTCACCGTCCATCGTGGATAACAACAAAGCTCCTCCCGAGAAGACCTTGCTGACGACATACGGCCCTTCGTAATTCGGAGTCCACTTGCCCCGGTGATCGGAGTGTGGCGGAAGAATCTTCTTCAGGACGAGATCACCCGTCTGAAAGCTTCTGGGACGCACCTTCTTATCATAAGCTTTCTTCATTCGGCTTTGGTACAGGCGACCAAATGCAATCGATGCTAACCTCTTCTCGTCCATCAGGCTGAGCTGGTTCAAGCGATTCGTAACCCATTCTGCCTCATCAAGTTTCACATCAACCAAAACTCGCAAAGAGGGAATCTCCACTTCTAGCGGTAGGACAGCTTCCATACCGTACACCAAGGAGAAAGGAGTTGCCCCGGTCGACGTACGCACCGTCGTACGATAACCGTGCAAGGCAGACGGCAGCATCTCGTGCCAATCTCTATACGTCACAACCATCTTCTGAACAATCTTCTTGATGTTCTTATTGGCCGCTTCAACGGCGCCATTCATCTTCGGCCGATAAGGAGATGAGTTGTGGTGTTCAATCTTGAAGCTCTGGCACAGCTCCTTCATCATCTTATTATTCAAATTCGAACCATTGTCAGTAATGATTCGCTCGGGAATTCCATAGCGACAGATGATGTCCCTCTTTATGAACTTAGCTACCACCTGCTTGGTCACATTAGCGTACGAGGCTGCCTCCACCCACTTGGTGAAGTAGTCGATAGCTACCAGAATGAAACGATGACCATTGGATGCGGTGGGCTCGATCTTGCCTATCATGTCAATGCCCCACATGGAGAACGGCCAAGGGGAGGACATGACATTCAATGGGCACGGCGGCACATGAATTTTATCAGCATAAATCTGGCATTTGTGACATTTCTTCGCGAATCTGAAGCAATCCGACTCCATAGTCACCCAGTAATATCCTGCTCTCAGGATCTTTCTCGTCATGGCATGCCCGCCGGCGTGCGTACCAAATGTGCCCTCATGGACTTCCTCCATGAGCATACTTGCCTCTTTCTCATCTACACATCTGAGTAGCACGAGATCGTGGTTTCTTCTATACAGCACTCCATCAGGGTTGAGATAAAAGTTTCCAGATAGCCTCCTCAGAGTCTTCTTATCCTGGGTTGACGCACCCGCCGGATACTCCTTAGTCATAAGGAAGGTCTGGATGTCGTGGAACCATGGCTTGCCGTCAGTGGCATCCTCGATTGCGAACACATATGCTGGTCTGTCAAGACGCGAAAGAACAATGCTTGGAGCCTCATTCCAAAGATTGACCTTATACATAGAAGCCAACGTGGCTAAAGCATCAGCCATTTGATTTTCAGCCCGGGGTACATGATGAAGTTCTACTCGGTCGAAGAACGGAAGCAGCCTTCTGGCGTAATTCATGTACGGCACTAGATTCGGTTGACGAGTTTCCCACTCCCCTTTGATCTGATTGATTACAAGCGCTGAGTCACCATATATGTCTAGATTCTTGATTCTCAAATCAATTGCCTCTTCTAGACCCATAATACACGCTTCATACTCGGCTTCGTTGTTGGTAACTGGAAACGTCAGTCTCGCAGTAAACGGGATGTGGGATCCGTGAGGAGTCGTGATGATAGCCCCGATACCACTTCCATAGGAATTGACTGCTCCGTCGAATATCAACTTCCACTGAGACTTCCTATCCGGCCCCTCGTCGGGCAATGGCTCTTCGCAATCCTTTGCTTTGAGAAACATAATGTCCTCATCAGGGAACTCGAACTTCATCGGCTGATAGTCTTCGATTGGCTGTTCGGCAAGGTAATCAGACAATACGCTCCCTTTGATGGCTTTCTGAGAGACGTACTGAATATCATATTCTGTTAACACCATTTGCCATCTGGCAATCCTACCCGAAAGAGCCTGCTTCTCGAAGACGTACTTGATCGGATCCATCTTCGAAATCAGCATAGTGGTGTGATTGAGCATATACTGTCGTAGACGTTTGGCAGCCCAAGCTAGTGCACAACACGTCTTCTCCAGCATCGAGTATCGAGATTCACACTCAGTGAACTTTTTACTCAAATAATAAATGGCATGCTCCTTTCTGCCCGTCTCGTCGTGCTGACCGAGAACACACCCCATACTATTCTCAAGAACTGTCAAGTACATGATTAATGGCCGTCCAGCCACTGGGGGTATCAAGATCGGAGGTTCTTGAAGATACTGCTTTATCTTATCGAATGCCTTCTGGCAGTCTTCATTCCAAGTAATCGCCTGATTTTTCTTTAACAACTTGAACATCGGTTCACAAGTGGCCGTGAGCTGGGAGATAAACCTCGCAATGTAGTTTATTCGGCCCAAGAAACCACGAACTTCTTTTTCTGTTCTCGGCGCTGGCATTTCTTGGATAGCTTTTATCTTCGCAGGATCAACTTCAATACCTCGTTCACTAACGATAAACCCCAATAACTTTCCGGACCGCACTCCGAAAGTGCACTTGTTAGGATTCAGCCTCAGCTTGAACTTCCTAAGCCTTTCAAACAGCTTCAGCAAATTGACCAGATGCTCCTCCTCCGTTTGGGACTTTGCAATCATGTCATCAACATAGACTTCAATCTCGTGATGAATCATATCATGAAACAAAGTTACCATTGCTCGCTGGTAAGTGGCCCCTGCGTTCTTCAGACCGAAGGGCATTACCTTGTAGCAAAACGTGCCCCAGGGGGTAATAAACGTCGTTTTCTCCATGTCCTCCGGCGCCATCTTAATCTGATTGTAACCGGAGAAGCCATCCATGAATGAAAACACGGAAAACTGGGCTGTATTGTCGACCAACACATCGATATGAGGCAACGGGAAATCATCCTTAGGGCTCGCCCTATTCAAATCCCGATAATCGACGCACATGCGTACCTTACCGTCCTTCTTCGGTACTGGCACTATGTTGGCGACCCACGGAGGGTAGGTGGTGACGGCTAGAAATCCTGCGTCCAACTGCTTCTGGACCTCTTCTTTGATTTTTACAGCCATGTCTGGTCTCGTCCTCCTGAGCTTCTGCTTGACTGGAGGGCAATCTTCACGCAACGGCAAGCGATGAACCACGATATCTGTGTCAAGTCCGGGCATATCCTCATATGACCAAGCAAAGACGTCACTATACTCTCGAAGCATCTCGACCAGTCTATGCTTGACATCGTTCTGCAGCGCAGCCCCGACTCTGACATTCCTGATAAGCTCCTCAGAACCCAGATTTATGATCTCAATCTCCTCCTCATGAGGCAGAATAACCTTCTCCTCTTGTCTCAACAAGCGGGCCAATTCCTCCGGAAGGTCTTCGTCTTCATCAATCTCATCCTCGGCTTGATAGATCGGGCAATCAAAGTCGTAGTGAGCCGTAGAGGGTCCAGAGTCGATGTCGTCTGTTACGTGGATCCTGCAATAACAAGGGTTAAGTTTAAAGCAGGAATATGCAGGTTAGCACGAACCTCGTTGCCATTTTGCTGTTTTTCAAAACAAACATAAAATATGAATAATAGAGAGCACAACATTTGATTACGAAGAAAACACCTTTTTATTTATTGATAAAATGTATACACATAATCCAACAAGGCCCTGACAGTAAAACCACTATGCCCCGGGCAGGACATAGGGTTGTACAAAAGATTGTAAAAAGCAAATCATTACTCTTCACTTGTCAGTTCGATAATCTCCTTGATGGTCCAATTGTGGAGGCGCTCGCCTGGCTTGCTCGGTTGAATCCAGGCATCAAGATCACAATCACTGTCCCCGCTGTCCTCCGACGTAGCGTTGATACTCTCGAAGATTACTCCTCCCTTGGTGAATAAGATCGGCCCTTTCCCACGAGACGAGCTGCCAGAAGAGGGTGAAGCTTCAGCTTCCGGAGAATATCCCAATCCAAACTTATCCTGTTTGAATGGTATATCCAAGACATGCCCCCAGCCTGGGGTGGAACCAGCTTCGACAACGGCCCTAGCTTCCTTAAACGAAGAGAGGTTCACCTCCTGCTTCTCTGCAACAACGGGAGCTACCTCGTTCACCTTGACGGTCTCAAACGCCTGGCAAAGAGTCTCATGGATCTCACCATCCATTTCGACATACTTGAAGGACGACAGGTGGCTTACCATGATGTCCTCCTCTCCACAAACTGTCACTATGCTGCCCCCAACAGCATACTTAAGCTTCTGATGCAACGTAGACGTTACGGCACCAGCAGAATGAATCCACGGCCGGCCTAAGAGGCAACTATAGGCGGGCATGATATCCATAATATAGAACACTGCATTAAACGTCTCTGGGCCGACTTGAATCGGCAGGGTCAATTCTCCAAAGACGTGGCGTTTGGTTCCGTCAAAAGCCTTTACGACCAGATCACTGGGCGTGCACAGCAGTCCCCGGGTATCCAACTTCATTAGTGCTTTCTTCGGAAGCACATTCAGCGAGGAGCCCGTATCTACTAGGACATGTGACATAATGGTGCCTCTGCACTCTATCGAGATGTGCAAGGCATGGTTGTGATCTCTTCCCTTGGGCGTCAGCTCCAAATCTGTAAAGCCCAGGCCATTACCAGCGTTGACATGGGCTACTACTTCCTCAAGTTGATTAACGGATATCTCCTGCGGCACGTATGCAGCATTCAATACTTTCAGCAATGCGTTGCGGTGTGCTTCAGAACACAGCAACAGGTTGAGAATTGAGATCTTTGACGGAGTCTGGTGAAGATGATCTACAATCTTGTAGTCACTTTTCCTGATCAGTCGCATGAACTCTTCTGCGTCTTTAACCAACAAGTCTTTTTCTGCCCCCGCAGGAACCTCTTCAACGGCTTTACCTTTGCCCTTATCAGCAGCATCAGCCCTGACTACCTTCTCTGCCGCACCCTCTGCCGGCGCGAACACTCTGCCACTTCTGGTGATACCACTGGCCTCAGCAAGACTCTGCGCAGTCGATCTGGGCGGCTCAATCTCTACCTTCTGGCCATTACAATACACTTCAGCACCATAATGCCATGGAACGGCATTGGTACTCTCAAATGGGATTGGTCCAGCCCTGGTGATGGTGATAGTAGGTGGACGAGGTGCAGAAATGGTGATAGGGTGGCGAGGAATGGTGATGGTAGCAACTTCGTCAGCATGCTCCAGCACGACTTCTCCCGACGCATTCTCAACGCTTCGACTAAACTGCAGAATGCCCTCGGTCATCAGACTCTGGATACCTTCACTCAACTGCTCACACCCGTCAGGAAGCGTAGCACATGCCATACAAAACTCCCCACACCCGGGAAAGAAGCCTTTCTTCAGCAGTTTAGCTTTAACAAAACTCAGTGGCGTTTTCAAATCTCTGACATCAGTCAGCAAGTCTAAATTCTCTTCAGAGATAATAGCATTTACTCCGCCCCCCCTGTGGTGAGGCATGGGATTCTTGGTGACGTTGGGCACGTTGTCAGAAAAATTTATTATCTTGGCGTCAATCATGTCCTGGACCTTATGCTTAAAAGCTTTGCAGTTCTCAACTGTATGGCCAGGTGCCCCAGAATGAAATTCACATGTAGCATTAGCATCGTACCCGGGTGGTGGTGCCCCTGTCAAGGGAGCTAGCGTCCTTTTCTGAACTAGTTGGAGCTGAAGCAGCGTCTGCAGAAGCTGGGCATACGACATGGGAGGAGTTTCCAAATGACGGTTTGCCAGGGGACCCCGATGCTGATATTTCTTATATCCCGGGTTATTCTGTTGCTGAGGCTGCTGCTGCGGCTGCGGGGGAGCAGCTGGGATGTTTATGCTAGCGATCTGAGACTGAGGGCCCTTGCCCTTTCTCCTAGCATTAGAGACAGCACTGGCATCGCCCTCCCGACGCTTGCCAGTATAAGGTTTCTTGCTGGCTCCTCCAGATGAGGATGATTCGCCTTGAATCTTGCCGATCTTTATACCATTTTCAACATGCTCGCCCAAAGTGATGAGGGCCGAGAATGTCCCGGACATGCCACTAACCAACTTCTCATAATAGACTCCGGGAAGAGTAGCCACGAACATCTGTACCAACTCACGCTCAACCATCGGCGGTTGAACCCGAGCAGCCAATTCACGCCACCGCTGGGCGTACTCCTTGAAGCTTTCATTGCTCCGCTGCGAGAGATTCTGAAGCTGAACTCGGTTGGGAGCCAAGTCGCTATTATACTGATAGTGGAGAACAAATGCTTCAGCGAGATCTTTCCACGTTCGCACAGCAGCAGGTTCCAAACCCATATACCATTCAAGCGATGGGCCAGAAAGACTATCCTGAAAGAAGTGCATCAGCAACTTCTCATCATCCGAGTAAGCGGACATCTTTCTGTAATATGATCGGAGATGAACACGGGGACAAGTAGTGCCTCTATACTTCTCAAAGATAGGCACCTTAAACTTGTGAGGTACTTTAAAGTCAGCAATCAGCCCAAGTTTGGACATGTCAACGCCCAATGTGTTCTGATTTTCTATATCTCTCATTTTATCTTCCAGTGCCTTGAACCTGAGTCTAGCTTCAGCAGTTAACTCAGCCTCTACACCCCTCTGAGAGAAAATGTCGTCCTGATGGTCCTCCAGCCACGGTTGAGGCACCACCATATTTCCTGCACCAACATTAACATTGGCTCCCAAACCACCATTGACGGCGCCCGCCGCGTTAAGTCCGAGATTATTCATAAGATTGCCGTTAGCACTACCGTTGCCCCCGGCAGCAGGAACAACGTTCTGAGGAGTATCCACTTGAGGAGGAGGAGTGGGTACGGCCCCGCCGTGAAGAATTCCATTGCTGTCAACCCTGGAGATGAGAGGTTGAACCAAAGTACGAAGTTGCTCTTGCCCGTTCGCAACTACTTGCATCAACTCCATAAAACGATCCATCCTTTCACGAAGCTCCTGAACATCTGATTGTACCTGGTCCATGATTCTCGTTTGATTGGCGCGAGTCGAGTAACGGTGGATGAATCTTTGATCAATCCTGAAAGCAGCTCGGAACCTGAGTACCTGAAAAACCTGTCAAGATTAAAGGTTAGGAAAAGCAACAGAATGTATGTCATGCAAGAATGCCTCATGCAAATGCATGCGTGTGTCTGTGTGCTTGAGAGATTTCCCCGGTCCTGGCATCTGCTGATAATAATAAGGGGAAGAATCTAGGCCCAATCATGGAGACAGCAACCTCACAGACACACGCTAATGGAATGATTATGCAAGCTAATGCAAAATGCAGGCATGCAACAATATATCCAAGGCTGCTGTGGAGATTCGATGTCAACAGTCACTGCTGAGAAGGAGACCCCGGTGTAAGCCCACTGATCTGATCTGTTGTGAATAACCATCTGGTAGGATCGAGATCAAGATTCTGCTCTGACAAGAACGAAGGCCTGATAATGAAAACCCTGGATGCAAGATCAAGGGATATCTGTTGGAGAAGTCTTCAGACCCCAAATCACGAATCTGCCCTCTCAAGAACAAATACACAGCTGCTGATGAGATCTTCAAACCTCACTCAAAACCTGCCCTGTCAAGAACAAAATAACAACTGCTGACGAGATCCTCAGACCCCACTCAAAAATCTGCTCCATCCAGGACAAACTTCTGATAATAATACACTGATCGGAACCTGCTCTATCAAGAACAAACAAACACCTGATGATAAGATCCTCTGATCAAACCCTTGCTCTATCAAGAACGTATCTGCAACTGAGAACTCAACACACTGATCCACTGTCAAGAAAACCAGGTAGTCTGGAGGTCAAAGTTTCCTGCAATATCCCAACCCACTCACAGGTATGATGGACCTAATCCACGGACAAAGGTACGGCATCCTATGCGGTCGTCAGCGTCACAGACATTCATGAGTGACAATACGATTCCCAGAAGGAGTGGCATCGTCAAGTCATGAAGAGGCCTCTCTTAGCTGACTTCCAAATGATCGGTCCCCAGAGTCGACAATCCTTACGTCTGGACTCCCCTCAGATCCTCAGGACCGGAAAGGAGCACCTCTGCAAGAATCTCGTCTGAGCGCAGATTTTCGTAGGGAACTGTGCCTGCTCAACAGACAGGTTCGTCTACTACTTCTCCACAACTATATCTAGGTGTGTACTCAAAGCCCAGGTCCGGCTTTTCACTCACAGTAACATCCCTCTCCCACAGCAGCACAGATAATCATATCAAACTGGAAATAAAATGCGGGAAATAAAATGCAGGAAGTAAAGTGCGGGAAGTAAAAATGCGATAAATAAACGCAACCCAACAAGCAAACACACAAACGATAGGATTGACTCGCGTAGGGGATGGGAAACGGTCCCAGCATAAGGGATGGGAAAAGTCCCTAGATGCTATAAGTCCCCAGCAGAGTCGCCAGCTGTCGCTTGCGCGAAAAATAAGGTGCCGGCATGACAGAAGAGTCGCCACCTTTCGTTATTTATCCCTCAGAGCGGGAAAGGAAACGATCGGAAAAACCTGACGAAAAAGGGTAAGACAAGGTCATCGCAACCATTGTCTGGGTTCGGGAGTCGGTTACGCAAGGGGAAGGTATTAGCACCCCTCACGTCCGTCGTACTCGACGGGATCCTCGCTTGTTTGTTTACTTGGACGGGTTGGTTATAATCTATCTACCTATCAAGGCTGGCTGAAAAAGAAAAGAAAAATGACTCGGCAAAGCGTCGCGCTTTATGCCTACGTATTCCCGTCTGGAACGAGAAATCAGAGTCAACGTAGTTCGGCTAACTACGGGTGAAGATGGGGAAGGTGGCTCGCTAGGACGTCGCATCCTATGCCTACGTACTTTCATCTGATATGGAAGATCAGAGCAAACGTAGTTCGGGAAACCACGGGAAACAACTCAACTAGGAGGGAGACTATCAAGTCCTACTGTTATCATGCCATGGATTCATCCTATGGTTGAGGTTTGAACAGGGAACTCCTAGATGTTGTCATGCATAGGTTTCAACCTAAAAGTCTATCATCAAATCCTCGTCCGAGGAAATGAGAGTCCTAAGGGATCATGTCAATGATACACCAAAACAGACAAAAGCATCAGCTTAAACAGTAAAATGCATGCAATGCAAGTGAGGGAGGAAATGTGTGTGGGGTTTCAGCCTCCACAAGCTCATCTCAACCTCAAGCCAGTCATGAAATAACAGTAATCGTACTGAAGATCAACAACATGCTATCAAGCAAAACAGTAAACTGCAATCATACAGATAAAGGAAATGAAGTACCATCAGGCAAACAAAACACATTTGAAAAAGGATCACCTACTCTCTAATCCTAACCCTAATCACAGAGTCCTAATCAAATCAAGCAAAGCTCTCAAGCACAACCCTAAACAGGGGAAATCATTCCCAGCCTTCAAGCTTCAGAATAAGCTTACCAAAGAAAGGGAGCTAAGCAAGCAAGCTCATAGTGTCTTCCTCAGGAGAACACTAGGAGGTGTATACTCAGGAATCATACCCTATGTGGCTCAACCACTGTGATCAGTTTACATCCCTCCTCAGGAGAGATTAAACTCACAAGCAGGCTCCAACATCACTGGATATTTAGGAAATCCTATCTGAACTAGTGGAACTAAATGAATAGACTCATAGGACCTTCCTCAGGAAAGTACTAGGAGGCTTCCACTTAGGAGTTGCATCCCATGTGGCTCAACAACAAGTGATCAGTTTACATTCCTCCTCAGGGGAAATTAAACTCACAAGTTGGCTCCGACATCATTGGATACTTAAGAAATCCTAGATCAACTAGTGGAACTAAGTGAATAGACCCATAGGACCTTCCTCAGGAAAGTACTAGGAGGCTTCCACTTAGGAGTTGTATCCCATGTGGCTCAACAACATGTGATCAGTTTACATTCCTCCTCAGGAGAAATTAAACTCACAAGTTGGCTCCAACATCATTGGATACTTAAGAAAGAGGTGAGAAGGAAGGATGAAAGTCATTCATAGTGCCTTCCTCAGGAAAGTACCATGAACTTCCTTCAAACTTCAGGCTCTCAAACCTCACCAACAGGGCATCAGCCAAGCTCTGGGTCTCTGCATCTTGATCTACAAGCTTCTCCTTATGATGCTCACCATCAATATCCTCAAGGCCACACAAGCCCTTCAGCAAATTCCTCAGAATGAACCCCACAGATGAACAGATAACCCACTGAACAAATCACATCACCAGGCAACTTCAGAAAATACCTCAAAATACTAAACTAATGGGGAAAAATTAACAATTAATCACAAGGGTCCTCAACACCTTCTCATAACATCTATAAAGGTTTCTACCTAAAAATCAAGATAAAACTCAATCAAAGAAAGGAATCATCACCTAAACACCATTTTAAACCCTAATTAAACTATCCTAAGTCAACCCTAATTAAACTAACCAAGATCAATTCTAAAAAATCTAGAAAAAATCCTATGGGGAAGTATGACTAATCATCTAATTGCACCAAAAAGAATGGGTAAAAAAGATTAATGGAAAGTACTAAAACAATTCCTACAAAATCAAATATCAAAATGAAACAATTAAAAAGCTATTTAATTGGAAAATCTACTAAAAATGTTAAACCTAAAAATAAAATCTCAATTTTATTTTTATAATTTTCTACTCATTCTAATCTAATCATGAAAAAAAGAAGAAATTAAAAAGCATTTTCTATCTATTTTTAATGAATTATTCAAATCAGAAATATTAAAAAAGAAAATTAAAACAAATTAAATGAATAAAGGGAGGGGGGTCAGAATAGCACTCCAAACTAGTTAGAAATGAATGGGCCAACAAATAGGGGGGTGGGGATAGAAGACTGGGCCCAGCGCCCTCTAAATGAAACGCAGCGTTTCAACTTAGATTCAAATCTTCCCTCCAAACTCAGACACGCGCGCGACCGTTAGATCTAAAGAATTGGTCAAAATGAGAGACCAATCTAGCGGTTCTCCTTCATCGTCCCAAAGGGGACCTAGGGTTTGCAGAACCCTCTCCACCATGCAACCGAATTCGAGCTCCTCTAGCTCCCTCCACAGGCCACGGCTCCCCTCGACCTAAACATGAAAAAACATCTACGAAATGCCTAGATTACAACCATACGATCAGATTTGCCTAATTCAACCTAGGTTGCTCCAACAGAAAGCATCAACACCCTGGTACCACCATGCTCGACTGATACCAACCTTCATCAAACCTCAGTCTAAAGCTACAAACCTGTTCTACAAGCCATGCTAGCTATCATACACTAATCCATGCTGATTAAAACTCATTAAACAACTACTTATGGAAGATTCAAGATTCATGGCCCTGGTGTGAAACTTCACCAATCTTGCTCTAATTCTCAGGGATTAATCCTCTACCCTAACACAATCTTTCTACACCTATAATATGTTCTATCTAAGCATAAATAAAGAGAAAGAAGTGAGTTCACCAACCTGTCAAGAAGCTATGGTGAGTGATGCTATGGCTCGAACCAGGTCTTGTAAATCCTTCAGGATGATCCTTTGAGGATGAATAGCCTTCTGTTTGCACAATTCTTGAAGGTGGTGGCTTGAAGTGAAAGAAAACTCAAGTTGCTTCAACTTGAAGAAACTTCTCCAATGGCTATGCACTTCTCTCTCTCCTCTGACTTGGCTTCACTTTCACCAACCTCTAACACTCCTTGATGCACTCTTTTTATAACAATCCATGGAGGTCTCTAGATTCATCTAGAATGATGTGGAAGTTTCATGAAAGTTCCATGATATTCCATAATGGTCATCTCATCTCATATGCCATGCCTTGTTATTTTGGTCTCAAATTCTCCTTACATGAGTTATTGAATGAGGATAAGTGAAAAACAAGTGCATTTGTTGCTTATGTAGGGTTTTTTAACATTGCCTTCTTTTTCAAGTAACTAATTTCCAAAGGAACCACATTTTTTAAGCCTCAAATGAAAATTCTACTTAAACCAATCTTCTCAAAATGGTTTTTCCAATCAAAATGATATATTGGATGACCTATTTTGGATTTGTAGATCTTCCAAAACACTTTTCAATTTCAACTTTTCAAAGTTATAAGTCATTTTTAGTTCATTTTTGACCAATCATGGAATCTTGTGCTATGAGCTTTTTCAACAATTTGTGACCTTCTTTCTAGACTTAAAATCACATTTTGAGCAACTTTCATGTTTTGAGTTTTTCCATTTGAGGCTTGGAAATAGGAGTTTTAGGCATTGGCTAAAATGACCTATAACTGACAAATGACCAAAATACCCCTGCCTTGCTCAAACCATAACTTGAGTTCCACAAATCCAATCAAGGACTTCTACCACTCAAATTAAAGCTAAGAACATCCTCTTCAACATTCATGTTGACCAAGAAACCATAGGAATCAACCTACTAGGGCAAAAGTTGTCTGGAAGTTGGGTGACTTTCAAGGACCCAGATTCACACACCTCTGCTGACCTGTAATTTGTCAAAACCATAACTTGAGCTCTGTAACTCCTATCAAGGACTTCCACCACTCAAATTAAAGCTTAGAACAAGCTCTACAACATTCATGTTGTGGGGAAAATGAGATATCAATCACATCTAGTGCTAAAACTGCCTGGAAGATAGGGATCAAATTAGGGTTTTTCCACTGCCAATCCTCAGAAACCCTAACTCAAAACTTCTCAAACCCTTCAATCATGATGAGTTGGTCTAGGAATCATCTTTATATAATCTCTATGCATCATTCCATGATCTCATGGCCCTTGGATTAAGTCTCAACCTTCTCCAAATCTTCAGCTGGTCTAGGGTTGACCCAGTCAAAACCCTAATTCTACCATTCATGGTTGAATCTTCTGAATTCTTACATAATGACTTCTCTGGGCTTCATGAAGGCTATCAAGGCATCTCATAAGCTTTCTCAAGACATCAAGTTCATTCTCAAAGTCTCAGAATCATCTGAGGAGCACCCACAACTTTCAAACTGTGAAGCACACAACCCTGGTTTCAACCAACTCCTCTGAGGACCTCTTGAACTTTTTGATGAAGGTATCAACTTTCAAATACTCCATGAATGAATAAATGTTGGTCAAATTTTGGGGTGCAACAGCTACCTTTGAGAAGTTCATAAGGTGTTTTGTTTAAAACAGGACATATAATTATCCTATTTAAAACATAACACGCCTTACTTATTGTATCAGCCCAAAAATATTTAGGTAAACTACTCCCATTGATCATAGTTCTTGCTAACTCCTCTAAAATTCAGCTTTTGTGCTCCACAACACCATTTTACTGTGGAGTTCTTGAAGTGGAAAAATTATGTTCAATGTCATATTTATCAGAGTAATCCTTAAAGAGATGATTTTCAAATTCACCTCTGTGATCGCTTCGTATTGCAACTATGTTTAAACTTATTTTATTTTAGGACAACTTTGCAAACTTTGCGAAAGCAGAAAAAGTATCATCTTTACTATGCAAAAAGATGGTCCAACAAAATCTAAAATAATCGTCTACAATAACAAAACCATAGTAATTACCACCTAAGATTTTTATCCTTGAAGGAACAAAAAAGATCCATAAGAAGAAGTTCAAGAAGTCTAGAAGTTGAAACAATATTTTTAAATTTAAAAAAGACTCTTGTCTGCTTTCCCATTTGGCATACGTCGTATAAGTGGTTTTTTGAAAATTTAATTTTAGGTTGACCAATAACTAGATCCTTTGATACCACTTTGTTTAGTAATCAAAGTTGACATGGGTTAAACGTCTACTTATGGTTACTAAACACTTAGAACTTGTCAATAATACATCATTCAAGTTAAGTGTGTGTGTGTGTGTGTGTGTGTGTGTGTATATATATATATATATATATATATATATATATATATATATATATATATATATATATATATATATATATATATATATATATATATATATATATATATATATATATATATATATATATATATATATATATATATATATCTTGAATTCACTACTTAAATTGCTTTATGAAAGTTTAAGTATTTGAAAAACCTGCTTTATCATAAGTAAAGAATCCTCTTCTGAATCTCAAAATCTGACAACTTTTAGAAGCTATCATCCATCAGAGTCTAGTAGAACTAGACTGAGAAAGAGAGATATCTTCTGTCAGTCATAAGTCTCCAAGATTTTATTCAGGACTAACACTTCCTATTGAAACAAGAGTCATGAGTGAAAATGAATATTGAATTGTTTCCTTTGACAGCTAACAAACAACAGTAACATCATTAAAAAAATGAGAAAACTGTTTCTATAAATATGATCATCATCTAGCTTAATGAAATATTCAGCATAGATAAATACAACAGAGTTTCTTCTTAAAGATTTTTGAAGATCCTTTTAATGGTGCTTCTCTAGAAGTCTAACAGAAATTTTGTATTTATACATACACAAATGTCTCACTAAATGAAAAGATAAGCCAAAAAGAACAAGCATACCCTTTTTTTGTTATTTTCTTGGTCAAACTTGTATCAGTATTCAGACTTGACCATAGAGTCTGAAACCGTTTTGAGTGAATTTTGATTCAATGGCTATTAAACCAATGACTACACTACTCTCACAAAACTTAGTACCTCTAACACTTGAGTCTGGGTTGTGGGATTTCTTCCACCAAATGTTGTAAACAACCTTTAAAAAAGGCCATGGAAGATGCATCTACTCCTTTCTTTGATATCTGCAGCAAATACATTTAAATCATGACACTCATATTTCTATGAGACCATTCATAAATGTTTAGACAGACTTTCCTTCGCCTTATGCCACATTCTGATAGCAGTACTATGATTCATTCCAGAGTATCAATCTAGAATAGACCATAATATGAACAAGATCTTGTTCTCTGTAGAATCATTAATTTCACTGTCTTGACTCAAGAATTTGAGATATTTGATAAGCAAGGAACCAAATGATGTTAGCTATAAGAGAATGGCATAAAACAAATTAAATCACCATCATTTAATTGCCTGCAAAACACAAAGAAAAATTGAAGGTTTCTCATAGACTTGTCATTTAATACAAAATCCATGGTGACCCTCAATCAAGGAGCAATGAAGTCTCTTAAGATATCACCTTAAAAAGCATACTCCTTATTATCAAATATTGAAGCAAGATAGATTTGACATAATCTATTTCTCTTAAATACTTGATTTTTATTTAAGGACTCAGATGCTTCTTCAGAAGCAGTAATGACAGGCAGATCCAAATTACTCTTTTATCTGAATGATGCACTAATGTCATCTTCAAAAGAATATGCATTGAAGATTAACTGACATTAGGTTTTGGTAGTGTTTCTCCTTGCTTTCAGATATGAGAAATCAGTTGAAATACAAGTATTTCAAAAGCTTTTGAAGTTACTTTTCTATTGACAAATATTACAATCCATCCAGCTGGTTAAGTACTGCTGACAAGAAATATAAGTTCTTTATCATCAGATACTACAAAGAACCAAGCTTTAGGAAAGATGATCTGTTAGATAGATTTTTATAATCTAATTTCATTTATTTTCTTTGAAGATTTGTAAGACAAACCAATAGGCCACGATAAGTTCAATTTGTATATCTCCTTGAATAACTGTGACCTCAGGTTTGAATCTAAACTAATCTTCTCATAAGTTTCTTGAAAGATCAGATGATGTGTAACTAGACAAGCTTCAAAAATGAATCCCATAAATCTGAGCACAAGGATTCAAAGATAGTTCGAGCATCAAACATATCAATGATGTTGACATTCTCAGAAGTGAGATAGAGCACCTACCAGAATGAAACTACCTCTGAAGATATTCAATAAGCTTATTTTGAGTTGGTGATAGAGACTTTCAAATAGATTATCTCTACACCATCAACTTCTACAGTAACCTTTTGAAAGGATATTCTATAGACCTTTAAAACCCCATTTATCAAGACCAATGAGTTAAATATTTGTTTTTCTCTTCCATCATTTAAGTTCAGTGAAATCACCCTTCGAATATGGTATGAAAAGCAGTATAATATTTTTTATGTTACACTTGATTCCTTCTGGAAGGAAAGTCTTTGATAGATATACTTTTCTTATTGGATCATTATTTGCGCCACTGTTAATTATTAAGCACATACCATGCTCTAATACCAATTGAAGGTGAGAAAAGTACACAAGAAGAGCGGGGTTGAATTGTGTTTTCTGTTTTCTTAGTTTGCATCTGATTAGAGTTTAGAATCTAAACTGGTGTTCAAATTCTGGTTAATTCTTAGCACCGAAATGTTAACAGAAGCAAATAAATAATAGCAGAAGACACAAAGATTTATATTGGTTTCTCCCCTAACTGAGAGTAGTCCAACCTCCTGCTTCACAAGATATTATAATCAAATCATGATTACAATCGCTTATGCATTATGCATAAGACTTTTACACTTTCTCAGCCCCAAGGTCCAAGACTTTTGCTTAAGCTCCTTACTCAAGACTTTCTGCTCAGGTTCCACGAACCCAAGACTTCTTTGCTCAGACTCTTAGCCTAAGACTTCTGCTATAAGTAAAGCGAAACGAGCATATCTGCTTGCACCTTCCAGGTCAAGACTTACTGCTCCAATTCCATGTACTGAGCATTCCTGCTCAAGCCTCTCAGGCTCAATACTTCCGTTCCATGTTCCAAGAAATGAGCTCTTCTTGTACCTCTCAGGCTAAGACTTACTGCTCCAATTCCATGATCCAAGCTAACCTGTTCAATTCACATATAGCAAGAGACTTACGTGGCTCAAGCATTTTGGCTCAAGACTTCTTTGATTGTATCCCAATGACATAAGACTTTTATCTAAACCGTCAAACAAGCTCAGTAGAATAGAGAACAAGGTGTATATGATACAAGTATCAGAGGTACGGGAAATCACCATAGCAAAGATCTAAAGTACTTAAGATTTCTAAGATATTCAATGTGTAAGAAATCTTAAGGATTTTACAATTACAACCTACATCAGAAAAATTTGCTTATACATTGAGTTGATAATTGTTGATCTTGTTACTCCTTCTTTTGGATGATCCTTGTTGAAGATTCAGTTTGAAACTTCAGCCATATTTATAGCCTTTTCAGAAACTAGCCATTGAAGAGGTAACTTGATCAAGAGTCCCTGCTATTACTCCATAGTACAATAGTCGTTGAAGATATATACACTAGAAGATCTTAATCTAATGTGTAACATGTTTAACCTTTGAGTCTTCAAGAGATTATATACTATTAGAGCCGTTGAGAGTAGATATCCATAAAGCATGTTGTCGCTACTGCGAAAATCGGCGCCGACTGACAGAAGAGTCGCCACCGTGCGTTATTTATCCCTCAGAGCGGGAAAGGAAACGCTCGAAGTAAACCTCGCAAAAACGGGGAAAAGGTATGGTCATCGCAACCATAGCCTGGGTTCGGGAGTCGGTTACGCAAGGGGAAGGTATTAGCACCCCTCACGTCCGTCGTACTCGACGGGATCCACGCTTGCTTGGGTTGTCTACTGGATGCAAAACAATCTATCTACGGCTGCTAAATCTAAAGGGAAGGGAATTGACTCGATAGAGCGTCGCACTCTATGCCTACGTATTCTCAAGAGAGAAAGTCAGAGTCAACGTAGTTCGGGACTACGGGGAAAATTGGCTCGCCAAGACATCGCGTCTTGTGCCTACGTACTTCCACTGAATGGAAGATCAGAGCTTTACGTAGTTCAGACTAACTACGGCTAAACAAACATTCTCACACAGCAGTGAGAAAAACAACTGGTTTCACAGGGTCGGGAACCTATGGTCACAACTATGGCTGAGTCTCAAATGCACTTGGGCAAGAGAGAAAAAGGGTACTCAATTAATCGTCAGCGGGAAGGTCTCGATCGCACAGCCGCGAGAGAACAAAAGTTAGTCGTTAGTGTGCTCGCTAGGATATCGCATCCTATGCCTACATATCTTCGTCTGGTACGAAGAATCAGAGCAGCTGTAGTTCGGCTACTATCGGACCACAGCTCAAATCTCGTTTTATTCATCTCTGAAAAATGATTACAATGAGTTGAATATCGAAATAAATCTCCTAGGAAACGCTATCCTATTCTATCTTGAAAAGTCGACTGAAAATGGCCCCCTAACAAATGGGCCTCTAATTCTATCCTAAAAGTCGAAAAATAAAATCTATGAAAATATCCCTAAAAGAAATGCTTGACAAATATTAAATCGAAACTTTAATATTTTTTTCCTTTTTTTTCTCCTTTTCTTTTCTCATATTTTCTTCTTTTCTCAAATATATTTTTTTTATTTCTTTTCTCACATTTTTTTATATTGTTTTCTTCACATTTTTTTTTCTATCTTTCTATTTTCAAATCAATTCTTTTTTCTATTTCAAAATATTTTCTTTTCATCTCTATTTTTTTCTTTCTTTTTTTTCAAATATATTTCTTTTTTATTTTCTATTATTTTTTCCACAACACTTAAAAAAAGAATAATAAGAAACAAGAAAATGGGGCTGGGGGGTATGTTGTTACAGGGGTTATATGCAGAAAATAGATTGGGCTTAGCCCAATCGTGAACCACAACTGAACCAAACAAAAAAAAACGGGGGGTGCCACGGTGCACTGGGGTGCAAGACCGAAAAAACCAATGGGCTTTGGGCCCAAAACCAAACCTGGTCCGATGGTCTCAACCTCCTCTCTCATTCCACACTCAGAAACCCTAGGTCCCTCTACCTTTCTCTCTTCGCCACCGTCCTCTTCCAATCTTTCCGTCTCCACCTTAGACCTCCGTACCTGAAACCTCTCTCAATCTCTAACTCTGTCTGCTTCAAATCTTACAATCGCTTTTTCTTCCCAAATCACCTCCAATCAACACCAGAACCTTTATCCCTCTTCGTTTAGCTTTCTTCAAGCATCAATACCACTCGTAAAATCAGATAATCAAACCAAATCAGCATGAAATAATGGTGAAGGACGATACCAGGAGATGTTCGTGAGGAGATTTTGGATTCGTATGTTGAAGATCCACAAATGTCGAAGGCGTTGGTTCGTAAGTCTGGAGATTGTTCGCTGAATATGTTGATCCGTCCATTGTAGATCTGAAAATGTATGGAACGGATGAGAGTTCATGGTTCGATTGGAAGACGACGAGTTTTCACGGTTACTGATGGATCTTGGAAGATCTTCATGAAGAAGACGAAGATTCGACGAGGATTTGTTCATAGATTTGCGTTCGTTTGGTCAAAGGAAATCTGGAGAATGCGATGAGTGTTCTTGAGTTTCTTTGAAGGTTCTTGGATGCGTTGACGAAATCTGGAAACGGTTGATGAACATCCATGAAGAACAATGAAGTTCTTGAGGAAATCTATGAACATGCAAATCAAGATCTCTGGAAACTTCTTGAACGGATCTTGGAGGTTGTTACGGATTTCTGCAAAATCTTGATGAACACGAAGAGTGTTCTTGGAGTTGGATGAAGATTGGGAGAACGAATGAACGATCTGAAGAATTTTTTGGTGGACGTTGAAGTTTCTGGTGTTTCCTCCGGTGAGTTTGCCGCCGTGAGAAGTTGTTTGATTTCGCCGGTGATGAGCTCCGACGTGTTTGCATGGCCGGCGGGAAGGGTGCCACTAGGTAGGACGCGTGGCGATTAGGGAGTGCCGCGTGGCACACATGCGGAGAGAGGGAGGATAGGTGGCAGCGGAGAGATAATGGGTGGTACGGGTGGCGTAGCGTGGACGCGAAAAGTGGGTCCTCTCCTTCTTCAACACGTGTCAGCGCTGGGTATTTAAGCTGAGAAATTGCTGGAAGGCTCTGGAAGGATCTAGAGATAGCTGGAAATAGTTGGAATACGCTGGACATTTGGACTCATTCTGCTTGGACTTTTTTTGCTGAATTTGGACAACAAAAATACCCCACACTGGGCCTTGCACTGAATTGGGCCCAAAACGAAAAAATGGATTAAAAACTTAAAAAAAACTGCATTACTCTAATTAAACCCTAATCAAACACTAAATCCAATTAATCCCTAATTAATACAATCCTAATAAAAAAAACTCTAATAAATTCTAAAAGACTATTATTTATTTAAATCTTATGAAAAATCTATTAAATCCTAATATTCAAAAAATCTATTAATTTTCTAAAAAGAAAAATCTTATTTATCCTATTAAGAAAATGATAAAAGAAATCTATATTCTTTTATTTATTTATCCTAAAAAAATGAAGCCTATTTATTTTTAATAAAGCTATTTAATTTTTTTACCAAATCTCAAAGGATTAAAAATATCTAAAAAGAATTAAAACTATTTAAAATCCTATTAAAAATCCTATAAAAATCCAGAAAAATACCAATAATTCCCAGAGGGACAAAATGAGCACCGAACGACACAAAAATAATCGGTAAAAATAAACGGGCCCCGAAATATCCCAAAAATCAATCCTACTGATCAAAAACACCTGAAACACGAGACGGGAGCTGTGATCCCTGATAAAATCAAAACAAATGAACAATGCAATGTATGCGATATGCAGATGCGAATGCGATTATGCGTCGAAACATCGAGCCAAATGCGAGACCCGGTTGGTCAAATTTTGGGGTGCAACAGCTGCCCCTATTCAAGCGACTTCGACCTGAATGGGTGAAGAGCGCTTAGCCTTCAGACATTCGAGGTAGATGACGGTTGAATACAAATGGAACCCTGAAATTTGCCAACCGCAAGAATATACTGCAAAGCTGCTTGAGGAAAAGCTTCCAATAAACTGAAGTTTGGTTATCACGGCAACATCTGGTCAATTTTCGGATAAAATTTTCTTCTCTCTTTCAACACCTGTGTGACGCCACAAGTATTGAAATAATGCTTCATAAAGCAAACACTTTGATTCCCATCTCTCTTGTGGGATCAAATCTGGTCAACTCACAGTTCATTGCGAACTTGAGGACAATTCTCCTGAGGAAATTCTGAATGGAACTGCCTTGCACCTGTTTTGACAAAGGGGGCAGCTTCAGAAGTCTGATATATGTCAATCTTTGTTGTTGTTGTTGTTGTTGTTTTTTTTCCGATGCCGACGTAACACCCAAATATGAAGAATCACTCCGCTGGGGAAGATAAGAAGCTGAACCACACAACTCTGCAGGTGAGCAAATTCGAAATCCAATAGGTAACCATCTTGGTCTATGTTTCGACATGCGTATGCTTGATAGTGATGCAATGCCCTATATGACATGGATATGCTATGCGTTTTGTTTGAAAATGCGATGCCCTATATGACATGAATATGCTATGCGTTTTGTTTGAAAATGCGAGGCCCAGACGGCATGGATATACTATATGCTTGTATAAATGTTATGACTATATATGCAAATGCTAATGCAAGCTTGAGCTGCCAGAGAACACCAGGTCTGAAAACCACTTGGCAAAATAAATGCCGAAGGAAACGTCAACTCTACTGGGGATGACCTGAAGTCACAGAATTATCTCAGCAAAATAAATGCTGGAAACGAGAAATCAAATCCTCTGGGGATAACTGCCCTGTTGGAGAAATGAAAAGGCAACCCTGCTTGACGACTTCACTGGGGAAAGAAAGACAACTCTGCTCGGGGATGCTTTCTTCAAACCATTGGCGACTGATTACGCTCTGCGGGGATTGACCCAAACTGAGGTTGATTACGCGCAGCACACTACTGGAAAGGCTCCTACTATCAAGGATATCAATCTTAATCTGCTGAAGACACTCCTGATCGTACTCTGATACGGGGTAAAAGACAATCTCGACTCTTCCGGGGATAATAAGCAACTTTCATCTGCTGAAGAGTAGCAATTCTGATTTGACAATATCCACAAGGAATTCAAACATTACTCGGAGCACTGGTATCTGTTGAGCTTCGTATCGGGGAACATGACAACATGCGAGTCATTGGGAAATACTGTGTCAGATACCTTTAGATTTTTTTGCTTTTCTGGTTTAGGATAAACATGGATTATGTACACAGTGGAATGTATAAGAAATACTAGACGAGAACTAGCATTCAAAGGTAGACTACCAGGCGAGAACTGATGGGAAAATAGGTTAGGAAAATTGATTTTTGTTTGTTTTTTTTTTTTTTTGAACATCAGACGAGCTGACTGGATAACAGACGGAGGTATAGACAACCAGGCGAGAACTGGCTGAAAGCTAACGTACACCAGGCGAGAACTGGTATAACACATAGGTTAAAACACATGAGAACTGATGACCAGGCGAAAACTGATACAACTTTTGAAGAAACGGTGACCAAACGAGAATTGGTTACCAATAAACTGCACCAGGACGGGAACTGCTGCTTACAATAAACTGCACCAGGACGGGAACTGACGCTTACGGAAGGTGGGCCAGACGAGAACTGGTTACCGATTTGCCAGGCGAGAACTGGACTTTGGAAACGACTGGTTACTGACACGCAACAGGTTGAAACTGCAGGATAATGATCCAACGACAACAAGACCTTCTTATTTGAAAGGTTTTCGATAAGGGTATTGACATGATTCCCCGATACTCAACTCTGGCTGGGGATAAACAAACTTGTTTGAATGACTTGCCCCCGGTACACTCAGCTGGGGAATAAAAGACTGGCTTGCACAACTTGCCCCATTACAATGCACCTTGCCCCAATCTAACTCTTGGGAATATTGCTCTGAACAACTTGCTACGAGGATACTTCGAGAATACTTGCCCCGGTATCAGCATGACAAAAGAATTCAATCTCCAATTAAACACCTAACAACCCAGTTGATTTCAACATTCTCTGCGATGACTTGCCCCTGAATGAGCGTTCTAGCGACTTAACCTGATCTGATTATCCATTGGAAGCATCTGCTTTCAAATCTCAGCGCCCTGCATAATTGCCCCTGACTGGCTCCCGAGAAGACTCCTCCTGATCAACTACTTCTCAAATGAACTGCCCCTGCTCAACTGGAACTTCGGGACTTGTCCTCAGACTGACTGATACTGAACTTACTGGAAGATAATGCCCCTGATTCACAAGGCTTCACAACATTCACCATTCTGGTTCAGACTGCTGGATTACTCAGTCCTATTCGATTATTTCTGCTGGAATTTCCTTCATGTCAACTACTAACCTGCAATTAGAATTGTCTGTCTACGAATGGTAATCTTAATGCAATGGTTATGCAGATTTTTGAAAAAATTTGAGCTGTCACTCATTTACATGCATATGATTGAGAGTGACGAATGAGCCAAAGTTCAAACGCAGTGCTTACGTGGTCAGTGAAAATACAACAAGATGCGACTAGCAAGTCAAGAAGGAGTCAGGTTACTCAACCTTATCATAATGCGCTTCAGACTAACCCTACCTCAATTAGGTCTTTTGAGGGTTGTATCGTGGTCGGGTTCACGGTTCGTGAAACAAAGGATATTTGGCTCAAATTTTGATTTGTACCCACCCCTTCTACGTGATGATCTCCGATCCTAAGTTCAGTTAACCTGGCACAAGCGCTCGCCTCTTCGAGAAGTATGTTGAATGGTAAGAACCTACAGTTAAGGAATTCACAAGCTTTTCTCCTAGAGTGATAGTTACTCCTTCTTCGCTTTGGGTGTCTGTGTACACGACTTTGTGACTTGCTGGGGAAAATTTCTTTTTAATCCCTTCTTTTCATTCTTTCGATTCCCTAACTTTTGCCTGGACTGACTCTTTTCGAGTTCTTTTCGATTTTTCGATTTCTTTTGAAGTCCAGCGGGATGCCCTGATTTTTGCCTAAGTATTTAGCTTTCCAGCTTTTCTTTCTTTTTACTTAGCGGGCTTTCTTTCTTCTTTCTTTTGGAACAAAGTCGTGTGACACTGGTTGTCTTGATTGCTCCGAAAGGATTGTAACTGTCTCACTCCTGATTGGTGAGGTTTGACCTCTTGAAAGGTGTAAACTGATTGGTCCTTGAAAGACAACACTCCTCTGTAAGACTTGAATGCTCGGTCAAGCTAACTGACAACTACCCTGCCCCGGGTTAAGATGTGAGGGTTAAAAAGTCCGAAAAAACTTCTACTTCCTGGCTCGAAGTGGTTGGCAATGGACTAACTCCTTATATCTCCAGTGTTTGGGGAATTTGGAAACAATGCCTTGTACGTCATCGGTACGGTCTTATCTGAAAGCATACGATCATTGGTTATGAGTTTCAGTTTCGTCATCCTCCCTCCTAACTTTGCTAGTCACAGCGAAAAAATGGAGTGAATAAATGCAAGTGTCAGTGCAATGCAATAAATGAGCGACAGCGACATGATTAATTCAGAAAAATGCATAGTCACTTTATTATTATCACCATTCAAAACATACAATGGTAAAAGCAGGTAGTAACTAACAGAAAAAGAAACTACAGATGCAAATGATGTAAAAGCTTGAGAACTGCCAATGCTGAGGCGCCTGCCTGTCTGAACCACTGGCTTTTGCTGGGGAATACCCTTCTGAGTCTTCGAGCTTAGACAGCTGAACTGTTGGGATGGACAAACAGCAATCCTTCTCGAAAGGAAATGCGATCCTGATCAATCAACTGCTGTACCTTCGCCTGAAATGCTTTACAATCTTCGGTTGAATGCCCCGGAGAGCCACCATGATAACCACACTGCACGTGGGGATTGTACCCAGGAGGGTAAGGTTCTGGAACTGTCTTAAGAGCTTTCGGCTCCACCAAAGACTTCTGGATCAAAGACGGTAGCAATTGGCTATACGGCATAGGCACTGGGTGAAAAGGAGCTTTCCTTCGTTCCAAGTTGTTGCGAGGTCTGCTCTGATTCTGACGCTGATTCTGGTAACCTCGGCCACGAGTCCGCTGATTTGCAATGGAAGCGATATAAGATTCCTGATATGGTGCCCCAGGCACGGCTGTCTGTTCAGTATAACAAGCCACGGGAGGTACTGATCTCTGATAAGATGATGAACCAACAAAATTCACTGATTCACTTCGAGGATATTCAATCTTTGGCATGACTGAGTTGATCACCACTTCTTCTTCACTCTGATAGTCACAAGGGTATTCAGTTTCACCAGCTTGATCATATGGAGTAATCTGAATTTTCCCCATTCTTATGGAGTACTCAAGGCGTTCTCCTAATGCTACCACGTCAGAGAAACTTGCCGGAACTCCGAGCAATCTTTTGAAGTACGGATATTGTAAGGAATCCACAAACATGCTTGCCAGCTCTTGGTCTAACAGCGGGGGACGCACTCTAGCAGCAAATTCTCTCCATCTCTGAGCATATCTCCTGATAGGTTCATTGATCTCTTGAGACAACTCTTGCAAATGCATGCGATAAGGAGCAATGTCTAAGTTGTAATCATACTGCTTCAGAAAAGCTCTGGCTAAATCCATCCATGACTGAATCTGATTCCTCTCCAACTGCATATACCACCTCAAAGATGCCCCAGTCAGGCTATCTTGAAAGCAATGGATCATCAACTTGTCATTTCGCGCAAACGCAGTCATTCTTCGACAGAACATCATCAAATGCAGCTTCGGACAGCTATCTCCCGTGTACTTCTCAAATTTCGGCACTTTGAATTTGTAAGGCAACACCAGGTCAGGAACCAAACACATGCCTACAGCATCTAGGTTGACAGCATCTTTGGCTTTCAAAGCTTTCATTTGCTCTTCCAACACTCGGACTCTTCTACCATCGTCAAGGGCTCTCGGATCTACCATCCCAGCTGCTGGAATATCTCTTCGGTAATTCATCACAGGGAAAGCAACACCTTGATTGCTGACAGGAGGAGGACGCTCATTCTGGGCAACAAACTGCTCATGCCGACCTTGGTTCTCCACAGAAGGCTGTACAACTTGGTCTGCAGCAACGTTGTTCACTTGCGGGAAGTCTTCCGTAGAGTCATACAGAGGGTTGGACGCCATAGTGAACCCTGTCAGGGTGTTAGGAGACTGGAAATTGCCTTCAGACATGGCTACCAATAATCTTCAGCTGACTTCGACACTTGATTCTGCTCAAATCTACTCAACCCCTAGGTAGGTCTTCTGACAATCAACAGCTGCTCAATCCAAACTCCGGGTAATCACCTTCAGGAAACAAAGGCTGGATCAGAACTCTGGCTAGCTGGAGAATGATATGCAATGCAACACTGATATGCATATGATATGCAAAATGCAGCAAACAATGGGACCACAGCCCCCACACAAAAATCTAAATACTGCTGCGCTGCTGACGGAGACGTTCTCTGAAAAGAGGACCAGAATAACGGGTAGGTTGGAAGTCAAGTTTCCTGCACAAAAAACCCCCCCACTCACAGGTGTGGACCTATATCTGACAAGGTACGGCATCCTATGCGGTCGTCAGCGTCACAGACATTCAGAACTGACGATACGATTCCCAGAAGGAGTGGCATCATCGAATCCTGAAGAGGCCTCACTCAGCTAACTTCCAAATGATCGGTTCCCAGAGTCGACAATCCAACTAACCAGCAACCCACGCCAACCAAAGGAAGGGACAGGAGGCCAACCAGCAGAACCTCGTCTGAGTGTAGATTTCATGGGACACCAAAGCAAGGCAAAGCAAGCGGGCACCCACTAATTTCTACTCTAAGTCTAAGGTGCACTCCAAGCCCAGGTCCGGCTTCTCACTCAATATCATAGAACACCCGTAACACCCCAACAGCAACAGATAATATCGATAAATAGGCCCTAAACAAGCGCTAGGATTGACTCTCTCTTAGGGGACGTTGGATCCCACATGCATAAGAACTATCGCAGTCCTTAGCAGCCAGGGGACGTTGGATCCCCAGCAGAGTCGCCAGCTGTCGCTACTGCGAAAATCGGCGCCGGCTGACAGAAGAGTCGCCACCGTGCGTTATTTATCCCTCAGAGCGGGAAAGGAAACGCTCGAAGTAAACCTCGCAAAAACGGGGAAAAGGTATGGTCATCGCAACCATAGCCTGGGTTCGGGAGTCGGTTACGCAAGGGGAAGGTATTAGCACCCCTCACGTCCGTCGTACTCGACGGGATCCACGCTTGCTTGGGTTGTCTACTGGATGCAAAACAATCTATCTACGGCTGCTAAATCTAAAGGGAAGGGAATTGACTCGATAGAGCGTCGCACTCTATGCCTACGTATTCTCAAGAGAGAAAGTCAGAGTCAACGTAGTTCGGGACTACGGGGAAAATTGGCTCGCCAAGACATCGCGTCTTGTGCCTACGTACTTCCACTGAATGGAAGATCAGAGCTTTACGTAGTTCAGACTAACTACGGCTAAACAAACATTCTCACACAGCAGTGAGAAAAACAACTGGTTTCACAGGGTCGGGAACCTATGGTCACAACTATGGCTGAGTCTCAAATGCACTTGGGCAAGAGAGAAAAAGGGTACTCAATTAATCGTCAGCGGGAAGGTCTCGATCGCACAGCCGCGAGAGAACAAAAGTTAGTCGTTAGTGTGCTCGCTAGGATATCGCATCCTATGCCTACATATCTTCGTCTGGTACGAAGAATCAGAGCAGCTGTAGTTCGGCTACTATCGGACCACAGCTCAAATCTCGTTTTATTCATCTCTGAAAAATGATTACAATGAGTTGAATATCGAAATAAATCTCCTAGGAAACGCTATCCTATTCTATCTTGAAAAGTCGACTGAAAATGGCCCCCTAACAAATGGGCCTCTAATTCTATCCTAAAAGTCGAAAAATAAAATCTATGAAAATATCCCTAAAAGAAATGCTTGACAAATATTAAATCGAAACTTTAATATTTTTTTCCTTTTTTTTCTCCTTTTCTTTTCTCATATTTTCTTCTTTTCTCAAATATATTTTTTTTATTTCTTTTCTCACATTTTTTTATATTGTTTTCTTCACATTTTTTTTTCTATCTTTCTATTTTCAAATCAATTCTTTTTTCTATTTCAAAATATTTTCTTTTCATCTCTATTTTTTTCTTTCTTTTTTTTCAAATATATTTCTTTTTTATTTTCTATTATTTTTTCCACAACACTTAAAAAAAGAATAATAAGAAACAAGAAAATGGGGCTGGGGGGTATGTTGTTACAGGGGTTATATGCAGAAAATAGATTGGGCTTAGCCCAATCGTGAACCACAACTGAACCAAACAAAAAAAAACGGGGGGTGCCACGGTGCACTGGGGTGCAAGACCGAAAAAACCAATGGGCTTTGGGCCCAAAACCAAACCTGGTCCGATGGTCTCAACCTCCTCTCTCATTCCACACTCAGAAACCCTAGGTCCCTCTACCTTTCTCTCTTCGCCACCGTCCTCTTCCAATCTTTCCGTCTCCACCTTAGACCTCCGTACCTGAAACCTCTCTCAATCTCTAACTCTGTCTGCTTCAAATCTTACAATCGCTTTTTCTTCCCAAATCACCTCCAATCAACACCAGAACCTTTATCCCTCTTCGTTTAGCTTTCTTCAAGCATCAATACCACTCGTAAAATCAGATAATCAAACCAAATCAGCATGAAATAATGGTGAAGGACGATACCAGGAGATGTTCGTGAGGAGATTTTGGATTCGTATGTTGAAGATCCACAAATGTCGAAGGCGTTGGTTCGTAAGTCTGGAGATTGTTCGCTGAATATGTTGATCCGTCCATTGTAGATCTGAAAATGTATGGAACGGATGAGAGTTCATGGTTCGATTGGAAGACGACGAGTTTTCACGGTTACTGATGGATCTTGGAAGATCTTCATGAAGAAGACGAAGATTCGACGAGGATTTGTTCATAGATTTGCGTTCGTTTGGTCAAAGGAAATCTGGAGAATGCGATGAGTGTTCTTGAGTTTCTTTGAAGGTTCTTGGATGCGTTGACGAAATCTGGAAACGGTTGATGAACATCCATGAAGAACAATGAAGTTCTTGAGGAAATCTATGAACATGCAAATCAAGATCTCTGGAAACTTCTTGAACGGATCTTGGAGGTTGTTACGGATTTCTGCAAAATCTTGATGAACACGAAGAGTGTTCTTGGAGTTGGATGAAGATTGGGAGAACGAATGAACGATCTGAAGAATTTTTTGGTGGACGTTGAAGTTTCTGGTGTTTCCTCCGGTGAGTTTGCCGCCGTGAGAAGTTGTTTGATTTCGTCGGTGATGAGCTCCGACGTGTTTGCATGGCCGGCGGGAAGGGTGCCACTAGGTAGGACGCGTGGCGATTAGGGAGTGCCGCGTGGCACACATGCGGAGAGAGGGAGGATAGGTGGCAGCGGAGAGATAATGGGTGGTACGGGTGGCGTAGCGTGGACGCGAAAAGTGGGTCCTCTCCTTCTTCAACACGTGTCAGCGCTGGGTATTTAAGCTGAGAAATTGCTGGAAGGCTCTGGAAGGATCTAGAGATAGCTGGAAATAGTTGGAATACGCTGGACATTTGGACTCATTCTGCTTGGACTTTTTTTGCTGAATTTGGACAACAAAAATACCCCACACTGGGCCTTGCACTGAATTGGGCCCAAAACGAAAAAATGGATTAAAAACTTAAAAAAAACTGCATTACTCTAATTAAACCCTAATCAAACACTAAATCCAATTAATCCCTAATTAATACAATCCTAATAAAAAAAACTCTAATAAATTCTAAAAGACTATTATTTATTTAAATCTTATGAAAAATCTATTAAATCCTAATATTCAAAAAATCTATTAATTTTCTAAAAAGAAAAATCTTATTTATCCTATTAAGAAAATGATAAAAGAAATCTATATTCTTTTATTTATTTATCCTAAAAAAATGAAGCCTATTTATTTTTAATAAAGCTATTTAATTTTTTTACCAAATCTCAAAGGATTAAAAATATCTAAAAAGAATTAAAACTATTTAAAATCCTATTAAAAATCCTATAAAAATCCAGAAAAATACCAATAATTCCCAGAGGGACAAAATGAGCACCGAACGACACAAAAATAATCGGTAAAAATAAACGGGCCCCGAAATATCCCAAAAATCAATCCTACTGATCAAAAACACCTGAAACACGAGACGGGAGCTGTGATCCCTGATAAAATCAAAACAAATGAACAATGCAATGTATGCGATATGCAGATGCGAATGCGATTATGCGTCGAAACATCGAGCCAAATGCGAGACCCGGTTGGTCAAATTTTGGGGTGCAACACATGTCATCCTTTCTTGAGTCTTGTAATCTGTAGACTCTAGCTGACAAACTGATTTGACAATACAACTTGCTTTCTACAGTACGGACAACTTCAGCTTTATCACCAACTCTAAATGGTACCAGAAGCCAAATTACATTCACTAAGTGTAGAGACAATTATGTTGTTTCTTCTGATGCTGAAACCTTCAGCTTCAAAGTCTTCGCCGAATATCACTTAGCAAGTATTCTTCATATTCTGCCATTAGAAGTTAGCAATTCAGCAACTCTCAAAGTGTGCTTAATGTGGAAAATATTCAGACAATAATATTTACAAGTATTAGAACCTGCACACATGTAACACACATCAAATAAACTATTGTTTTTTTTTCAATACTTTATTATCATCAAAATTTAATGAAAATATGTCATGAACAAATCTTGTTCTAACAAATGTCACCTTTAATATGCCTTGAGCATCCACTATCGAGAAACCACATTCTCTCCGTGGAGCCAAGACATTCTCTCCTTGAGAGTGAGTGGAAACATTGTTGCACTTGAGCAACCATTGAAATACACCTTTAAGAACCAAGTATCTCCTAAATTTGTATTTAGAAATAGTATGACCTTTCTTGCAACAATAGTGACAAGTCAAGTGATGATGAAAGTGACTTTCGCTATTTGATTCCTTTACAACAAAATTATACTTTTTGTACGGTACATTTAAAGATCTTTTAAATTTTGTTGGATCAATAACGAAAGTAAGTTTAGGTTCTAAAGCTTTACTCAATTTGACTTTTAGAGTAATAACCTCTTTTTTCAAATGTGACAAGTTTCACAACTAAACCAAGAAGACTTCCCATCCTCAACATCAACTTTTGAAGCATCTAACATGGTTTGCTTAAAAGCTTCTATTTGTTTTTCAGTTTCTAAAACTTTGGCTTCTACGTATGAAAATATTCTTTTATTTGAAGTTAATCTTTTAAAAGCTTCTACTGCTTCACCATATAGATTTTCAAAAACAATTTGTAAATCAAAATAAGAAATTTTATCATTAAGTTCATAATTGGAATGACTTACATTCTTTTTCTTGTGATTGACCATGAGGCAAAAATTTATCAGTTCATCACTTTCACTTAAGCTACCCTCATTGGAGGATTCTATCACTTTGCCAAGTGATGTATGCTCTCCTAGGCTTGCTAGACTTCTTTTGTTGACCATTTCCTTTATCTTTCTTAAGAAATGGACAATCTGGCTTATAATGATCATCTCTTCCATAATTATAGCATGAACCTTTAGATTTTTCCTTATTTTCATCTTGCTTTGAGGTATTTGATTACCTTCTATAGTTGATGAGATTCTTGTCGGAATGCTTCACTCCATTTCTCTTAATGTACTTATGATACCTTTTAACAAATAACTCCATTTCTTCATCATCCTAACACTTACCATCACTAGGTCCAGATACCTTTTAACAAATAACTCCATTTCTTCATCATCCTAACACTTACCATCACTAGGTCCACTATCATCAACCAAGATGCGCTACCATTAGGCCATCTTGTGCTTTACGATATGTTTTCCTACTGAAATGTACATAATACATAATTATTTGCCTTATTTCATATTTCTATTTTATTTTTCGTTTAAACTATGTTATATCATATTTCTATTATATTTGTCTCATTTCATATTTTGTATTTATTATTTAAATGCTAAATAATTTATTATTTATTTCTAAATTTAAATGCTAAATAAATTTTTTTCTTCTGAATTTAAATGCTAAAAGAATTATTTATTTATTTATTTAGTATTTAATTATTTATTTATTTCTAAATTAAAAACATTTACTAATAATTATGTTGAATTAAAACACATTTGTTGAATCAAACATATACCAATGTTTCAAAAAGTATTCAAATTATTTATTTATTTCTAAATATACACATTTGTTGAATCAAAACATATACAAATGTTTCAAAAAATATTCAAATTATTTATTTATTTATGAATATACACATTTGTTGAATCAAAATATATACAAATGTTTCAAAAACTATTCAAATTATTTATTTATTTTTTAATATACACATTTGTTGAATTAAAACATATACAAACGTTTCAAAATATATTCAAATTATTTATTTATTTCTGAATATTTTATTTAGTAAATTTTTTGATTCAACAAATGTGTTTTGATTCAACATAATTATTAGTAATGTTTTTGATTCAGAAATAAATAAATAATAAATTATTTAATATTTAAATATTAAATAAAAAAATAATTTATTTAACATTTAAATTCAGAAATAAATAAATAAGTTATTTAGCATTTAAAATAAAAAATAAAAAATAAATTATTTAGCATTTAAATAATAAATAAAAAATATAAAATGAGACAAATATAATAGAATTATGATATAACATAGTTTAATTGTAAGAGAAGAGAATCCAGTCATATAGCAATAATGAGAGAGGAAATGTGTGTTTTATGCAGGCGTGCAGTTGATATCTAATCACACAGACTTAATTGGATAATTGCTTTGCTTTTACTTGTCATTCACAATTCACACTTTGTCTCCTTATCTCTTTCCACTTTTTTCCATTTTGCCAGTTTCTTGGTGTCAAACTATTTTGGAGCAACCAAGTCAAATCTTAACCTATAAAGTTTCTAACTTTTACGTACTAAACTTTTTCGTTACACACTTTTTTACATTTTTCTCTTTTTTAAATCATTACATCAATTAGAGATGCACTCAAGCATCATGCTTGTAATAGAGTAACCACTACTTACATTTGATTTAAGGTTTTTCTTTTTAGTCAACTCAATTTTTATTTTAAAAGTTAAAGGGTTTCTTAAATATAATATTTATTGTTTCCATAAGAAATTTTTATTCCATTTTATTATTAATTGTTATTAAATATTAACTATTTATAAATTATTTAATTGTGTTTTATTTTAAAACGAGACATGATGGTCGACTCAATCTTCTAAAATAGTCAATAAAATTTTTCTCATCCTTGCTCTCATAGCAAATGTTTTTTAAATTTTAAAATGTGTGATAGTTATTCTAGGTTCCGTAAGCATCATTGTAATCATGAGAAAAACAAGAGGTTAAAATTCACCTCCATTGAAGAGTGTTAATGGTGCATCATGTTAAGAATGTGTTGATATTTTTGCTCTACCACACTATTTTGCTGTGAAATTTCAACACATGTTCTTTGATGAATGATCCCTTTGGATCGGAAGAAAGAATCCATTAAAACTTCAAAGCTATTGTCCATCCTTAAGTATTTTAAGGTGGTGTGAAATTGGTTTTCAATGTAAGAAACAAAGTTAATGAGTTTGGTTCTGATTTCATCTATAGTTTTTAGAAAAATAACCCATGTGAACATACTAAAGTCATCAACTAAGGTAAGAAAGTAATTGTGTTCTAATATGGAAGTAGTGGAGAAAGGACCCCAAAGATTACCATGCAATAATTCAAAAGGAGCATAAGAAACAGAAATACTTAAAGGAAAAAACAATTTCTTTTGTTTGGCATAATGACATGCATCACAAGGAGACCAAGTATTTTTATTAGGTACAAAAGGATAGAATTTGGAAATGACATGTAAACCAACACTAGAGATATGACCTAGTCTATAATACCATACAAAAGAGCTAGTATTGGAACTAGAGTTACAAGTTAGAGATGCATGTTTATCAGATGCAATATTGATGACATATAGGCCTTTCCTCACTTTAGTTATACTAATCATTGTCTTGTTAATGTTCTGCAATATTTAACATGTATTAGAATTAAATTGCACAAAACAGTTATGTGACAATGCAAGTTTTGGTATGGATATCAAGTTGACATGAAATGAAGGTATATACAAAACATGATGCAATATAAGGTTGGGATAGATAATGACATAACCAGAAATATGAGTCATGGTTGTAGAAACATTAAGAAGTAAAACAGATAAAGGTGTTATGGTATGATATGATACAAATGATTTTAGGATAAATGTGATATGATCAGTGACACCCGTGTCAAGGATCCATATTGTGAGTTGCTTACCATCAGAAGATGATGACTTGGATGTTAGGGCAAAAGGTGTGTTAGAAATAGCATTGGTTGTAGGATGAGGGTTGATATGCGATTGTTGTAATAAGCCAAGAAGACTGTGATACCAGTAGAATTATTGTTAGTTGCAGAGTTATCAACAGTAGAAGGTTGAGAAGTTCTTGCTTTGTGCTTGAATCCTGGAGGATATCCATGTTTAACAAAGCAAGTTTCTATAATGTGATTTGTTTTTCCACAATGTGTGCAGACACAATTTGTGCCTTTAGCAAGATCCGTCCATTTCCATTTAGGCTTGTTCTAAACAACATTAGCCATAAGAGATGTAGAAGATGTTGGATCAATGATGTAAATAGGTGGTATATCAAGAATATAAGTGGAAAATTCTCTTTCTTGCTGAATTGTCATGGAGAAAAATATCAACGCGGGGTAAAGGACTTTGAAGCATGATCTGAGATTTGGTTGCATTGAATTTTTCATTTAGCTTATTAAGAAGTCAAATCACATAGTCTTAATCATGATAGATTTGCAAGGAAGAGATAACATTACAACTACATTGGATAGAACATTTGCAATGAGGGATTGATCTATAAGTCTCCAATGAACCTTTATCTTTGTGAAGTAATTAGAAACCTCCATTGATACTTGCCAAAGTTTGTACAGTTCTTCTTGATCATGATAGATCTGCAAGGAAGAGATAACATTACAACTCCATTGGATAGAACATTTGCAATGAGGGATTGGTCTATAATTCTCCAATTCATCTTAAAGAATCTTCTTCTTTGTGAAGTAATCAGAAACCTCCATTGATCTTTGCCAATGTTTGTACAATTCTTCTTGAATATCAGATATGCGAAAGATACCACTTTGTGAAAAACGAGTTTAGGCTTGCGAGTCACCAAGATGCGATTAGTTTCTTAGAAGCTCTCGAAGTGTACTTGATTCATGATATGATACTCTACTTCATGAGTTAGTTGGACGTTATATTGCCTGTCTATTATGTTCAATCACGACTTTATCTTTAATATTAAATGCTCTTATCTATACTCACTTGATCACACATGTCAATATCCAAGGGAAGAACTTGTAGGTGACTTTATAGTCATACACTTTTCATTTCATTTGCATCATGTACCCCTTTTGCTTGACCCCTGACTCTCTTCAAGTCGATCAACTTAGTACATCCTTATATCCTCAGGTTAGATTCCCTTAAGTTTTCAACTCATAGACAACTTATAAATTAAATCTCCTATTATCCCATAAGAGAATTAGACATGAGTCATCTATGTAGTCGAGATATAATTCTCCTGTCTCATAACGTGATCGAGAAAGATGTAGAATATTTTCCGCTTGAGAGAGGTATGTGGTATACTCGTCGATTATATATCCGAGTTAGAGCCCTTCTCTCAGTGCAATACAAAGACCACCTTCCATACGCTTGTGATGGTTAAAGTCGAGTGTTCTCCCAATGATGATGACTTGTCTCTTCTCCTATAATCAATCAACGAAATTATCCCCCTGGACCCTTGACCATAGTCAAGAGTTCCTCAATCCTTTAAGGGGAACTACGAATGCTCTGATTCCATTCTCATCAGAATACGTAGGCACGAGATGCGATGTCTTAGCGAGCATACTTAGAAATAAACCCCTAGGTCTCTTACCCTTAGCAAACAACAATAACACAATAAAGAAAGAGGTTCCTGTAGAGTACTACAGATGCTTAGGATGCTAACATCTTCCCTAGGTTTAACCAACCCCCGAACCTTAGACTCTCTAGCTTTGCATTGCATGCTCATGGGTTATTTCGATCTTTTTCCCTTCCCTTGGACAAATTAAAGACCGGTGGTGAATAATGATTTGCATTCAAGTTAATCAATAGCTTGGTATCCAATTCTCACCGCGACATTCCTCTTATGAATTGTCCCCCAAGCATGTAAAACTCTATCCTTAGTCTCTGCACTAGCCTCCTAATTAAGATAAAAGAAACCAGACAATAGGATGCTGCTTAGCTTTTCCTTCACAGGGAACCTAAATTGACACCTAGCAAAAATAATATTGTAGCTAATTCCCCCTCGGATACTAAGAAGAGGTACGTTAGGAAAGGAACCACAACTATCAATGATGACTTCTTTGTCGTAGGTTGGGTCATACCAATGTACTCAGTATGAGTAAGAGATATGAGTCTTTGAGACCATCGAAGCTTGTTTGGATTTTCCTTGAAGAGCACAGTCTTAGGCAAGTATGAAATAAACCACTTGTAAAGTAGAGGAGCGTAACACAAAATGGTCCCACACCCCTTAAGGGTCATATGATGAATGAAGTGATAAGTGTCACCAAGTAGTACAGGCACATGGTTTCCACTTAAAAAGATCCGAATTTCGTTGACATCCACAAACTCTTCAAAATTAGAGAACAAAACCAACCCATAGATAAGTAGTGCAAGGATAGCTTTGAAGGCATCCAAACTATTCATCTTAGTTAAGAAGAAGGCTTTCTTTATCAAGAACTTAGAGGGCAAACCCTTGATTCCTCCCTTAGTAGTAAGGTTAGCTTTGACTTTGGACATCTCCAAGTAAATGACATCTGCAATATCCTTTGGTGATGGAATCTTCTCTAAACCATTGAAAGGCTCCTTATCCAATATTGGCAGACCAACCTAATACGAATACTCCTCTAAAGTTGGGACGAGCTGATAAAGGGGGTCATAAAATTGCACAAGAGTGTCGAGAACTCCCTTTTCCATCTTGGTCTTGACGATACTTAAAAGTCTTCAATGGCGCTTTCTGAAACCATCAGGAGAGGACACCAAGGCTCATAACTTTCTCAACTCCACCAAATCAAGTTTCTTGAAATTGAACTTCTTAGTGTTTCTATACCCAAAATCCATGATACCTATGCTACCAAATTAGGGTCATGAATGCATGGATAGATGCAATGCACAAACACACGTATACACAAATATTCATATACTCACAGCTATACATATAAACAAACAAAAGGCCTATGTTTGGAGATCACGAGCGTGGAGCCATGGTTTAATCCACCCTAAAAAGTATGTACTATAGGTATGTTCCTGCACAATGGGTTCTACAAAGTTCCCAGAGTCATCGATAAGTCTTTCGAATATTATCAGCTTACACGAATACTCATGCGAGCTAATAATATTCACAAGATAAACTCGTCTGTGTGTAGTATCGCATGACAACCATCACATGTCTACACCTGGATAATCACTGCACCATATCCTAAAATGGTATAGAGGGGTGAAAGGTAACTAAAGGTCCTCAACTTCATGGACTCCCAGGTTGGAAAAAGTAATGCCAATATGACTACTCACATCAGACATCAGTAATACTAACGAGGCCTCCACTGAGCGTGGTTATCATATGCTAGACATGTTAGGACTACTCCCAACAACCAACTATTGATTATACCATAATCCTATCATAAGTGTACTCTCAAGTCCGGGTTAGGACCTATCTCATCACTCAAGGTAACCACCCTGCATACAGAAACCCAAGCACAAACAGATATATATACACAGATATTTACAAATATACAGGTATACAAGCAAGTAAACATATAACAACACAACTATAAACAAGGTGGGCTTAACCCTCTTAGGGGAATTCTCCTCAGTGAAGTTGTCATTTCTGTTGCGGTGAGAATCAGATATCAAGCTATTAATTAACTTGAATCACAAATCAAGAAATTCACCATCGAGCTTTGATTTATCCAAAGGAAAGGGTAAAGGTCAAAGAAAACCCTAAGTGCGCTATGTAACAACAGAGCTAAAAGATCTAAGGTTCAGGGGTTGGTTATATCTAGGGAAGATGTTAGCATCCGAAGTATCTGTAGTACTCTACAAGAACCTCTTGTTAGTATTTGTGTTATGCTGAAATTTGCTTACCAAGGGAAATGTGCTAAGTTAAAGACCTAGGGTATATACACTAAGTATGCTCGCCAAGACATCACATCTTGTGCCTACGTATTCTGACTAGGATGAAATCAGAGCATTCGTAGTTCGCCTAACCAGGGAGGAGGAACTCTTGATTATGGTCAAGGTTCCAAAGGGAAGTAAGTACTCATAAGCATGACAGTTACTTAGAGTTAATAAACTCTCTAAGTCTAAGTTGAAAGACCTAATTATGGTTGACTTTAACAAAAGTCAAAGAGGGGAAGTGAGTACACATGCCAATGGTATCCACATAGAGTTTACAAACTCTAACTTAGTTCTAAGTTGTAAAGAAACAATGGCCCTGACAAGGCCAAGAGGAAAGAATAAACACTTATAACAATAGTGTTTACCTAGGGTTTACAAACCCAAAACTAGAGTTAGGTTAAAGAGGAAACATGACTCTAACTAGGCCAAAGGAGAATGATCCTAAAAAGGCCATGAAGTAGGTAGGGAATGGTCAAAACTATCTAAAAAAAGTGGTAAAAACTTTCCGTTGGAATAAGGGACAAACAACTTGTAACAACAAGTGTTTAAATGATAAACTTTAAGATAAAGAGGATAACAATCAAAGTGTCAAAGCCAAAGAGTCCAAATGAGATAATAATCCAAGAAGGGCAGTAGCTGCATCATATTATGCTCAACATATCAAAATGATCAAGAACAAAATTATACACAGACCAAAACTACAAGCGTACTTGCTACAAACCTTACCACACAAAGACAAGTGAAAAGGATGGTTCAACATAGAAGTTACAACTCACTAAAAAACAAAAGGCAAGTAGCATACACATATCATAAAGCTCATATTCAACATTAAGATGTCTGTAGAAATACAACAAGAATCACATCAAGGCATGAACAAGATCATATGCAAGAAAAAAGCCAAAACATCAATGTAAAGGTTTCAAACAAACAAGGAATATATGGAAACCCAAATGGGAAAGCAAGAAAACTTTGGAATCATGAAGTCAGAACTTAAAAATGCTTTCCAAACCTTACGTAAACACATATTCATCAAGACAAATACTCCAAAGAATCAAGCCTAAAAAACTAGGTCAAAGTAAGCACAATATCATGGGAAAAAGATCATCAAATTGATATAACATTCAAAAATAGAAAAATGATCAAATAAATACCAACCCAAGGCTCAAACTCATGTTTATACACTCAAGTATATGTGTGTGAAAATTTGCTACAAGAAAGGCAAAAGAACAAACACAAAACCAATCAACAAGATATGGCATCACAAGAATCGAGCATAAGTCGAGGGTCAAAAATTAACAAATAAAAAGTATACCAAATAACACCACCAAGGGACAGCAAGCACACTCAAACATCCTCATAATATGTGTCAAAGCACTCAAAAAAATTATCTCAAGAATCAATTAGAAAGGACATAAATCAAAGCAGTAGTTCAAGACTAGGTCAAATAGACACCTCACACCATTAAACAAATAAAATATTAAAATAAATTAAAAATACAAAATATGAAAAATAAAATAAGAGGTCAAAGTGCTTAAAAAATATTTTTGTTGATTTTTGTAATATTTGAAACTAATAAAATAAAATCAGAAAGAAATAGGAAAAGAAATAAAAAAAAAGAACATGAGCAAGGGGGTGTGATAGCAATAAAGTTAATAGAAGGATTTGAGTTAACACGCAGTTAGGCTCAAGAAGGAGGGTGTGGATAGCATTATGCGCATGAGCCCAACCCAGAAACACAACAAGCTTAATCCAAAATAAATGAGACGCAACATATTGTATACACATAACTAACCATCTCAGCAAATCCATGGCCACACATACAAGTCAATAAACGAGTAAGCTAATCCAACTCAAACACAAGCCAGCTACCGGAACCCTTTTCCAGTTGTCTTCTTCGGAGATCCTGGCCGGAGATGACTATGAACATCAACAAAACTTAAAACCCTAGACACCTCCTCACTCAGAATTCCATTTAGAACAAGAATCAAGCATCCAAAATCATTTTCAGTGGCTCTAAAGCCTTAAAAACCACGCACGAAAAAACAAAAATACAAGCTGCAACTTGCGTAAACCAACACAACAAGAGATCAGACTCGTCCTACATGATCAAAAGACTTCAAAAATAGCAAACACAAGCTTATACACACATGAAATATGAAAGAAACAAGGAGAGAAAAGTTACCAAAAAATGAAGACCTAGTGCTTCTGTTCTTTCCTTAAGCTTCCAAAAAATTCTTTATGCTGCTTCCTTGAGCTCCAAAGATGATGATGGTGATGAGAGAAAGGAGAAAACAAGCTTGTAGTGTCAGATTTGAAGGAAAAGATTTTTGAGAAAAAAATGAGAAGCTCTAGGGTTTTGTGTTGCTGAGAAAGATTATCCCTCTAGGGTTTTATCATTTAGCTTATATATGAATGATTTGGTAAAACCTCAGTCATAGTGGTTAATGCTTGTGGTTAATACTTGAAAAATTTGAAGTGAGGTGAAAAGGGTGGTATGAATGCATAATTGTGGTGATGTTTTCTTGTCATTTTATGAAGACATGAGGATTAGGGAAAAAATCAGAGTGAATTGGTGGAGAGAACACCCTTGTCAAACAAGTTTGTATGTTTCCTTTCTTTGGCAAAAATATTCAAAACTTTACACATGGTACATGGGATTTTTCTGGCTAGAAAAGGTAAGGTTTAGCGAGGATAGAAATGATAATCTTGCACATGAAGATGTCCATATCATTTGCTGCATGAAACAAATTCATGACATGCATGAAAGATCATGAAAATGTGCATGAGGACCAAACCATGGAGTTTACTTTGGATGTCTCTAACTTGGAGAATTTTGATTCAAATTGCTAGACCTTTGCCTCAATGAAAAGTGGGTAATTTAGGGAACAAAATTCATGTTTGAATCACCTTGAAACAATGCTTGGATGATTGAGACAAAATGGATTAAAATCATATCCCCCAATATGTCACAAAGAAAACTTAGAAAAAAAATTCTAAGTCATGGAAGTTGACAACTTTAAGACACTATCTTTGAAGCATCATAACTTGTGATTGCTTGATCCAATGAGATAGTTCTTGTAATGAATAGAAAGTTTGAAGAGAGCTCTACAACTTTCATGTTTGAATGAAATTGAGATGAGACCTGGTTCATGATGAAATAATGCCTTGGAAGATTGGTTCATAAAGTTGCCAAAATCTTGTCAAACTTGACATAATGAAAACCCTACCTTGGTGATTTCATAACTTGAGCTCTATACACCCAATGGAGAAGTTCTAGTACTCAAAAGAAAGCCTGGAGAAATCTCTACAACTTTCATGTTTGAAGGAAATTGAGATGAGATTTGGTTCATGATGAAAGAATGCCTTGAAAAGTCACCCTCCATGTTGAGATTCTATACTTAGAGAAATTTCTATGTACAAATCTCTAAAACCAATTTTTTTCAACTTTAAGCCTTCATAACTTGAAATCTATGAATCTTTTGAAAATTGTTCCTTCTTAAAATTTGCAGTACATGATGCCCTCTTTAATTTGATAGCAAGTTTGCTCCATTTGGATCAAGGATAAAAAAAGTTATGGATGTTGCAAGATTACTAGAAATTGGGTTTTTCACACTTAGAAACTTTTCGTCAAAAACCCTAATTCTCTAAAACTTTTGATTTTATTGTTCCAACTTGATTTTTGATGATCCAACCACATAAGACCATTGAATAAGACTTGTGAAGTTCATAGTTGACCATAAAACCCAATGATTGACTTTTATAATGCCTTAGCTGACTTTTGAATAAGATGAAATTAAAACCTCTCCCATCCACTTAGGACACTCTTGACTTGGATTTCCTTGGACCAAATGAGCTCTTAGAGACCCTTGAGATGTATGAGGACCCCCTTGGTTTATTTCTCACTCCGCTCTTGATTAATCAAGACTTTCTCCTTTTCTCCATAAACACTAATTCCACAAAATAAACAAAACCACAAAGCTTGATGATTTGGTTAGTTATATAAGGATGCTTGAGCTAATATGCTTGTGCAAATGATAACGAAACCTAAGAGGTAAAATTTGGGGTATGACAATAATTGTTAACATAATTTACAAACAAAATGTGATAAAACAATTGTTTGGACTTTTTACTTGCAAGTTAACCCAAAACAGGTGAAAAGGATTGAAATACCACCAAAAACATGGAAAGGCCTTGCCAAGACTCTTTCCTATAAGAAAGACTCTCTAGGCCAGAATCATGGGCACGCTAAACGAGAACAGGTGATAAGAAACTTCAAATTTAACTTACTTCATGGTGAAGGAAGATTTTGTGCATTAGTCAAAGTTGGACGGTGCGCCTAGCGAGCTAGGGCGGCTAGGACAATTTTCAGGACAATTGCCATTGCTTAACAAGAAAGAAATTATGCATGCTAAGTGAAGATGAGTGATGTGTCTAGCGTGTCTACCTTTCTCAAGCTTATAAATAGGGGTGTCAGATTTGGTTCAAAGGGAATTTCAGTATATTCAAGGTAATATTAAAATAAAGTAGGTTCACTTTAAATCTCAATAGGAGACAATAAAGTAGGTTCACTTTAAATCGCTATAGATGTTGTTCAACTTCTTTCTTCTAGGATTTAACTATAAAGTTACGATGAGATTGTCTATTTGATAATACAACTGAACTCATGTTGTTGACTCCGAGATGAGTTCCGATGAGAGCAACATGTGAGAGTATTAATAGCTAAGTAGATAAATATATTACTGACTAATAGTTATATATAAGGATAAGGATAATAAAGTTTAACTAGAACACGTTTTCTCACTATTAATATTGAAATCTCAATTTATTTTCTATCATTTTATTTTTCGCAACTAAACAATTTTTTTTTCTTTGAGAATCATAACAATTGTTGAATAGTTTCTAAAACATAATCAATCACTATGTATACAACAATATTACACTTGTTATTTTCTCTAAAACATAATTTTACAAAATAAGTTTGTATGATTCATATAATAATATTTTTTTTTGAATTTAAATCTATAATTTGATTGTGATATGATTTTTTTAAGTACTTTCAATTAAGAATGAAACTCGAGTGTCAAATTGATATCATTTATAGTATGTTATGCACACAATAAAAGTTGATTCAATTGCTAAAAAGTGATGACTTTTTAAATAGATAATAAGTATATCAATAAACATTCTCAAAGTTTTAAAATCTAGATCTGATATATGTTTTAGTCCTTTAATTTAATTTAATATTTTATTTAAATTTTTTAATTAAAAAATGTTACAAGTAATTTCTTAATTTCACTTATATTAACTTATTTGGTCTATTCCGCCGACTAAAAAAATATTAAAAATTAACGCACCATTTAAATTGTGGGATTTCCCCGAAAACAAAACCCCAACAATTTAAATAATATATAAATTTTTAATTAAATATATTAACTCATATTTGTATCAATGACTTTACTGTTGTGCCACATCATTAAATCTTAACATTTTTTTTGGTCAGAAATTGACAGAAAAATCAAATAAGATAATAAAAATAAAGTTAAGAAACTAGTTACATTTTTAATTAAAAGACTAAAGTAAAATATTAAATTAAATTAAGAGATTTAGTGATTAATTATACCTAAAATATTTTGAAATAAAACACGTCTATATTATAAAAGTAAAAACAAAAGAGTTAAAATAGAAGATGATGTAATGTAATGCATTATATGAAAGACTAACCTATGCGTTGCAAAAATGACACCATAATTTAAATCCTAACGTAGAGAGGTTTGTACCCACAAACAAAGAAGTGGGAGCTTGGTGGCTACACGCGTGCATATAAAAGGAAAGTTCTTTTATGCAAGTGTGTGGATCTCTCTGGAAAAAGGATTAAAACAAAGATACCTCGCATGTGTATAAGTTAATGGACTTGTGGATTTCAATGATTATGTCTAAAATCCCTCAAATAATTATCGTCCTTAATAATTACGAAAGACTTTATCACTCAAACGTTTACGGCAACCACTATCCACATGTACAACTCAAGGCTTGTGTGGTACTATGTAATAAGAAAACAATAAAATGAGTTAGATAGATATGATCTCAAAAAGGCACAACAATTATACGTTCAATTCAACTCTAGATTAATAAGCCATAAAATTGACCAATCAAACTAATTCTTTAGAAAGTGAGGCACGTGCCACTTAGTAGAATCATATAGTTCAGCGGAACTTCTACGCAAAGTTAGCACCTTCTCTTTTGTCAACAATATGAAGAATCAGAATCCTAAATGCTTACAGTAATAATCTTGACCAGATAAGAATTATTTTTCGTTATTGTTATGTTTGAATTCATGTGATGAATCACTTAAACAAAGAAATGCTACTCAAATTCTAACTCAATTGATGAATATTGATGTTAAATTGTAGGTTATAATTAGCATTTGAACATGATGCTTCACAGCTCTGTGTGTGAGTTATTACTATTTCGTGATGCAAAACAAATGAAAGTCAATTTTGTTTCATCAAGTTTCATTAATGCATTTTTTCTCCTACTTTTAGCTCCATTGCTTAATTAGAGTGCCGTGACTCTAATACACTCCATACAAGTTCTATCGTTACTGTGTTGATCTCTAGGACCGATAGTGTATAAGTGTGTGTGTGCCGGGTCCAAATATGCTCTATATAGAATAGAACTATGTTATCACTTAACTGTTTGTGAATTTTTAATTAATAGACGTGTCAACAAAGATGACTTCGAGGATCACACTGTGTGAACATGTATACGTTGTTGAAGAGTAATTTAGTATTTTTAGTTACTTTCACTTGTATTTAAATAAGTGTAGCTTTCAATAGGATAGTTGTAATACTTCATTGTACTCAATTATCTCTCTTCTTTCATCTTCATCTTCTTCATCTTGTGCATCAACAATTGGTATTCAGAGCTCTGATTTAGATCTACGGGAAAGAAGTTTGACAAGAAGAATGTTTAATGCTACTATTGTAAGAAGTTTGACCATTTTGCTGCTGACTGTTGGTCAAACAAGGAAAGGAAATCAGAAGAAGCAAACATAGGCAGAGGAAATTTTGATGATGAACCTGTGCTATTGATGGCTTCTAAATTTTGATGATGCGTATTTGGTATACTGGTGGTATATAGACACTGGATGCTCAAACTACCTAACTAGAAACAAACAATGACTAGTTGATTTTGACTCTAGAAAGAGGACAAAGATCAAATGTGCTGAGGATAAATATCTTAACACTAAAGGTATGAGAAATGTCAAAGTCAAGGTGAAGAATGGTAAAACTGTTATGATCAAGGATTTTTTGCATGTTCCTGGCATGAAGAGCAATTTGATGAGTGTAGGTTAGCTCATTGAAAAATGTTACTCAATTACTATGAAGAAGAATCTCTTGAAGTTATATGATTCTAGTTGAATGTGGAGACAATTGAAACTAAATGCCTAGTGAAAAAGGCACTGAAAGTGACAGTGAGCTGTGGCACAAAAAATTGTAGCATCTTAATTTCATAAGCTTAGGGCATCTTAATTATTAGAAGCTGGTATATGGAATTCCTAAGATTGTGAAGTCTGGGAAGTCATGTGAGATATGCATGAAAGACAAGCAATCTAGATTGCCATTTGCAACAAAAGTAGCCTTTAGAGCAAAACATGCTTTGGGAGTAGTACATTCTGTGAATCATTTGAAGTACCTTCACTTGGAGAGAATAAATACTTTGTGTCATTTGTGGACGAGTTCACAAGGATGACGTGGGTATCCCTTATAAATTTCAAACATGAGGTGTTTGATGAATTTAAGAAATTCATAATCAAGGCTGAGAATCAGAGTGGTCAGTCTCTTAAGATTCTCAAAACTGATGGTGGAGGTGAGTATAACTCTATAGAGTTCAAGAAGTACTGTGAGGATAATGGAATTGAGCATGAGGTTACTGTTCCATACTCTTCTCAACACAATGGTCTTGTTGAAAGAAGAAACCGAAATTTGCATGATATGACAAGGAGCATGCTGAAGAAGAAGAAGCTCTCTCATACCTTGGGGGGAGAATTTGTTGCCGTTGCAGCATATGTGCTCAACAGGTGTTCAACTAAGAAGCTAAAGGAAATTATTCCTTTAGAGAAGTGGACTGAAGATAAGCAGAGTACGAGCCATCTGAAGGTGTTTCGTTGTGTTTGTTACAAACATGTTGTCGATTCTAAGAGAAGAAAGTTGGATGAAAGAAGAAGAGTTATGTTTCTTGTAGGGTAGCACAATACTAGTGCTTATATGCTTTACTGTCATGTCACTAACAAGGTTGAGTTCAGCAGAGATTTCATTGTGAAAGAATCAGAAGTGTGTGATTGAAACAAGTCTCAATCCAACTTTAGTACGGTGTTAACACCTGAGTTAACTTCTAATGATATTTCAGAGTCTGAAGAAGAATCTGTTTCTGAAGGAGATTCAGAGTCGGAAGATGAGTCAGAGTCTGAAAGTGACTCTGATACTAAAGACGAGTCTAACTCTGAAGGTGAATATAATTTTTTTCATATTATAATGGTGATTCTAACTCTGGTGAAGATCCAGACTCTGCGAATATTCCAGACTCTGAAGATGGTCATGCCTCTGAAGGTGGTACTTCTGGGGTTCCATCATCTAATACTGTTCCAGCGTCTGAAGAAGATTCTGAACATGTTTAGAGGCCACAAAGAATCATAAACATTCTAAGAAGATTTGCAGAGTTTGACATGGTACAAGATACTGAAATAGACTATGAAGAGGAAGTCATTCAATGTGCCATGTTAGTAGACTCTAAACCAGTGAGTACAGAAGAATCTCTTAAGAAAAAAGTTTGGCTGAAGGCAATGAAAGAAGAACTTAAGGCTATAGAAAGAAGCAAGACTTTGAAGTTGACTAAGCTTCCAAATAATAAGAATGCCAATAACGTAAGATGGGTCTACAAGCTGAAGCTAAAGCCAGATGGATCAACTAGAAAACACAAAGTAAGGTTAGTAGCAATAGGTTTTCTTCAGAAACTTGAATTAGACTAGTTTGAGGTGTTTGCTCCTGTAGCGAGACATGAGACAATAAGACTGGTGATTATGATAGCTTCTAATAGGAATTGACATCTGATGCATTTAGATGTGAAATCTGCCTTTATGAATGGTTCATTAGAAGAAGAGGTTTATGTGTCACAACCTCCTGAATTTGTGAAAAAGAATCAGGAAGGGATGGTGTACAGGTTACATAAAGCGTTGTATGGAGTGAAAGAAGCTCCTAGAGTCTGGAATCTAAAAATTGATTTATTTTTTAAGCTTCAAGGATTCAAAAAGTGTGAGATGGAGTATGGTATCTATGTTCAACATACTTTTGAAGGCAATATAATTCTGGTATGTATGAATGTTGATGACATATTGCTAACAGGGATTTGTGAACGTGAGATAGCTAAGTTCAAGAAGGTGCTTATGAATGAGTTTGAGATGACTGATATAGCAAATATGACATTTTTTTAGGGATGGAGATTATGTACTTTAAGAAAGGTATAATTTTGCATCAACTGAAGTATGAAATTGAGTTGCTGAATTTTAAGGGTGTTGTCACACCTTCAGAAACAAATCACAATTGGATTCTGATCCTGAGGGCGGTGATGTAGATGCTACAACTTTCAAGAATTTGGTTAGCTCTCTGAGGTATTTGTGTAATATCATATATGAAATTTTCTATGTAGTTCGAATAGTTAGTAGGTTCATGAGTAAACCAAAGTGGTCTCATTATTAAGCTGTTGTCAGGATTTTGAGGTATATTAAGGGGACTCTAAAGTATGGAGTGTTGTTCTCTTCTATTGAAAATGCTAATTAAGAGTTAATGTATTATTCAAACTCTGATTGGTGTGGATACAAAGTTGACAGAAGAAGTACTTTAGGATATTTGTTCAAGTATATGGGAGGTATTATTTCTTAGTATTCTAAGAAGCAATCAGTTGTTGCTTTGTCAATTTGTGAAGCTAAATACATTGCAGGTGTTGTGGCTGCATGTCAAGTTGTTTGACTTCTAAATTTACTTCAGGATCTGAAGATCAAGGTAAACAAGCATTTGAAGCTGATGATTGATAACAAGTCTGCAATCAATCTTGTTAAGAACCCAGTGCTGCATGGAAGAAGTAAGCATATTGGGACTAAGTATCACTTTCTGAGAAGTCATGTTCAGAATGGAGTGCTAGAAGTTATGCACTGTAACATCCAGAAGTAGCTGACAAATATTTTGACAAAAGCAATCAAGACTGATCAATTTCTCCACTTGAGGAATGAAATTGGTGTTATTAGTTTTGGTTAGCTGAACCTGAATTAAGGGATATTGTTGAAGGGTAATTCAGTATTTTTAGTTGTTCCCACTTGTATTTAAACAAGTGTAGCTTTCAATAGAATAGTTGTAACCATTCATTGTAACTGTTTTTGTAAAAGTAGTAGAAGTTTGTTATTCAATTCTCTATTTTCTTGCACATTCATCTTCTTCATCTTGTGTACCAACATATGTGAGGTGGACATCTCAAACAATGACTTTGCGCTTTGATATTGGACATATTTTGCACTCAAGTGTAAAATTTTGATGGATGATATGTGACATATTTTTGGTTAGGCTATTTACATTCATACCACTAGATTCTTAATTATTTTAATATGTAATGGGTTTAAAAATCATTAAAAAGTGAAAACATTAAAAAGTTATGAGATGGAAATATTCGATGAAAAATTAATAACCGATTTGAAAGTACTAATGTGATACTTGTGCTCCTTATACTTGCTACTCTAGAGGCAATGGAAGTCTAAGAGACGTTAGGGGATGCAACATCAGAGTCTTGCATATCTTTGTGATATGTGTCACAATATTTGTGTGTCTTTTCACTTTGGCTAATCTTTTAAAAGAATCATATATTTTGTTGAGCATGACTCATATAATAAAGATATAGCGATTACAATATTAACAAGATATTTTATTATGACTATAAAGTAAATAATTATGGAGTTTATAAATAATTGATGAGTATGACTCATATATGTATATATGTAGACACTGAAGGAATATACATGCTCTTGCATTTGGCTCAAATATGTCTTAAGCTCAATTGTACAAACAAGTTGTGATATTTCGTCAAATTTAATTTTAATGTAACATGTTTTTGTCCGTTGATATTCCATCGAACTTAAATATTGATATAAGATGTTTTAGAAAAATTCACCAATTCACCCATCCATTTTTGATAGTATATTGAGATTTTCCGTGTTGCACAAATATATTTTTTTCAAGTTATCTTCTTTGTTACTATTAAAAGCCTTTGTTTAACTTTCAAATTTCTTTAATTTAAGTTAATTTACAGTCTCTTTTGATAAAACTAAAATTTCGTCGATAACACATTTCACCTAAAATTCTATCTCATAAAAGAAAATAGACGACAATATTAGTGCCGTGGGATTTTTGTTGTTTAGTCTTTAAGTTAATAGGGATTAGTTACATGTCAATCTCATTTTAAACTTTCCATTTGGTCAAGAATAATAGAAGATAGCTAAAGTCCACAAAGCATTAACTATTTTTAAAAAGAAGGCAAAAAGTCAAGGTTTAGAAAAGGAAAAAAAGAAAAGGTGTTATGAGTCAGCAAAACAATTAAATATGGATGAAAGTTTGTCCCAACTACTCCACACCACATATAGAAACTTTGTATGGAATACCTACATTGTTGAGGGTCACAATGAATATACCAATTTTGGAAAGGGCCCCAATTTCAAAACTTATCTACTTTCTTTTTAGATGAGCCTTGTTTGCATGCTCTTATCTTTGATTTAGATTATCTATGGTGGAAAACCATACAGTTGTGTACATGTGTTTTTGTTTTTAGTTTTTTTTTTTATGGTTATTGTAATTCATCTATAGATAAAAAATTTATCCCTAACGTTAATTAATTTATACATTTGAGTGAAAGTAAATTTATATTCAGTAATCTAATTCCCGCTTTGTGGTTTGATTTCTTGTTTTTTATTCTAATTTAATTTTCATTGCATGTTATATCACTGGGGACTTTGTGTACTTCTTTTGTCTACTTATTTGAAGCATTCCTTATATTTCTAGCTTTATGTAGAGCTTAAATCAAACCTTTGTATATTAAAAAAATATAATAATAAAGTGTGATATGAACCGGCCGAACTGAATTGCGGTGAATAGATCATAATGTTGATGAACAAATTACCTTCATTTGAAGGGTGTTTTGCTTCTCCTAACGAGTGGTTAGGTAGGTTTCATGGTATCTTTTAAAGAAAATTGAATTTTGGTTCCATAATTATGGTTTTAGTATTTGGAAAATTCTTCTCAATTTAAATGGAGTGATCATCATGGTTTACCTATGCTTCAACTATAAAGGTTACCTATCAAGTCAAATGTCTTTTGATTGCTACAATATGGCTTTAAGTGGTTTAGGTGTTCGGTATCTGCAACATGTATGACGTTGCAGGTGGACTGAAGTGTTTATATCCCTAGGTTTCCAACGATTAGATTTAAGGCATATGATTTTTTTTTGAGATCTAAAGTTGAAGAGTCTACAAACTGGTTTATTGAGGGACTTAAAAGAAAGGTTGTGTCTGACACTCTTACTTCTTTTTGGAATGATACTTGAGTGGAGACTATTTATCTTAGAGAGAGATTCGAGAGACTCTATCTTATCGATCAATATCAGGGTAGACGAGTCAATGAGGTAGCAACACCAAAGGGTGGTTCGGTTAGGTGGAGTTTTTAGTGGAGCAAATTTTTCTTTGAGTGGAAGTTTGAGCTTGTGGATTTGCTCTTCCAGGTTCTTCAACAAGTTATGCCGTAATAAGAGAGCGATTGTTGGTGGTGGAAGGCTGCTAAAGATGGGGTATACTCGGTAGCTTCGGCCTATAACTCCTTTATCGAGATAAAACTTGGTTATTTTCTTCCTTTAAAAAAGGTGAACCTGATTCAGTCTCATATTTAAGGTAGTTGAGATCTGTCTAAGGTGATAGTATAGTCTTGGTAACTTCTTCTTAACAAGTTTCCTTTTATAGAGGACTTAGTTAGGCATGATGTTCTTTTGGATCATGATGAGGCTACTTGGTTTTTTGTGGGGCTTTAATAGAGTCGACATTCTATTTGTTTATGGTTTGTGAGATTGTTTTGGCTTTGTCGCATAAGATTTTTTAGGTGGCTAGGTTGGTCTTTTGTCATCCAGAAGGATATTGTATCTCTTTTCATATATATATTTTTATCACCTTAGACATGTCTCTTAATATTGGAGGTTTTTTGTAAAAGCGGTGGTTTGGTCTATCTGGAAGTCTCTGAGCAATTTGATTTTTTAATGTACATCGGTTAATGAGAAGCACTTTGAAGATATGTGCATTGTTCTGGTTTGAAAATGGTATCTTAGAAAGTCCTTAAACTACTCTCGTCATTTTTATGATTGGCTGGAGAATCCCATCATGTGTTTGAGTAAATAGCGGTTTTGAGTGTCTATGATCTTGCTTAGGATAAAATTTATTACCATCTTTCTTTTTAGAGGAATTTGTTCCAGGAGATTTTGATCCTTGTTGTTGGGCTTTAGTTGAACTCTCGTTCTAGTTAGGGGGTGACCTTGTTTTTCCCTGCCTATTTGTAGATCTTTTGGTTGCCTTTTTGAGAGAGTTTTTATTGTTCCTTTTAGGTTGTTGTGGTTTGCTTTGCAGTTGTTGATCTAGTTAAGCTTTTTTTTATGTCGAACTTTATTTTTATCAACAATCTAGTTGGTTGGTTTTTTCATTTTCGAACATCAATTTCTAGAAATGTAACGTTGGCCATTTTTTAGAAGAGTTTGTTTTTCTTCTTTGCCAACTTTGGGATCATAGAGGACAAATTTTGAGATAAATATCTTTTACGAATTTGCAATGCCCTTGGACGAAAAAGTATTTAGGCTTCTTATAAGTTTGTTTTTAATTGTCTTTTAAGTTACTTTTCATGTTTATTTCCTTCGATTTTATCTACTTTTTCCGCATTATTGCTTTGATTTGTTTTTTGCTTTTTGTTTTAGAAGAGCAAAGATTATTAGGTGAATCCAAGTTCTATGTCAAGCTATCACAAACAAAAGCACGAAGCATTTCAGAAAGATTAGAGAAATTGAAGAAAATATCCAAAGTTAAGTGCCAATTGCAATCAATTTGTAATACAAATTACGATCGTAATTGACACTCAACAAAGACATATTTTGTTCCCGATAAAATTAAATTTTGCCAAACCTTGCTAACAAATACAATCGTAATAATTATTACTTCCAACTTGTAACTCTTGTTACATGCATAAAAGTCTCAAACTTCTCCTCATATCCCTTTTCAGTTGTTTTAGTTATACTAGTTCGGATTATTAAGTCCATTTACACCTCAGTTATGAGTGATTTATGTAATATTATTGGCGTTGGGGCTATAAAGTCACCTAGGATCCCTTTGTAATGGTATGTAAAATTTTCATAATTTTACAATTCACGTTTAATTTATCTTTTATACAATTTTTAGAATTATGCACAAGTCTCATCTTGGAGCAATCATTTGTACTTTTGTTTTATTATCAAATTAAGGTTCGTGTTTTTATTTACTTTTAATCATCTATACTTATATTACTTGTTTAGAACTAGTTTCATGTTCACATACATACATACATACATACATACATACATACATACATACATACATACATATATATATATATATATATATATATATATATATATATATATATATATATATATATATATATATATATATATATATATATATATATTATGAATATACCATTTTTATGAGTGATTGGCTTAGGATCATGAGGATCATCCAAAAGACGACATATTGTAGAATAAAAGCTTTAAAAAAGTATTTGTTGTAACAACCATTAATCATAGTCAATTTTTTTTATGGGAAAAATGAATACCTTTACGAAAATAGAGGTAGTTTTAGATATCAATCAATAGATTAAAAAGTAAATTGTTATTATCCAAATCTAAAAATCAGACCAATAGACAAATGAATGATAATAGCTTACGCCTATACGAGAAAGTGCAATCTAATTACAATTAGCCAAACTAAAAGGATCTTGTCACTGAAGCAAGCCATGAAAATAAGATACATTCTAAATATTTCTATTATTTATTTAAAATTTTGAATGTGTTAAAACAAAGGAAACTAAAATCTTTAACTTTACTTGATTTGTCTTAAAAGATGGGATACAGGAACCTAGGCTTAGTCTTTTAAACTATTTATAAACAAAGATCAACCAACAAACTATCTTCTTAGATTGTTATTGAAATTAGCAAGAACGATACTCACGCATAAGTCTTTATAAAATGACACTTTTCTATATTACTCTAATAGAAGCGTGTACTTGAGAATGCCATCAAGTTTTTGGTGACATTATTGGAGTCCTTTTGATATACGGAATCTCTCTAGTTTCACAAATTAGACTAAGAAATCCTAAATTTTTGTTTCATATTTTTCTGCAATTTTTTTTCGGTATCAGTATAATGCGAAGAATCCGAAGTCTTGGAAACTTCATTGAATCAATAAACGAATGCTATTTTCACAAAAGAAATTGACGACAACAACAACAAGCGATGACATCACCCCATAGTGCCCTCAAAGACTACATAATTTCCAATAATAAGGAGTCTCACTCGAGTATTCTATATGCGTCTAACCAGGGAAGCAAATAATTTCGATTTGAAGCCCTCCGTATATCTGTCTTTTTTTTTTAATTTTGTGACACCGTAAAAATGAACGTTTTATACCCGAAAGCGGTCTGACTGAGAATTTTCCCATTTTTCTAAGGAATAGAACCATAACATGGCTACAATCCATACCCTCCAATTCCATTACGACATGGAATGGGTTAAAATTCCAATTTCTAAGTCGTTACTTTCCATTGAGCTAAAGTGTTTAGCTTAGAAACCAGATAAGAAATTTTAATAGAGCGACGCGGAATCACTATACAAATCTTTAGAATGGTTTAAAGAGATGCTTAGACTTTACCCCTATCATGGACTTGAGAAATGGTTGATAGTCCATACGTTCTATGAGAATGACTATTGACGCTACTGTAGGCGAGGCATTAATGAATAAGGACATCGAAAAAACATATACACTCATAGAGGACATGGCACAAAATCATTATCAATGGGGAAGAGAATGTGTACATGCTAAAAAAAAGCACCCTAAAGTGGAGGCTTATATGAGATGAGTACTATGGTGACAAGTTCAAACATTTTCTGGACTACATGTTTCATAGTGTTAAACAATACTTGTATCTGCCAGTTACATGAGATGAACGCCATCTAATAAATCTTTTAATATGTCCATTACTAGTTAATATAAAGATTGTTAGGTATAACTTATACGTAATGACAAATAGACATCAATGAACAAACCATTCGAGAGTAATGTTGTATTATGAAAGGTTTAAGAGTAGCGGTGCAGTTAGTTCTCGTTTGCTTTCTATATTTGTATAAACTTTATTATATATATATATATATATATATATATATATATATATATATATATATATATATATATATATATATATATATATATATATATATATATATATATATATATATATATATATATATATATATTATGATTTATATAATTTGTATACGAGTTGTAACTGTTGAGATATTAGATATAATTCAAGTTGAATTATGTGGCCCAAGCCCAAAGCTAATTAGGGTTTAGGATTTGTGATTTATAGTTTGTTATTTTACTTAGTAGTCAAGTCACTTAGATTTATATAAATAGACATTTTGTAACTCAGTTTCATTATCATTCACTCAATAATATCAATCTTTAATTCCCTATTCTCTCTCTTTCTCTTCTCACTAAAAGTTTCAAACCCACTAACAAATTGGTATCTAAAGCTCCGGTTAGAGTCTTGGTCGTGTTTTCAAGAATCACACGTCAGAGATCGTATTTCTGGGATCATGGATTGTTCTTAATCAATCGTTGCAAAGGGGAATGATAACAAAAATTTACCAAACTCCCTTCCAACTCTTGATGGCAAGAATTGGATTCAATGGAGAAAACAAATGCAATATCTATTTGGCTTTCATGAAACCCTAGAAGTGGTTACTAACGGTGTTCTTGTGCTTGGTGAAGATGCAACTGACACACAGAGAACCACTCATAAGGATGCCAAGAAAAAGGATTGCAAGGCGGTGTTTTATATCTAATCAGAGGTTGATGTGGATAATTTCGATACAATCATCACGTTGAATCGGAGAAGGAGGCATGGAATATTCTTGTCAAGTTGCAAACTTTGCGACGAAAATACGAGTTGTTGTCGATGGGAGAAGACAAAAAGATTGCAGGCTATGTATCGAAGGTGCAGAAACTCATCCATATCATGAAGGGTTATGGTTAAACCCTAACTGATAAAATGATAGTTGAGAGGGTAATGCGTACGTTGACCTCTCACTTTGATCACATTATCGTAGCTATTCAAGAATCCAACAATCTTGAAACCCTAAAATTGGAAGATTTGGTTAGTTCATTGGAGGCGCATGAGATTAGGATTTTCGAAAGGAAAGGAGTTCAAGACTAGATACAAGCATTACAGGCTTAATTGTGGAAGAAAAATGGTGGTTCCAACAAGTTCAAAGCCAAAATCGACAAGACTCGGGGTAAGAAGTCTTGGTCGAATCCTCACAAGAGTAAGATCGATGATAGAACTTTTGAATCCTCAAAAAGAGGATAAGGAAATTCCTATCAGAAAGACAAAGTAGAGAAAAAAGGTGTGCGGTGCTATAATTGTGAAAAGTGGGGTCAGTTGGCCAAACATTATTTGTACAGGAAAGACAATGAATTAACAAAAGGCAAGGAAGAAGATGTAAACCTTGCACGTAAAGATTCAAATGATTCTGATGATATGGTGGTTATGGTTGCAGTTATAGATGACCATGTCGAAACCAAGATCTGGTTCATCGACTCGGGCTGTTCGAATTACATGACTGGTCGAAAAGAGCGGTTATCAAATTTCGACAAGTCGAAGAAAAGCAAGGTCAAACTTGTTGATAACAGCTCATTGCAAGCAGAAGGCATTTGCGACATAGTTATTCAAAGGAGAAATAGAGGAAAAGTTATGATTAAAGATGTACTTTATGTACCTGGAATGAAGTGCAATTTGCTAAGTGTTTGACAAATGGTCGAAAAAGATTTCTCGGTGATCATGAAAGATGGAGCCTTGGAACTGTTCTACACTCAAAATAATTCGGTCTTGAAATCTATTTTGTTGAATAATAGGACATTCAAAACCATGATCATCTCGACTGGAGTACAATGTCTAAAAACTATTGTCGACCACAAGCATAGTTGGTTGTGGCATTTGAGGTTTGGACATTTGAACTTTCAATCACTCAATTAATTGATTACTCAATATATGATAATCGGTATACCAAGTTTGGTGATGCCCGATGTAACACCCAAAATTTTCCCCATCTTTTCTTTTCTCTTGGCTTATGTTTCATATCTTTTGCATCATCATTTGTACATAGCATTGGTTCTAAGCATGGGATCAATGTATCTTAGTTAACTCTCAAGAGGAGGGTATGTTTCTCAGAGGCTCAAGCAAGGGGTTACTCGCAATCTTATGGTATTCTCAAGCGTCAAAGTACTTTCACCATCAAGGCATTCTCAATTATCTTACACTATCATCTGGATCATGGTTACAAGCATTGGTCATCTCCTTCTATCTTTTGTTCATGAATTAGGGTTTTGATAAAAGGACACTTATGGCTATCTCCTTAAGCAAGATAGTGTTATATGGCTCAACACACATCCCAAGGGTTCCCTACATGTCTTATTGTTCTTCACAAGTCATAGCATGAGCCTCGGTAAGTGGAAAGATGGCTAGGGTTTCATCTGGTCAAGAAAAGTCAACTATGGCTTCATAAAGTCAAAGTCTTGGATTTCAAGGTCAACCAAGGGCATGCTATGTAATCTCAAGTGTTTTCATGTGTTTGGATCAAGAAGAATCAAAGAGAAGCATAAAATCAGGATATTGGTTGAATTAGGAAAATCTCCATTTTTAGCCATCTTGCAACATCCATAACCTTTTCATCCTTGGTCCAAATAGGGAATTTTTTTTATCAAATTGAAGAGGACATTATGAACTACAAGTGTTAATAAGGAATGAGGTTCAAAATATCAAAGGATAAGAAGTTAGGAAGTCATGAATTTGAGAAAAAGTAAAAAAAAAATGAACTTTAGTACTTAGAATTTTTTCTAAGTATAAATTGTCAAGTTCAACCATGGTTTTTCAAGGCCATTTTTCTCCATGATCGAGGTCTCTTCTCAATTTCATGCAAACATAAAAGTTGTAGGCCATTCTTCAAGCTCTCTAACCATAGCTAGAACTCCCCATTTGGCCTATTGTAACTCAAGTTATGGTGCTTGCAATTCAAGGGTTCCAAGTTGCTAAATTTGGTAACTTAGTGGATTTTCACTAAGTATCATAAACTAGTTTTTAGACACAATTTCAAGCCCTTGTTTCACATGATTTTGAACCCCATTTCAACTTTCCATTAACATGAAAGTTATTGTTTGCACTCCCTACTTTCTTGTGATCACAAACTCTCACCAAATAGAGCCTTGTACATCAAGTTATATGCACCTAAAGGAGGGTACACGAAATTTTCACTAAGCATGTACTTTTTATGGTTTTGGCACCCTTTGAAAGGCTTTTGTAGCATGACCATCATATATTCATATACCATGCATGCCATCACTTTTCTTTTCTCAAATTGGCTACACAAGGGTATTATCTCTCATGCATCATGTTGCCACCTTTTTGGAAAATTTGGAAAGAATTGAAATTACAATAAACCTTGCTATTCCACTCCTCCCCACATTCCAGACCTCTCTATACTCCATCCATACCTCATTTTCACCCAACAAACCACCCAAAATCAGTATAGCTACATGGCCAAACCTATATCCCTCATGATGCTCATTTTTGCCACAAAATTTTGAACCCACTCCTAAGCCTATTAAAACATCATAATCCACCCTATATAAGTGTATAAACCCTAAATTATGGATCACAACCTCATTGCGGCAATAACCAGATCATAATTCCATCCCTTTTCCACAAAACCTCTCTCTTTGAAGCTCCATTTTCCTTCAAGTTTCTCTACATTTTTTGCTTGAACATCTTTGCCAAAGTATAAGGAGACTGTTGGAAGCTCTTGTTTGAAGTTTAAGCACAGTTTCAAGGGCCACAGAGCCTCTCTATTGAGTAATTTTTTTCAAACTTTTTCTCTAATTTACTGTGTGCATTTGACTTGTTGATGATGGATTTGCTCCCTTAGTTAATCATAAATCGTGTTTGATGCACTATTGTGTTGATTTTCTTGAGTTTCAGAATATGGATGTGATTTTCATGCTTTTTTTAGGTCCTTAAATATGGGGAGGAAGACAAAGTCGATGCGAATTTGTTCAAACAAATTATCAGATCTCTGAGATATGTGCAACAGTCGACCTGATATATGTTTCTCAGTTGGATTATTAAGTAGATACATGAGTGAACCAAGGGTGTCACACATGAAGGCTACTAGAAGAATCCTGAGATGCTTAAAAGGATTGAGAAACTATAGAATTCTATTTCGACGAGACTCTGAAAGTAAAGAAGCTATGGTTACTTGCTATTCAGATGTTGATTGGTGTAGAGATAAGAAAGATTGAAGAAATACTACTAGATATTTCTTTCAAGTGTTTGGTGCCCCAATCTCATGGTACTTGAGAAAGCAACCTCTGGTGGCATTGTCATCATGTGAGGCTGAATATATATCAGGATCCTATATTGTGTGTCAAGCAATTTGGATTAAATATGTGCTGGAAGAGATCGAGGTCAAAGTGAAGAAACCTCTGATACTGTAGATCGACAACAAGTCAATCATAAATCTTTCGAAGAATCCAGTTTTGCATGGAAAGAGCAAACACATCGAAATTAGATTGTATTTCCTTAGAGAGAATGTGAATCGAGGTGAACTTGAAGTAAGCCATTATTCAAGTGAAGCACAATTGACTGACATTTTCACCAAAGGATTGAAGATCGACAGATTCCTAACTTTGAGAAAGAAATTAGGAATAGTTCATATCGACAATGACTAGCGTGTTTCGGTAACTTGAATTATAGGGGGTATGTTAAGATATTAGATGTAATCCATGTTGAATTATGTGGCCCAAAAACCAAAGCTAATTAGGGTTTAGAGTTTGTTATTTATAGTTTATTAGTCAAGTTATTTAGGTGTATATAAATAAATATTTTATAATTCAGTTTCATTATCATTCATTCAATAATATCAATCTTTATTTTTTACTCTCTTTTTCTTTTTTCACTAAAAGTGTCTAACGCACTAACAGTAACACTATAAACATTAATATTTTTCTATCAATAAAATAAAATTATAGTTGCTTTATAGACGGAAACGTAAATGAAGTTAGTCGAACTTGATTACAAATTGTTGTGTATTCTTTAGTTTCCATTTTTTTCTCATTTGAAAATGGTTGTTATTATAAAAGAAAGCATCATGCATGCATTTTAATTTTCATAATAAACTAGCAACGAAGATTAGTGAATTATACTTGTCTATGCATTCAGCTAGTGGCTTCAAGTAAAAGCATATCTTGCTAGACAATAGTGAGGGAGAAAATAAAAGAGAGATTGTGAAAGCATCTTTGTCAGAGAAAGACAACGAAATTTTCCTAATAGACAAAAAAAAAGTGCACGCTTTGTCGATTCCATATTCCCTCTGTTTCTCTCCTGCTCTAGTGTGTGAATTCTGTACTCTATAGAAACAAGAAACAAATGGACCATGCTACAAAGCGTACTATATTTAAAGCAGCCAGAGATTCAATTCAAGACTACTTCCAATGAATCAGATTCCAGTTTCACTTTTATTTATATATATATTTCTAATCCAACAGCAATGCATGTGAAGATTCTAACTCTGTCACGTCTATACCAAATGATAGCAATTGTTGCATTGACAATTGGATTGGGATATATAGTGCTAGCTAGCAATTGTACTCACATTTTTCAGTGCTTTGAACATGGATGCATGTACAACCATATAAGTACAATTAATCATCTAATGTCATTCTTTACTCATCATCATCAACGTCACCTTTTGTTTTTCTACTAGTGCTTTAACACTCACGCTACACACTCTATGGTTTTCTATGAATCTCTTCATTCAGTAGCTATTTTTTCGCATTCACGCGTTCGAGATATTATATTTTATATTTATAATTATATTGAATTTTTAAAGTTTTTTTTTTAAGAATGTTCAAATATAATAAGAACTTGTGTTGTATTTGATAAAAAATATATATATTAAAAATTGATACAATCATTTTTGTCTTTATAGTTTAATAATAAGAAACATGGAAAATACTAAATAACTAAGATAAGAAGACAACATCTAATGGTGACTTCAAACAAAATCAAACTAAGGAGAAGGACTATCTAAAATTGTCCAACCAAAGGATAAAACACACACTAGTTATCCTTCCAAAAATAAACCAAATTGTTTAATGGACTATTAGATGTTTTTGTTAATTTTTTTAATGGTACACTACTTTTATTTTGATTGATTGATAATAATTAGAGAGTAGCCAAAGCCTCGTTGGGTCATCCCTCCAAACTTTAAATATGTAATATGAGGTGGATTCCAAACTAAGAACAAAGATAATGTGGTGTGGTGGGGTGCGATTAGTCAGTTTTTAAGAAATGGTGTATAGGGTGGCAAATGAACATGTTTATCTGGTTTAGATTTGTTTTACAAAAGTCCGTAAAAAATGTGGTGGGGTGGAACAGATATAATTAAGAGTTCAAAACTAAAGGTGGGCAAAACAGAGATATCCAACCGATTAGATCCATTTTATCATCCATAATAGTGTAAAGACAAATACTTTAACACTAAAGTTAATAGAAAGTTGGGATGAATTATAAATTAGCATGATATTGTGTTTTATTTCTCGAGGAAAGAAGCTCGTTAAATAGAGATGTTGTTGAATTAAAATATTTTTAAAAAAAAATCATAGAAGACATTAGCATGTGTGGATCTCTTTGTGATGGTCCGATCTTAGTGATTGAGAACAAGTGATCAATTTGATCTCCTTAAATATTCGATGGATATATCTTGATTTTAGAAATGAATTTCTAGTTTAGATGAACTATAGGGTTTGGCAAAATATTTGGTTATGGGGGCACAAATCCATAACTATATTCAAATTTATTTTAATTTTCTAAATATAATTAAATGTTTATCAACTGATTTATTTATAAATAGTTGGTTATCCTTCAATGTTTTACTTTTAGATTTGATTATAGTTCGATTGTTATTAGAGCTGGAAATGAGTCGAGTCGAGTCGAACTCACCTCAGCTCGACTCGTTAAAAATTGTTCGAGTTCGAGTTCGACACGAACTTTTTTTTAAGCTCAAACTCGACTCGTTATAAGTTCACGAACAGTTCGGTTCAACTCGTTAGGTTCAACTCGTTAGGTTCATCTCATTAGGTTCAGCTCACATGATTCACGGACTTAAAAATTATTTTTTTAAATATATATATTTTTTTAGTATATTTGACATTTTAAATAAATATATATTTTTAAAAATAAAATATTAAAATAAAATAAAAGTTATCATATTGAAATTTAACTTTATCTTCGAAATCTACTAATTCAAAACCTACACAACTTTCAAGAGATACATGTGAGAGTCTAATTCAAAAACTACTAAATTGAAGATTAAATTTGTCTATGATTTGGAGTAAATATTTAAACCTAATCTTAAAGACAGTATAATTCTTCTCATATGTAATCGAGTTGACTCATGAACCTAACGAGTCGAACTATGTATAGTTCAAGTTCAACTCATTTAGTTAACGAACTTAATTTTTCGCTCATACTCAACTCATTTGATTCATGAACCTAGTTCAATGATTTAATTGTCGAATCGAATTCTGAACTATTTTCGAGTTGGTTCGGTTCATTGTCAGCCCTAATTGTTATCTAAAAGGCAAAAATGAATCTGGTTGTATTTCTATTTTAGTTTTCATTAAATGCATACAATATTGAAGTCGATGGTCATTCATCAACTTCATTTTACTCCCTCAAGACATTTTTCATCTTCATTTCTAGAAACACATTCATTGCTAACACACGATTTTAGGCCAACTTATTTTTCTAATCATAACTCATTCTTTTTTTAATCAAATCTTATCCTTTTTTTTAATCACAAATTCATGTTTTAGCTTAAATTTTTCTAATTCAACTTGCGATGAATCCTAATATCATATTCTAGTACAACAAAGTCTCTCCATTGTAAGTGAATTTACTAGCACACTGTTTACCACTTCATGGGTTGCTTTGTTCTATATTGTTGGTGGTTTCTTCTGGTTTGATTGAGGTTTGTTTGCAACTTGTAGAAATTGAATGAGTTTTACGATATTTGGTCTATTTCTTGATTTTCTATATTATTTTTTTGTTATCTTATTGCATTATGATTCATGATATGATGTCTTGAAGAAATATTGAATGAGATAAATTTGAGCCAAAATGGATGGTCAATCTAAGCCAACATATTTACTTGATACTCTTTCACCAGTTGTCCAGAACAGTATTACTATGTTACCACTCAAAACTAGACATCATAAAAATAAATTTGTTGTTTGAAATTACTTCAAGTTTCGTTTCTAAATATAATGGGATGCGTTCGATGGAAGCACACTCTAAAGTTTGTAAGAGTAACTCAAATAATGATTTTAATAAGGGGAGAGTCGCACTTAGGCCCTGAATGAATGCTAAAGGTCATGATTTTTCTTCCCATTAAGTGCATATGTTTGATCAAGAGAGATTTCAATATTCTTTATTCACGATTAAGTGCCTAGGTTTGATAAAGAAAAATTGTAGTATTTACTTGTGAAAACTTTTGTAGCTTTGGAATCACGGCCTTAACCCAAAAATCAATCTTATATCACACATTACACTTGCACATGATACTTTATTGCTATATAGTGTAAAAAGGGAAAAAATGAAAACTTTTTTTACCCGACATTGCCAAAGAGTTTGTATCAATTCTAATACATGGATGTCTATCCAATATCTTAGACATATGTGTGTCAATTTCCACTTCATTGACAATAACTAGACCTTGCAAAATAGAATTCTAAGTTTTGCCAAAGTCTTAGGCCACTCAGAAAATATCATAAAAAACATTGTTGATGCTTGTTTGACTGACTAAGGACTCACTACAACAAATAATATATTTTATAACAACATTTTCACCTTAGCCAACAAACTACCACTATGTAAACCATAGGTGCACAACATTTCATTTATAAAAAAAAACACTACACATTCCATCGGTTGAGCTGTTAGCAGTGGGAAAAAGTTTTGATCAATCCCCCTTCGAAACCTAACAACTTCATTTTAGCGCATTTGCTTTTAAGTTTTTTTTTATGACTTCTCCCTTGGTTGCTTTGGAAATCAAGGGGAAAAGTTTTGATCAATCCCCCATTCGAATCCCAACAACTACATTTTAACACATATTTTAAAACTTTAGTTGTGACATATTCTCTTGGTTGAGCTAGCAACCAAGGAGAAAACTATTTTTTATTTATAAGTAATGAAACTTTTTCGTCCATTTATAAAGTAACATCAGACAAGACAATGTCAACTCATAAATTTACATGAAACATGTGTGATCTGCATGAAACCCACACCAACCAATTAGAAGGTAAATACCACAATTATTTATCTTGAATGCAAAGTGCTGAAATACAAACTTAATGTAATGAAGACAATGATAATCAAAGCAGTTGCATGAAGTGCAACACCATTCACTGCGATGAATTGCAAGAATAGAAAAATATTTTAAGGTTGGTTCCTAATGTATCTTCTATTGTAATTGCTAATTTTTTTGTTTAAATGCATGTTTGTTAATAATGTTTGATGTTAGTTAGAAAGACATAGATGTAACTAAGTAATGTTAATTGATGATTTGTTATTATTTTGTTGTTGTTATTGTAACTAAGAAAATGTTAGAAATATTAAATCTCAAATACAACATCAAACATTTTACTTCACACAACATCAACTAACAACATCCATACTTTTCTTACAACATTAAACGTTTTTAACAACCATGCTTTGAAGAAAATAATTTTAGAAATACAAAACGTGATTACATTGAGCAACCAACATTTATTAAAATATTTTTCTTCTCTTGCAAACCATTACGGACAATGGTTTTGTTGTTGTTGATTTCGCCTCGGTGGAAAAACCAACTGAGGTAAAAAGTGAAAGATTTTACCATGGTGGAAAAACAAACCGAGGAAAATGTTGAGAACTTTCTATTACATCCTTTGTTACCTCACCCACCAAACCCAAACCGAAATAAAAACTATTTTTCGTAACAGTGACTTAAACGAATCTTGACTGTCATACTTGATAATGCATCCATAAAAGATCTTGAAATTAATCATTTGAAGAAGAATCTCTTATATTGTAAGAGCTTAGTATTGAAGGGATAATATATATTTTTCCATTGTTGCACTCATATCTTAAACCTCATTATTAAATAGGAATCAAAAGTCTATTTTAATAATATTAAGTTCATTCAAATATGCCAAGTCTTTTGGTCATAAATTTTAAAAATTCAAAGCTTGTGTAAATTGATCAAATACCGAGTACAAAGATCTTGCGTACCTTAAATTATAAATTCGATGGAATTCAACTTATTTAACGTTACACTCGACTTTGAAACATAAAAAAATAAAAATAAAAAAAACCCTTCTAAAATACTTGAAATTTAAGATCTCGTGTACACTCAAGAACTAGAGCTAATTTATATAATTAGATAAAGCAAAAAATTAACTATTTACTAATAAAATCATGATATTCACATTTAAGGTGTAAATTGACAACTTTGTTTTTTCTAAAATATTAAGGATCATATTTTTTAGTCTATAATACCTAACCAATCGTTTAATTTAGATTAATATTGAAAAAATTGCCTTTACCTTATACACTTTTCTTTCTATCATGATTATTCACTAATCTCCTGAGTTGCCTTCAAAGAAGGCAATTAAAATTTAAATAATTAAATCTTAATATTATATACAAATATAAATGTGTTAATTAATGGATTAAATAAATTGATGGTCTTACCCTTGTGTTACTAAAAAATAGGAAGTGGAGGTTAAACTTGAAGTTTGGAGAGGAATAGAAAATACTATGGTTTCTGTAAAGAGGTGTGCAAGTGTTAAAAGTTGATCATTTAAATTCATTAAATTATTAGCAATAATAACCATTTAAAAAAATATAAATAAGAAAAAAAAAATGGGACTAAATATTGAGGGAATAATACGAAACAATGAGAAAAATAATTTGAAATTAAATTAGTAATTTATTAGTAAAGGATGGTGAATTTCATGGAATCTAAGAAAATTAGGGTGACTTTATTTTCATTTTTATATATAGTCCAAAGTTATAATTTGTTAGAATGAATATTTTATTTTTTGCATTTTGATGAAAATTGTGAATTCATATTTTCTTATTTTGGTCAAAACACTAATGAGTAACTCAAGTTGAATTTTAAGATATTCTAACATAGTTTTCTATTTGTTACCAGGAAAGAAGCACTTAAGATAAATGGTGGTAAGAAAATTCAATTCAATTAAGTGTCGTATTTGAGGAAAGAAGCTTCAAACAAAGTATGGGAAACAATGCACTTTAAAGAAAGCATTCTGAGGCAAAAATTCAGACAAAGGTGGATTAAAGAAGAAGGGGATACTAACACTGAATTCTTCCACAAATCGATGAAGTTGGGATTTAGAATGAAATCATGAGTCTGAATACAGATAAGGGAAGAATTGATTGTCAATGGCGAAAGTTTCAAATGTTTTAGGATTTAGGTCTCCCAATTCCTCTACCCCCACCAGTTTCTTCTTTAACAGTTATAGAACAAGTACAATGGTCGAAATAAATTTGTCTTTGACTTCAATCAGCTCTTCCAATTTTTCTTTAGAGCCTCTGTACCCTGAGGCTATCTAGGTCAAGTCACTGGCCTCTTGATTCTCAATTTGTGGTACATAATTAATGTCGACCACGTCGAACTTCCTCGGCAACAAGTTTTCTTTGATAAAATACACTACTAAATTATTGTTAATGTGTTTTTTACTCTTTTGTCAACTGTCTAATCACTAATTATGAGTCTCCTTTAATCTCGACTCTTGTTGCCCCCCAAGTATAGCAAGATCGAAAGGCTTGTTATCAAAGCTTCATACTCGGCTTCGTTATTAGAGCAACAACCGTTAATTTTAAACTTATACTTAGTTGGAATTCCCTGAGGGAAATAATCATAATTCTAACTCCAGTTCCTTTGGCATGTCTAGAAGCGTCGAAGTACAACTTTCATGTCGATTTCTCTACATAGTTTTGTGCTACTTCCGTAATTGTGTGATCCACTATGAAATTAGCGATAATCTGGCCTTTCATGGCCTTCAATAGCGCGTAAGTCAAAGAATACTCTCTTAAGGCAAGAACCCATCTTCCTATTCTACTATGTAGGATTCGTTTTGACATCATATGTTTAATAATATCAAAGTGTGAGTAAACAAACAATTTTTTTGATTTAATGTAATTTTCAATTTCTTGCATGAGAAATACAAAGAAAGACATCACTTTTCTATCAAGTTAAACCTAGTTTTGGCATCGTTTAACAATCAACTAAGGTAATATATGGCTCTTTCGACACCATCATCATCTTCCTAGGCTAACATACTGCCTATTGTCGAGTCTGATGCATAATTATACAACTTCATACTCTTATTTCTCAAATATGCCTTGATATCATCAAATTCCTTTTTATGACCTAACTCACATCTAAACCCCTTATCCTTCTTTAAATTCAACAACAGTGAGAATACCTTTGTCTTTCCGCTTAGATTTGATATGAATCTTCTTACGAAATTTATTTTTCCAAGTAGAGACTGGAGCTGCTTTTTATTTTTCGGAGGCTCTATATTGAGTATAGCCTTCAGTTTGTTCAGATTTATCTCAATGCCCTTCTTATGGATAATGAAACCCAAGAAATCACCTACATTAATACACAAAAAACACTTTAATTGGATTCATCTTTAGTCTATATTTCCTCATCCTTGTGAAGGACTGTTGAAGGTGGTTTAAGTGACCACTTTCTAATGAGGAATTGATGATTATGTCATCCATATGAACTTGCATAAATGTTTCAATAAAGTCATGAAACGTAGAGTTCATTACCCTCTGATAGGTTGCACCAACATTTTTCAGACCAAAAGGAATCACCACTCATTCGTATGTGCCTAAGGCTCCAGGGCATTGAAATGTCATTTTAGCCATATCTTCCTCCGCATTAAAAATTTGGGAGGAACATTCACAAGTGGGACTTAAGTCTTAGGTCTTTGATTCCCCTCTTGTTAAAAAAGAACTCGTTGAGTTGGTCTTGTCGACAAACTTTCTTTGACTGATAGGGGTTGGTTTTTTCCAACTCTTTTGTTGCTTCTTTGTCAAAAATGGTGGATCAGCTCAAGCAAAACATAACCTCAGAATCATTGAGCTTACACTTATTCATAAAATCGACGAGCTCTTCCCCAACCTTGGGAAAAAACACCTTCAACTGCTTTCGTAACTAGGTTCATCCCCTTATGTGCTCTCATTGATATCGACCATGAACACATTCACAGGTTCAACGAAAAGATCCTCCTCGACCTTAGGATTAACTTCTTCCTCTGGTTGAAATTTTTTCTTATCAGGAAATTTTAGCCTCTCATTCTTCAACGCATTTTAAACAAGAACCTTGAAAAGCACACATTGAGTATTTGTATGGTCGAGGAAGTTATAAAATTTATAAAAAACTGTTTTTCTTTCTCTGTTCCAATGGAGGTGTCTTAAGCCCTTTAGGGATTACTATTTGACCATCAGAGACTAAAATATTGAAAATTTTGTCACATTTAGTTACATCAAACGTATAAGTATTGTAACAAATTTCTTGATTTTTGGTTCAATATGATCTGCCACACTGACCTTATTTTCCTCAACAAATTTGGTTGTCTGTGTCAGATAAGCTTTCTATTTCGTCTATCTCAACGTAAGCTATTTTTTTCCTTTTTATGATACATACTCGACCTGGCCTTTTCAGCTTTCAAATGTTCGACCTATCGAACCCTACTTGCCAATTGGGCCATACTGTTAAATATTGAGTGTCCAACTTTTTTCTAATGGAATAATCAAGATCTCATGCGGCCAAGTCGATCAATTCATGTTTATGCACCTGCGCGAAGCACCTTGACTTCATTATCTTAAATCTATTGAGGTAATCATCTATGGCTAATCTTAGATTGACCCATGTAGAACTATTCATGAAACGCTCTTCTAATTAATTCCAATTAAATATAGAACATAAAGGCAATGTGGTGAACCACGTTAAATGTTTCTATGTCAAAGAGTTAGAAAAATATTTCATTTTCAAGTTTTAAGTATTGGTTGTGTCACCGGCCTCAATTTGATACCTTGCAATATACTCAACCATGGGCTCATTAGTGTCATAAGAAAATTTGGTGAGTTTGGGGACTTTCCATCCCCTGGGAAGTTTTGTCTGTCGAATATATTTCAATAGAAGAGACATATGATTAGGCGTATGAAGGCCAATGTTAAGTTCATTCTAGTCCAAAATTTGTTTGACCATGTTAGTTATATTATTTTTCCCCCTAAAGTTGTTTTGTTGGACATTCATAAGTACTTGGTCGGTGTCCTGGTCTTTTGGCACCATAACTCTTTCAGGGTCGTTATAGGCTTGGTTTCCTTTGAATATCCTCGGTGGAGGTTGTTCAACAAGAATTTGTATGTTAGGGTTGACACAACTAGCTCAGAAGACGCCCCGAAAAAATCATTAATTCTACCCATCTGATGGGCCAACTGCTTGTAACTCTAGGTGGTATTTTATATTAGAGGATGAAACACAATACCTATTTGTTGTGTCAACATGTTCATCATATCATGGTTACTTTCATTCATTTGTTTCCTCATAGACACTATAGAATTTGTAGTTAAGGCTGGCATTCCATGAGGAACATATGGAACCCCTTCTTATGGTTGTTGCACGACGTGAAAAATGTCCACGAGCGATCGCACGCTTGAGATGATAAACAGAGTCTTCACTAAATTTTATTTATTACAACAAGAAATAGAAAATATCAATAAAACACTGAAAAGAAAAAGAAAATGGTCGTCGCAACCAAATTTGGGTTCGATAGTCGATTATACAAGGGGGAGGTATTAACACCCCTCACATCTGATGTACTCAACGAGAACTATTTAGTTAGCTTTGAGGATGGAATTATAGCTTTTTTATTTGCTTTCTTCTAGTTATTAAGAGTTGAGAGAAAAAAGAGAAAACGACCAAAATAGGTTTTTTTTTATTAAGGTGTCTGACGAGACTTTGAATCTCGCTCCTACGTATCTCCAGGTGCGATTGATAACTCAAGGCTATGTAGTTTTGGGTAGAAAATATTAATTTGTTGGTCAACTTTAGAGAAATATATTTAGTCACAATCTAACGAAAAATATTGTTTACTATCCAAAATAGGGGAGAAATGGGACGTTTGCATCACAGCAGAATAGATAGACATATCATATTCGCGCGAAAACATCGTTAGCTTACTCACACATATAAGGACGAAACATTGTTTTTCATCGTCTTGAGACGAAAAATCTTTCGTTTATGAAAAGGTTTTAAGTTTTAAAATCCAAAAGGCAAAGGGTTTGAATGTGTTGGATGTATTTTTGAGTGACCGTCGAATGCTCGGTTGGTCGAGCTAGATAGTTCGTATCCAAACAATTAGGGAAAAGAATAGGAGAAACTAGATCGTTCCTCTTTTTACCCAATTAATTGTAAAGGGAGTTAGATATGATTAAGGTATTTTGAATGGAAGACGAATACTCGAATGGTAGAGCTAGACAACTCGTATCCAAGTATTCGAGGAAAAGAATAGTATACACTAGACTTTTCCTTTTTCATCTGATGTATTATGAAAATAAGATTGCTTAGGTTTTGGTTATAAAGAAGTTCAAAAATGTATCGGGTTAGAAGTTTTTAGACTGATGACAATTGCTCGGATGGTCGAACTAGACAACTCATATCCAAACAATCAGGGAAAAGAATAGTAGACACTAGATCGTTCATTTTTCATCCTTTATGAAAATATATTCAAAATTGATTAAGCATATTTACTTTGATTTAAAAAATGCACTCAATATGAATCAAGGTTTGATTTGCGTTAGTTTCAAAATCGAATGAATCGATGGTGAAGATGGTTGCAAAAATAAATGAAATGTGAGAATTGTAACACAGTCGCGAATTCTAGCATGATGACGTAAACTCTAACACGAGGCGTAAATTACACCGCAAACCAATCAAATTGCAATATAATAGGATAAATGATATGCATACAATAAAGTTACAACAAGCACACATTTATCACAATCGAATCGAAGAGTAAAAAACACAAAGTATGCACATGTCAAATTATCATAACGTGAGGACACAAATTAAATTCACGTTACACAAAGACGTGCAATGCAAAGTTGTTAAATGCAAAATTTAAATTCGATTTAAATGTATCAAAAATTGATAAAACAAATTTTATTACAAGTAGCTATCGCGAAGCACGCTCATTGCAAATAAATTAAACGTAACGAATATAACATAATGAAAGCAAAAGCCACAGGTCGAAACGCAGAGTAGTGAAAAGCAAATGTGAATTGACAATATGCCAAACTACCAAAACACATATACGAATTCGAATTAATATGAGGAAAACTGAATTAAAAATGTCGCATGTATCCAAGAGAAAAATAGCCGGCAAATTGCTAACGTCAAAATGTGATCATTGATTTCAAAATAAAATACACAATAACGCAATATAGACGAATGAAATTAAACCAAATACACATGATATCCTCAAATCCAATTTCAACGCAACTATAAACAATGAAACAATGGCACATATACCAAATATTTTACTTAATATACCAAAAGCAAAATCCAGCAGCGTTACGATATATAAACCATGTATAACTTGCAGATTGAATCCTTGAATCCAACACAATAAAAATAAACAAACAGTATACACACAATACTAATTATTCACATTATTACATTAATGCTTACAACTTTAAACAAAAATACAACCCATCATACGAAATTAAACAAAATGAAAGTGAATTAAGCTCTAAATAGATAACATAAATAGAAAGCATAACACAACATATAACATAATATTTGAAATCTGAAATATACTCATCACAGTGTCGAATGCTACAAGGTGAAGTTGTTGCTGTCAGAGGAGAAAGCTCGTGGTGGTCAGAATACTTTGAACAGACATGGAGGAAGTGAGCTCATAGTGTGAAGAGATTGTTGTGATTTGAGTTTGAAGGAAAGTATGGATGAATCATGTTGTTTCAATGGTGTTGTTGTTGTGAACAATACACCAAATATGAGGTTCGTCGGAGGGAGCTTTCATGGTCAGAAAATGTGCACGGAGGAGGATCTTGGGTGGATGGATGTTGGAAAAGCGAAAAGGGAGGGTGTATGATGTTTTTTAAAGTTTTTGTGGTGTTTCACGTGGTGGGATATGGTGGTTGGTTGCATTTTAGGATGGTGGCTAGATAAAATCTATGGAGATGAAGTTGTGTGGATGTTACGGTGTAACTAATGTAGTTAGAAGAGGAAGATGTTTTAGAAAAATATTTGGTTCAACATATGGCCTTGTGTTTTGATGATAATAATACATAGTGTTTTAGAGAACAATTTTGAACCCTAATAATTTTTCTCAGTGTGCAGGTTTTATATTCAAGTTCTGACTCTGACTATATGACGTGTTACGTCATCAGTTTATAAAACTAGTGCACTCTAGCTTTGGGTTATGAGTTTAGAAAGTTGATTAAGCTCTGGATTATGTACTCAATGCTTCTGAAATCTACTTATCCAAGGCTTTGATACTATGAAACATCTAAAGCTGTTATGCTCTGGAGTCCTGCGCTCAACTCAACTTTGAACTATGTCATCAGACTCTGAAGACCAGGTTCTAAGGACTTGGATCAAGAATTTGAAGAGCAAGTTTATGAAGATTCTCTCAACCAGACTCTTACTCTTATCTTATACATGCTTTATCACAAACTTATAATAAACCTCTGAATATTGAAGATAAGATCAAAAGGTTTTACGTGAGAAAAATTGTACACATTACAAGATCAAATCTTCCTTCCACTATATTGATCAAATATTTCATACACATTAAAAGGCTAAGGATTGTACTATTGTACCATTTTGTCTCCCATTTTCACAAATTGTTATGCAAGGATACAACTGCATTTCGGTATTCCAATTCTACCCAACAACAAAAATCTTCATTTCCTATATAAAGAAGACTTTGAAGAATTCAAAAGCACGAAACTTACTACGCTATCATCATATGTGAATAGTGTTATTAGTGAATACTTTGAGAGAAAATAAACACTCACACAAGAACTTTTGGTCATACTCTTTATTGTAAATCTTTTGTGTGACACTTGTATTTCATTTGTGTATTCTGCTTTCTTATAAGCATTTTATAAACACACTTTGTATCAATCTATTTTATTTTATTTTTGTTCCTTAAGTGACTAAGGTTTAGTCTGTATACTCAATAAGACATTGATTGTTGGTCTTTGTATTATAATCAAATTTGATTATAGTGGATTAAGTCCTTATTGATAAGGAAAAATTGCCTTGGCGGGAGGACTGTTTCATCTTTTTATTCTTTGTTTGTTATTTATTGTGTTAGGGTGAAAAAACTCATTTTTTAGAAACCCAATTCAACCCCCACCCTTTATTGTGTTTCTATTCACCTTCAATTGGCATCAGAGCTCCAAGTCTAGTATTAACTGCGTATCAAACACTTCATTATGTTAGATGAAGATCTAGTTTGTGAAACACAATGGCAGGAGTCCCTCTACTAACTACACCTGCTGATAGAGAATCCTATAGTGTAAAACCTCTAAATTTTTATAGAGAAAAAATTGATTAATTGAAAGATAAAATAGAAAGTTTTTTCCTTGGTCATGATGTAGATCTATGGGATATGGTAGTTGTTGGCTATGTTCATCCTGCAGATGCTAGTGGTAACAAGGGGGAAAGAAGAGTGATGACTGATCAACAAAATAAAGACTACAAGAATCATCACAAAGAAAGAACTATCTTGTTGATTGTTATTTCATACACTGAGTATGAAAAGATCACAAATAGAGATACATCAAAGTCTATATTTTATTCTCTAAGAATGACTCATGAACGAAACACTCAAGTTAAAGAAATCAAGGCACTTGCCTTGATATGGAACTATGAAGCCTTCAAGATGGAAGATAATGAAATTGTTTAGAACATGTTCTCAAGGTTTCAGACTCTTGTTGCAGGACTGTAGGTTCTGGATAAAGGTTACTCAGTTGCATATCATGTGAAGAAGATTATCAGAAGCTTACCCAAGATATGGAAGCCTATGGTAATTGTATTGAAGCTCTCAAAGGATATGAACAACACAACTCTTGAAGAACTTGTGAGTTCTTTGAGAAGTCATGAGATAGAGCTTGAAAAGGATGATCCTCAAAGAAAAGTCATGTTTGTGGCTCTAAAATCCATAGGAAAGTCTGAGAAGATGAAAGCCTTTCAAGCTAAAGAAGAAGAGGACTCTGAAGAAGATTCAGAAGAAGATGATGAATTATCTCTTCTGCTCAGACGTGATAATCAACTCTGAAAGAAAAGACAAGGCAAGTTAAAAGGCTCCAAAAGGCCAGGTGGTCGCTCTGAGTCTACATCTGGACTGAAGAAATCGAGTACTGACAAAGACGTCATTTACTTCAAGGGTAAGGAGTCAGGTCATTACAAGAATGAGTGCCCCAAGCTGAAGAACAACATACCAAAGAAGAAGGACTTCAGAGGAAAGAAGAAAGGTTTAATGTCTACTTGGGATGACTCTGAATCATCGAGAGATGACTCTGAGGAAGAGAAAGCTAATGTGGCATTGATGGCAAGCACATAAGTACCTAATGAAAAGATTCTATCAGAATCAGAATCTGAGTCAGGCTCTGAAAAGGTATTCCCTAACTTATCTAGTTCTAAATTAGAATAATATCATTCTAAAATTCTGAAAAAGTATTAGAAGCTTCAGAATAAATACAAGGATCTGAAACAAGTTCATGTATTTGAATATGAAGCGCATATTAAGCTTATGAAAGATTTCTCCATTTTGAATGAAGAGAATTTTATTCTGAAGAATGAAAATTCTGCTCTTCAAACTAAAAGTTCTAAACATGAGAAAGAAATCCTTTGATAAGCTTTTGTGTATTTTGAAATTTTCATAAAGAAAGTATGACAAATCTTTTCAGACATTTCTGGTTAGAAATATAGATAGAAGCAAGATGGCTTTAAAGATCTATAGAGTTAGCGGAGATGGAAGAAGAGGAATTGGTTATGTACCTAAATAAAAAGCTATTTCAAAACCTAAGGCAAAACAAAAATCTCTGAACTCCTATTTCTCTTATGCTTAAACACAATGATTATTTTGCACAAAAACCTAAGTTCTTTAAGAACTTTGGGAGAATTGACAAGAAAGGACCCAAAAATATGTGGCGTAGCTAAGATAAGATAATATATGTTACAGACATCCTTGGCAGCTCAATTGAAATAAAAATCATGGTACTTGGACTCTGGATGCTTACGACACATGACGAGAAGAAGGGATATGTTCCAAGACTTAGAACCTAAGCCAGGTGGCTTCGTGGGTTTCGGAGGTGATCAAAAAGGGAAAATGATAGGCTCTGAAACAGTTGGTAACAATCCTCTCCCTTTTATTACTAATGTTTTATTAGTTAAAGGATTAATGCATAACTTATCACCTATAAGTCAATTAAATGACAATGGTTATAATATAAACTTTAACCAAAATTCTTGTAAAGTTGTTAGTCAGAAGGATGACTCTATAACACTTTTTTCTACCCCACAAGTATTATGGAAACATAATAGAATTTATCAGAGTAAAATTTTAAACACCATAAAAATCACCTCAAAGGGCATACATTTCTCAATAAATTCAAATCAAGATCAATGCTCCATAAGCAACGAGTTTTTCTCAAAATTACTCAAAAGTGCTCAAATGACAGCGGAACTCAAAAAGGCAAAAATCCAAAGTTTTCCTTTTACCGCAAATAAATCAACATAACAAAAACTCAATAAAATAGTTTGAATCAAAGACCCCATCCCGATCTTACACTATCAGAGCAAGACCCTCTAAGTCAACCACAATGGCCAACGATCCAAAAACTTCAAAAATCCTCGATGGCATCCACGACTAAACCTGGTCATCTGCACGTTACCCATGTGGAGGCAACATTCAAACAGACAGGGTGAGTAAAACGATTCATATGAATCAATATATAAAACAACGTCATTTTTATATTCAACATCATAATCATCAAGGAACATCAAAGGTCACAACATTATAAATTACACCAAATTGTCACATAAATGCAAATGCAACAAGACTCATGCATGTGGTACCAATCATCACAGCTCAGGGCCATCAACCCTTCATAGATCCCCATCAATAGGATCGATTCTATACAAGAAACAAAGCACATCAAAATACCTCACATCCGCATAATGGAACTGAAGCCAAAGAAATCAAGGTCTTGAACCGAAGTCCGGATGCATATGAATGCATGATGCACACGTCAATAATCACCCTCATAATAACATCATAGGTGCATCATCAAAATCAAAATCATCATCATAAATCATGTCATTATAGAATCATCAAAAACTCATGGAAATATCATCATATCTCATCATCATTACTCATAGGAATCATCATTATACAACCATGTATTATTCTCGTCGGAATCATAGTTATACTCATGGTAATTCATCATACAATCACGTATTTAATCTTATAAAAATATTAGACAATCAATTATCTTATTTATACTATGTTATATCCCTGTTGATCATCTTTCCAATGCTTCGAACGGGGATCAAAACAGACTTACGGATCTAAAGTTACGTCCAAAACGATTTCGACCGAAAACATGAACAGTCGTGACGGACATCATGCAATTTTCTGCGTTTTCCACTGTTTGAGGCCTTCCGGACCTCCGATTTCGATTCCGTAAAAATCCAAACTCTCACAAAATTACAACCCATTCAACATTATAATTATCTCAAGTAAATTTACAATTTTAACACAATTAGACTATCAAATCATTGTTTTAAGATTATGCCTAAAACCTTTAAAATTAAGGGATATATGTTCAATCCCGTATCATATTTACGCCTCTAATTCCCATAATTTCTAAAAAATACCCCACAGTCATTAGAGTTATCACAAATAACTTATCCTACAGGGTTAAACAATCTCAACAACAGATTTTGGCTACGAAGGCCTAATTTCCTCTACTCTCAAATCAACCTCAAACCTATCAGACCATCAGTTCAAATCTCTATACGGTTAAAACCTCAATAATAGATTTTGGCCATGAAGGCCTACTTTCTTTCAAATCCAAATCAACCTCAAACCTATCAAACCATCAGTTCAAATCCCTATACGCTTAAAACCTCAATAATAGATTTTGGCCATGAAGGCCTAATTTCCTTTATCTCAAATCAGCCTTAAACCCTTTAAACCCTTAAATCAGCTTTAAATACATTGAATCACATATTGAAAACAATAAGGGCAATACTCCCCATACCTTAATTTCCGACTCTAAGTCTTTTCCTTTGATTCTTGGAAACCTTGTGAAACTTTTGCCTCAATCCTCTTTCTCAGAGCTCTAACCTCTATTTCTTTCCTTTTCATGGTCTAACAGGAATGAATCCTAATTCCGTCAAAATTCCTTTTTGTTAAACCTAAATTTGGGCCTATAAGTTGGGCTTTTCCAATATTACCCTCAATAACTCCTCCTTAATTGTCCAATTTGCCCTTAATTCACTTAGATTTATTTAAAATTAATAAAAATACCAATATATTCATATTATATACTATTATTTAAATAAATAATTCAAAATCCATAATTTTCAATACTTCATACCAACCACCGAAAATCACCAAAAAATTGAATATTCATATTTAAATAAATTAAATAAATATTCCAATAAATTTTGGGTGTTACAACTCTCCCCCACTTAAAAGAATTTTCGCCCTCGAAAATTACCTCAAGGAAGCAGAGTCGGATACGACTCCCTCGTCTGATCCTCACGCTCCAAAACCCAACTTTCTCTAGCTGGTCCTCTCAAAACTACCTTTACCAAGGAAATCTCTTTACCTCGCAGTTGCTTCACTTCTTGTTTATCAATCCTTACTAGCAATGCATCAACAGTCAAATCATCTCTCACTTGTACATCATCCATTTGAATCACATGTGACGGATATGGAATGTACTTCCTCAACTGAGACACATGAAACACATCATGTAAATTCGCAAGCGACGGTAGTAAAGCATTCCGACATGCAACTTCTCCCACGCTTCCGCTGCGCCACTCTGATACGGACCAATAAAACGCGGCGTGAGCTTTCTGGATTTCAAAGCTCGGCCAACACCAGTTACCAACGTAACTCTCAAAAACATGTGATCTCCTTCATGGAACTCAAGTGCTTTCCTTCTCTTATCATGGTAATTCTTCTGACGACTCTGCGACGCTTTCATCTTTTTTTGGATCATCTTGATGTTTTCAGTCCTCTCTTGCACAATCTCAGGTCTGAGTACAACACTCTCGTCTGATTCATACCAACATAAAGGAGTGCTACATCTCCTACCATACAATGCCTCATATGGTGCCACTCCGATACTAGAATGATAATTGTTGTTGTAGGTAAACTCAATCAACGATAAATGACTATCTCATGATCCACCTTGATCCAATACACAAGCTCTCAATAAATTCTCTAAAGACTGGATAGTTCTCTCTGTCTGTCCATTCGTCTGCAGATGATAGGCAGGACTCAACCTCAACTTAGTATCCAACACTGTCTGCAAGATCTCCCAGAACCTCGATGTAAATCTCAGATCTCTATCAGACACAATACTTGAAGGAATACCATGCAGTGTCACATTATCATCCATATACAATTCGTCCAGCTTCTGCAATAAACAATTGATCCTCATCGGTATAAAATGAGCCGATCTGGTCAATCTATCAACAATCACCCAAATTGAATCATTGAATCACATATTGAACATAATGAAGGCAATATTCTACATACCTTAATTTCCGACTCTAAGCCTTTTCCTTTGATTCTTGGAAACCTTGCGAAGCTTTTGCCTCAATCCTCTTTTTTAGAGCTCTGGCCTCTATTTCTTCCCTTTTCACGGTCTAACAGGAATGAATCCTAATTCCCTCAAAATTCCTTTTTGTTAAACCTAACTTTGGGCCTATAAATTGGGCTTTTCCAATATTACCCTCACTAACTCCTTAATTGTTCAATTTACCCTTAATTTACTTATATTTATTTAAATTAATAATAATACCAATATATTCATATTATATACTATTATTTAAATAAATAACCCAAAATTCATAATTTTCAATACTTCATACCAACCACCGAAAATCACCAAAAATACGAATATTCATATTTAAATAAATTAAATAAATATTCCAATAAATTTGGGGTGTTACAGGCTCTATCTTTTTCAATGGAAAGAGGAATAATAACATTTATAAGACTAGACTTTTCGTTGTTAAAAATTAGAATATAAAATGTCTTATGTCTGTTAATGAAGAGCAATGGGTTTGGCATAGGCGATTGAGCCATGTTAGCATGAGAAAAATTTCTCAGCTAAATAAGCTTAATCTAGTCAGAGGTCTCCCAAATCTGAAGTTCTCTTCAGATGCTCTTTTTGAAGCATGTCAAAAAGCCAAGTTTTCAAAAACTTCTTTCAAAGAAAATATTGTCATTTCTACCTTTAGGCCTTTGGAACTTCTACACATTGGCCTTTTTAGACCAGTGAAATTACTTTTGTCAATGGCAAGAAGTATGGTTTAGTCATTGTAGATGACTACAAGGATGACTCATATTTTGTGTTTGCTACCTTCTGCTCTCAAGTGCAAAATGAGAAATACTTTAGAATTGTTAAAGTTAGAAGTGATCATGGTGGAGAATTTGAAAACAAATATTTTGAGAAACTCTTTAATAAGAATGGAATTTCCCATGATTTATCCTACTCTAAAACTCCACATTAGAATGAAGTTGTAGAGAGGAAGAATATGACTTTGCAAGAGATGACAAGAACCATGATCAATGAGACTAATATGGCAAAAAAAAACTTTTAGGCAGAGGCATTCAACACAGCTTGTTACATTCAGAACAGGATCTCTATGAGACCTATTCTGGGTAAGACTCTTTATGAATTGTAGAAGAACATAAAACCCAACATTTCATATTTTTATCATTTCGGTTGTGATTACTTTATGCTTGACACTAAAGACAACATGAACAAGTTTGATTCTAAAGCACAAAAGTGTATTATGTTAGGATACTCTGAACACTCTAAGGGTTATAGAGTATACAACACAGAAACACGAATTATTGAGGAATTAATTCATGTTAGACTTGATGATAAGCTTGATCCTAAAATGTTAAAGCTAGTTGAGAAGTTTGAAGATTTGGAGATCACTTATTGAAGCTCTGAAGGTAAAGAATCAGAAGCTAAGGAATATGAGACTAAAGACTCTGAAAATGTTCAACCAGTAACTATTGAAGTTTAGACTCCTCTAAGGAATTACAAACAAAGATCCTTACATTCTAAAGAACTGATTCTAAGCGATAAGATGGGACCAGTTAGAACCAGATCCTCATTCAAACCTTCTGAAGACACGCTTTTATGTTGGTGTCCCTCATAGAATATACATTTACTGATGAAGCCCTTCTAGACCCAAAGGAACTCATGTCATTGGGATAAGATGGGTCTTCAGAAACAAGCTGAACAAACTAAGAGAGGTGGTAAGAAATAAGGCCAGAGTGGTTGCACTAGGCTATAGTCAGCAATAGGGGGTTGACTATATTGAGACCTTTGCACCAGTTCCCAGGTTAGATTATATTCGTCTTTTAATTTATTTTGTTGTTAATCATAACATCATCTTGTATCATATGTATGTTAAGAGTGCATTTCTTAATGGTTACATAACTGAACAAGTGTATGTACACCAACCTCCTGGTTTTGAAAATCATAAAAACCCATATTTCGTTTTCAAACTTAAGAAATATTTGTATGGTCTAAAATAAGCTCCTAGAGCATGGTATGAAAGGCTAAGCAATTTTCTTTTAGAAAATTATTTTACCAGAGGAAAGGTTGATACAACTTTATTATGTAAAACATTCAAAAATGATATTCATGTTGTTCAAATTTACACGGATGATATCATATTTGGTTTTACCAATGATGCTTTGTGCGAGGAATTTGCTAAGTCTATGCAGGAAGATTTTGAGATGAGTCTAATGGGAGAACTCAAGTTCTTTCTGAGAATCTAGATTAATCAAAGTCCAGATGAAACATATATTCATCAGAGTAAATATACCAAAAAACTCCTGAAGAAGTTTAAAAGTTCAGAATGCAAGATAGCTACAACTCATATGCTTCCTACATGTATTCTTGAGAAGGATGAGGTAAGGGCTAAGGTAGAGAAAAAGGTATACAGATGTATGATAGGCTCTCTCTTATACTTAACTACTTCTAGACCTGACATTTTATTTAGTGTCTGTTTATGTGCTCGTTTCCAATCAGATCCTAGAGAATATCACTTAACAGTTGTTAAGAGGATCTTCAGGTATTTAAAAGGTACTATTAACTTTGGCTTGTGCTATAGAAAATCAAAATAATACAAGCTGGTAGGTTATTGTGGTGTTGATTACGCTGGAGATAGGCTTGAAAGAAAAATCACTTTTGGGAGCTATTAGTTTATGGGAGACAACTTAATCTCATGGTCCAGCAAGAGAAAATCAACAATAGCATTATCAACTGCAGAAGCTGAGTACATTGCATCTTCTGGATGCAGCACTCAGATGCTCTGGATGAAAAATCGGCTAGAATATTTTCAGATATATGAGAGTAACATTTCTATTCTCTGTGATAATACTTCTTCTATTTGTTTATCTAAGAATGCCCATTTACATTTTAGAGCTAAACATATTGAGATTAAACATCACTTTATATGTAACTATGTTCAGTAGGGTATTTAAAACTTAAAATTTATTGATACAAACCATCAATGCCTTGATATCTTAAAAAAACTCTTGTTGAAGATATATTTGTTTTCATTCTGGAAAATTTGAAAATGGATTTATGTCCAGAAGGAAAAAGATGATTATCTCAGAATGTTTATTTTCTCAGAAAGATTTAATTAGACTCTGAGAGTTACTGACTTTAAACCTTGAGTCTTCTGAAGTGTGAATGATTTCAAAGTTCAGAAGTATGTAGTCAAAATCTCCTTGTTAAACGTTATGTATTTTGTGTATTGAATAATTATTGCATTATAAGCTGTCAAAAATCTTGGGTAGTCGATTAATTTTAAAGTCAATTGTCTCAAAAACTGAAATTCTTCTAAACGGGCGATTAAAGCATTGGGTAATGAGATTTCTTGGGAATAAGTAAAATGTATCTACACATTCCCCCTTGTCAGATTTATTGCATTGTTCAAGATTCTGTTATGATTGCTAAAACCTTTATAAAACTCACTTCACTCACCTTCACACACTTACACTACTTTAATTTCCTACAATTTCTCTCTTTTAAACCAAAAATTTCTCTGCAACCCTAAATTTTTTTCATCATCATCAATGGCTCAATGTCAAGAACCTGCCCAACAACAACAAAAAAAAACCCAACAAGAATGACAATCTACATAACAACAAGAACAAATAAAAGAATGAATTAAGGAACTTACTCTTTCTACCCCAATTAATCAGTTAGAAGTTTTATGTGAATTACTGGTAGGTTTTGAAAACCTGAAAGCAAATGGGTATGATTTGACTGAAGGAATTAAATCTCAAGGTTGGGAAGGTTACTTTGATCATCTCAAAGGACCTGTTTATATTGAATTAGTGAAACAGTTTTGGATCTTTACTCATACCATAAATCTTTAAATTCATTCTTATGTGTTAGTGCACAAGATAACCATCACTGAGAAATCAATAGCAAAGCTCTTAAACCATGATGGTTATGGGAAGAGATGCTTTGAGATGCCTTCCAAGAAGGCAAGGATGGACGTTATTGCTGAAGTTATTTTTCAGGATGAAAAGAACTCCTCAAATACCAAGTGTACATCCCATAAATTATTTGGACAACCAAAATTTCTAAACTTGGCTGAGATATCCATTTTTTGGTCGAGACCGACACACATAGGCCGACCTCTGATATCGGGTGGTCGGGTTCTTTAAAGAAATTAAGAAGTGGGATAAAGTTCGGTAACTATTACATAGTGATTAATAAATCGGTTACATACTACTAATGGTCATAAAACGATTACAAGTACTTATTAACTCCGTTACGAATAAATTAAAATGGTTATGTTTATGATGACGATAAAGCTTAATTGTAGTGACTATTCAGTAGAGGAAAAGGGGGATAGACATGACGAATAACATAGTAAGGAGAGAATACAAAGAAACCTCGGGCCATCAACAATGGTGGCCATGAATCCTATAGATTTACAGACACTCAACCATTCATTTTTGGCTCTCCCTGACTAACAACATGGAAGTCAACCTTTCTGAGCTGCATTCATCACAAACCCTCAACAAAATCTTCTGATTATATCAACAATGATCAAAAACACATGTTGTACTACATTTTATCTAGAGTTAAGATGAATTTGCCTTCAATACTTTTCAAGTATCTTAGGGAGTTGGTCAGAGAAACAAGAGACGGTTCTCCAAATCCCAGAAAGTGGATACCTCATAGAAGATTGATTTCTGATATCCTATTTGAGAATAAGTTGGTTCAAACACTGATGGACATAGGTTTTACCAAGGAAGTGGAATTTAATATTGGTAAAACCTTGAATGGAAGGAACATGAAGAACATGTCACTAATCTCTACTGTCATTGACCATTCACAACTTTTGGATAAGAAAACTGTTGGTTCGAAAAGAATTCCCATTGATAACTACCCTCTACTCACTGAGAAATATCCTCAGGAGGTTATGGAATTGTACGTGGTTGATTATTTGGAAACAAGTGTGACTCCGGCTTTCTATTCCTTTGATGAGTTAGAAGAAACAACTCCTGATGTTTAATCTTTGAAAAGGAAGAGGAAGTTCAAGTATATTGGTGATGGAACCTTTAGAACTACTGAGCCCCCAACCAGGATTGATAGAACTTTTGACATCTTGAAGAACAATATGCAATGTGAAGAAGCTGTTAGTTATGGGAACTCCAAAGCTTTTGAAGTTGCTACACCTTAGACCAAGCCTAATGGTAAATCCTATATGACTGAGACTCCTTTTAGTTCTACTCGTTCTGCTTTTACTATTTCATCTACTCCACTTTAACCATCTCTTATTCCAACTCCAACACCTAATTACACTCCCTTTGGAACTATCACAACTCCCATCTCAAAACAACCACCAACATCTGTAAAAATCACCACTTTAATACCTATTGTATTTGTTACTATCCCAATACCAATTTCAACAATATCTGAATCAACCACTACTATTATTGTTCCAATTATTTCTAAAACTAAAACAACCGCTGCTCCAATAACCACAACAACTGTACCAACACAAATAATACCAATTGTTGAACAACCATCTAAACATCCCATTATAACAACTGAACATCCAACTGAACTAACACCACCACCAACTATTCAACCAATCCCTACTGATCCTCAACCAAATATTCCAAATAACTCATCTTCTGACACAATCAACTCTACTTTATCTTCAGTCTATATCACCATACCAAAAGTCAGTGCCTTTCCAAAAGACACCCTAACTCCACCAAAGCCACCCCCTCAATCAAACCAAGTTGATGAACTAATCATTGACACCTTTTAGGAATGCCTAAGAAATAATGAACCATCAACTCCTGTTTCTTCTGACTAAACCATTCATATCTCTTCTGACCATGAAACTGAACCTAAACTTGAACCTATCATTGACCCTAAGGAAATAGATGTTCTAGTTAGGCAGTTTAAGGAAAAATCGAATGAGCGTCTTCACTCTCTGATGGAAGAATGCACAGAATGCTTAACCCAACTCAGAGTGATTATGCATGGTTTAAGTTTAGAAGGTGGATGAACTCCCGCTCTTGGGATCTGAAGGAACTCAACTACAAGGCTTCTGAGAGGAGGTTCCATGATAAGTTGGCTGGAGTTATTGAGCCGCTTGTGGAGTTGTTTACTCCAAATCCTCCTCCCACTCCTGAACCTGAAGTTGAGGAAGAAGCTGATGTTGGTATGGAAACAGAAGTCCATCCTCCTGTAAGAATAAGAATTGTCTCTGCAAGATTATCTCTATGTTTTGACGATAACAATGAAGTATTTGTGAAAGAACTATTTTATGTTCTAATGTTTGTTGTGTGTAGATCACGTTAATTTTAGATATCAGATCAAACAAACAATATTTAGATGTGCATTTAATTCTATATGTGAGTTACTATGTGTGACAAGTCACAAAGCGTGTTTAAGAAGCGAGTATACCTTTGTATCTGATAACAATGAAGTATTTCTGAAATAACTATTTTATGTTCTAATGTTTGTTGTGTGTAGATCACGTTAATTTTAGATATCAAATCAAACAAATAATATCTAGATGTGCATTTAATTCTATATGTGAGTTACTATGTGTGACAAGTCACAAAGCGTGTTTAAGAAGCGAGTATGCCTCTGTATCTTATCACGATCAGAAAGATCCAAAGATGCTGTATATTGTGGTTGCAATGCTCTTGTGGATTCTGCTCTGAGAAGTGCATCTGATCTTGAAGCTAATAACGCATCTGAGATATAGTCCTCTGAAGAACCAAGCTCTGAAGACTCTAATGACTTGAAGCTCTGAAGGCTGAAGGCTCTGAAGACCAAGTGCAAAAAGACTCTGAAGACTTAAGGGTTCTGAAGATCAAGACTCTGAAGACTCTGAAGATATAATCCTCTGAAGATCTACATGCTGAAGACTCTGATGACTTGAAGCTCTGAAGGCTGAAGGCTCTGAAGACCAAGTGTAGAAAGACTTTGAAGACTAGATTTTGAAGTTGAAGATTATATAGCGTCACCCAGACAAAGACTTATTACTCAGATAAGTTGTTGTTATCCATTCTGATAAACAAGGTGCTTAAGTCTAACGAATCTGATGTTATTGTGCTATCTTACCAAAGTAGTTTCTGAACTACTCATCAGATACATCATCAGAAGAACCAAGACAAGAAGATGATCTATTCAATCTAATAAACAAAGATCACAACGTTATGAAAATATTCCACGTGATATATTAACGTTACAAGAAAAGGACAAAAGAGAATGACATCACTGTATTATTCAACACGTGATTATTCTATCCATTTGGGATATGACCGTTGGAATTTGAAAGGACATCTCTACCCTCACAACAACTATCTTGAATACACTATAAAAGAAGAACATTTGATTCATTCAAATGTTAGCTTGTTGGCAAGCATGTTAGCTTGTTAGAAAGAAAGTAATATGGAAACTAGTGCTTTAACAATCTCGTAGAGATTTATCTTTAAATATAGTTTTTGTATTAGGAAGAAAGGAGCCGTTGCTCAATACTTGCCATGTACTTTAATTAGGAGTAATCTGCTTAATAAGAAGCACTCATGTAATCTCCGGCAAAACAAATTCAATTTAGAATTGGTGGTTCCTCAAGTGATCAAGTGACGATCAGAATACTTGAGAAGACGAGTGGCTGTTGTCATCGTGATTAAAATCCTAACAGGAAATCTTGAGGGATCGGATTCTGTTAGCTCAATGACCGTTATATCTGAAAGGATCACTGAACATGTCATTGTCTGATTGTTAGTCACCAGCAGTTTGCTTGTGCATCTGTAATCAGTTTGGTTATAGTGGATTAAGACCTCATTTGAGAGAGGCAAAATCACCTTGGAAGGGTGGACTGGATTAGCTTGAGAGTTACTCAAGTGAACCAGGATATATCATGTGTTCTTTACTTGTATTATGCTTTATCATCTATGCTTCCGCAATGCATCTTATAGAATCACGTAAAACAACAAGTGAAGAGGCGAAAAAATTATTGAGGTGAAAACCCAATTCAAACCCCCCCTTTCTTGTGTTTTTCTCACACCTTCACCTCCTCCTCCTCCTCCTCTAGAAACAGAAGTTGCGACCACTTCTAGAAATAATACTATTGTGGAAGCTGAAGACTCTGGTTCTGAACCATCCTTGGTGCTGAAGATTCTTCAAGAGTTGAAGACTAAGAATCAAGTTGTTAGAACACAGTTGGACAAGTAAACCGAAATGTTCAAGGAATATGCTGAGACTAACACCAAGATTGAAGGTATGCTTCAAGCTATTTTGTCAAGACCACCACCCTGATCTTAGAAACCTTTTTTAACTTGTTACTTTATAGTTTTTACTTAATTATTTTATCATTTCTGATTTTGATTATGTACTTTTCCATGTTTTTTGGATAGTGAATTCTTATCTACCCATCTCAAAACATTGGGTAGAGTTACCCATAGAGTAAATTGCATTGAAAATCTACAAATTTTAAACTATTAAATAAATAACTAAATATATTAAAATGATATGACATTAATTGATTGGTTGAAGGTACACTGCCCAACTTTTTGTGATATGTAGAGAAGTTCTCCCCTTTTTGGATTCTGAATGAAATGAAGTTTCTATGTCTTTTACTTTGTCTATTTTCTTTTTATCTTTTTGATTGATGACAAAGGGGGAGAAAGTGGATACGATTTTGATATACTTATTTCTCTTCTGACACCCAAACAGTTGACTTTGAGTTTTCTAATTTCTAATTCTAACAACTAATCTAGGAGCTTTAAATAAGTTAACAATTTTTTGCAAACTTTTTCAATCAAGTTAACCAGGTTATTCAGAAGTTGAGAACTATAGTTAGAAGATATTAACCATGTTTATATGAGTCAACCAGACATGTATATGATAACCAAACTTTCTGATACTTGAAGCCAAGTCAATTCTAAAGACTTTTGCAAACAAGCTTCTTTGTTCAGGGAAGTTATTTCTATCATGCTGATTAAGACATTTTATGTGTTAAGATTATTTTAAGTCTTAAACTCAGGGGGAGCTTGCAAACCTAACTCTGAAGTTCTAAGCTGAAAAATAATTTTAATAGCATAAGATTCAGGGGAAGCTTACAAACCTCACTCTGATACTTTTATGTGATTAAACCATGTAAAAATTATTCATCAAAATATATGGTTTTGTCATCATAAAAAAATGGGAGATTGTTAGAACAAGATTTGGTTCTACATCTGACCTTATGCTTTGATTTTATATTCAAGTTCAGTGTGCAGATTTTATATTCAAGTTCTGAATTTGACTAAATGACGTGTGATGTCACCAGACTCTGAAACTAGTGCACTCTGGCCCTGAGTTATGCGTTTACAAAGCTGATTAAGCTCTGGATTCTGTAATCAACAATTTTGACATCTACTTATCCAAGGCTTTGATACTCTGAAGCTTATAAACCTGTTACGCTCTGAAGACCAAGTTATGAGGAACTGGATCAAGACTCTAAAGACCAAGTTTCTGAAGATTCTCTCAACCAGACTCTTACTCTTCTCTTATACATGCTTCATCACCAACTTATCAGAAGCTTCTGAATGTTAAAGATAAGATCAAAATGTTTTACGCGATAAAAATAGTACATAGTACAGGATCAAATATTCCTTCCACTACACTGATTTTGTGGGCTAAGGATTGTACTATTACACCATTTTTTCTCCCATTTTCAAAAACAGTTATGCAAGGATACAACTGCATTTTGGTATTCCAATTCTACCCTCCAATGGATCTCTTCATTGCTTATATAAAGAAGACTTGGAAGAATTGAAAAACACAAAACTTACTATGCTATCATCATATGTGAACAATGTTATTTGTGAATACTTTGAGAGAAAATAAGCACTCACACAAGAAATGTTATTCATACTCTTTATTGTAAATCTTTTGTGTGACACTTGTATTTCATTTGTGTATTCTGCTTACTTAGAAGCATTTTGTAAACACACTTTGTATCAATCTATTTGGTTGTATTTTTGTTCCTTAAGTGACTAGGATTTGGTCTGTATACTCAATAAGACATTGATTTTTGGTCTTTGAGTTATAATTAAGTACAATTATAGTGGATTAAGTCCTTGTTGATAAGGCGAAATCACCTTGGCGGATGGACTGTGTTAAGTATAACAAGTGTGTGCAGTGTGGATAATAGTCTCACATTCGATAGGAATGTGGTAAATTGAGCATTTATAAGTGGGATAACTCACACGCCTATCACCTTAAGGTTTTATGTGAGTATATAAGGTGTTCCTCTAGGAAGGAAAAACCCATAATGTTCAATGCTCCATAGTGAAAATCTCCCCTAACAGTGGTATCAGAGCCTGGTTCGAATGAATGACTGACTCACGTTATTAAAAGTACTCCCCATAGATGGTGGTTAGGAGGTGTCTCGTTGAAGAATGTTAACGGTGGTATAAGGGTGGTGAGTAAGAAACACACAACAGAAAATGAAGTTGCACAATTGAAGCTTCCACTTAAAGGGGAGCATTGTGGAAGCATTGAGGATATACTCATATTTAGAGGGAGTGTTAAGTATAATAAATGTGAGTAGTGTTGATAATAGTCCCACACTGGACATAAATATGGTGACTTGAGCATTCATAAGTGGGAGAACTCACACACCTATCACCTTAAGGTTTTGGGTGAGTATGTAGTATGTCTCTCATAAAGGTGTTCCTCTAGGAAGGAAAGTCCTACAATGTTCAATGCTCCCTAGTGAAAATCTCCCTTAACAGGCTTGAGGTAGCTTGTGTTATAGCGAACAAGTATAAAAATAACTATTTCATTATTTTTGTTCTTCGTTTGCTATTTGTTCTGTTAGGTTGAAAAAACTTTCATTTTTTAGAAACTCAATTCAACCCCCTTCTTATGTTTCTCTTCACCTTCAAGATATTGTTTTGTGTGAAATGAGAGGTTGTAGATTTTTATGAATAATACTTTCTGTGTGAGTTGTAGTTGGTGTATGAGGGAGATGAACAAAGTAGAATGAGGTGGAAATGTGGCTTCAAACAAAATGAGAGAGAGTCAGGTCCTTGGTGCACTGTGTTCAAGATATGTATATTTACACACTTTTCATTTTTTTCTTACTTTTTTCTTTCACTTTTGAAAAATCATAGAGAAATTGTGAAATAAGGGTGACATTGATTGGTTAACTCCCTCATCTCTAAGTCGATTATAGTATGTGTATATATATATATATATATATATATATATATATATATATATATATATATATATATATATATATATATATATATATATATATATATATATATATATATATATATATATATATATATATATATATATATATATATATATATATATATATATATATATATATATATATTAAGTGCATTATGGTTTTGATTTTAATTTTATTCCAAAAGTTCCCTTAGATAACTTTGGTGCTCAAATATGAGTTTAAAATGAATGAAATAAAAATCAACAAATATTTTTTTATAAAAACAAATAAAATCAAACTGAATATTTTATTGATTCTATTTACTTTTTGGAATATTTTGATAAATAAATAAAAATGTGACGAGAAAATGCGTGAAAAAAAGGAATGAATACATTAAAATAGTCTATGTGAAATAAAGTTCTGTAAAACAGACAATCGCGGGTCAAATCTTGCGATAAAAAACACCCGAATGAAAAGGCTTACATTGAACAAAATGCGAGAATAAAAGGATGCGAAAAAAATAAACAAGCACACTCGATTAAATTATGCGAAACATAGATCCATAAAATAGACAGTTGCAAGTCCTATCTCGAAATTTTTTGCCCACTAAATTTACGTGCAATTGAGAAATGCATCAACCGGTCTGTCTGTAAAACCGAAATTTTATTTTGGTTGACTTTTTAGGCATTAGGCCTAAAGAAATGCATGTCATTATATGCCGATGATGCAAATTCCCTATGAATGAATCAATTTATTAATTTAGGGGAAATTTTGGGGTATGATTATTGTGTCATTCGACCAGGGTTGCTTATGGTAGATCCTGACGCCAAATGTAGATTGAGGAGTGATGCTATCATTGCAGCATTATCTGTAAACGTCAAGACATGCCTTTTTAACCCCTCCCTCTTGGCAGTTGACATGCCATATGGTTAATCCCAAGTACTTAAGGGTAGGGTAAAACTTGAGACATAAGGGAGATTAGAGGCCCCTCCAACCAATGAAGTAGGCCTGATTGAAGTTGTTACATTTGTTACTGCCAGTAAAGCAACTATTACTTCTAGTATTGACATTGAAGTCGCTACTGAAGTTAGAAATGAGCCTGTGATAATAGGATTTTTTCTCTCTGTTGTACCAATTGTCGAAGTGATTGTTGGTTCTAGGTCTGGAGCATTATTTCGGGAAGAAAAGTAATTTTTGGGTTAACCATTTCATCTAAAATCCTACCACTCCTCAAACACATATGACTTCTAACATTGAAAACATTTCAAATAGAACAAAAATGTTTAGATGATACGATAGTTTCTTGTAAAAGAAAAATATTTTTGCACAATACGTCTCATCAAGTGTGTCAATTTGTTCGTAGGTGTTTTTAGCGAACAATCACGAGTTTACAAGTATGTGAAATTAACTAAAAATATTGGGAGTGATTTTGTGCAAACACGTTTACCGAAAAATATGTATATGAAATGACTATGAATGTTTGTGTGCATAAAAGATATTAGAGATAAAAAAATTGAATTAAAGTAAAAGAACTTTGCAATAAACAACATTAAATAATTGCAGTAAATGACAAAAGGAAAAGCTTTTTCAATCAAGGAAACATAAAGATAATATAATAAAAAAAGACGTAGACTCACATGTTACTCAAAAATTGTTTCTCACTTTGACTTGGGTACTCTAGTTCTATAGAGATGATATTTGAAATTTACGACTTTGATTACAATATATGAAACTGCTATATATACTAAACTAAGGATAATCGTCTTTGACAATTTACTCTTAGAGAATCGACACGTCTTCAAAGACATGCAACTTAATTTTTTGATGCCCTTCCACATCGCCAGTATTTGAAAACAACTGAAAACCATTATCCCGCGTTCTTAATTACTCTTAGAGACTAGTAACTACTTACTCGTCGAAGGTGGTTGCTGATAGTGTTAAGTCCTTTCTTCAATATTTGGTTTCCCCGATCTTCTAAGTCCTTAGGGTCGTCGAACGCCTCGACCTCGACATGGTGTCAAATGGTCACTCAAATATGTTCCTGAAACTCACACAAACCATACCTCAAGATCTGCTCTTGAGATTCTTCCAAACCATGTCTCAAGGTTCCAGTCGGAACGCTCCAAACGATGTTGCCACTCATGTCGACTTATGTCAATCAATGCGAACACTTAGCAATTTCGTAATGCAACATTTAATTGACTTTTCTTACAGTCGAAATTCAGGGGTTGAAGAATACGATACATTGTATACTAAGCAATGAAAGATGGGGACTTCTTTCGCAAGGCCTTGAATATGTCTGGATTCGGGGATGAAGGGGGTGACATCTAAGGTTTTTCTCTAAAGACGAAAGGGTACACATGGCACCCTTTAATGATTCATAAGGAGACTTCTTCTATTCGTACCTTCATGTGATTCAGGATTCTAAGATGGTGATCTCCTTAATTTGCGGTTTTTATTTGAATCGTTTTAAATTTGAACACCCTTAATAAATACCAATAAGATAAAAGAATAACACAAAAACAATATGATACTTTATTTTCATATATCCCTAATACTTTCAAAATTCCAAAATGAAAAACTTGCAACAAGTTCGAACCAGTTCTAAATTAATCACAATTAATTATGGCAAACAGACATGTTTGTTCTGCAAAACCCGTAAAATACGGGTAGAACGGAGTGAACATCAATGTGAGTCTAAAATTTTATATCATCTCACACATTAATGAGAGTAGGACCGTGCAAATCCGCGACATTACATTTTTTTTTAATTTAAAAATTACAAAAATTTATTATATTCTCGCGTCTGATAAAATCCGTCCAAAAAAAAAAAACATAAATATTAAATATTAAAGACCGAAAATCTAAAATTTTGATTGGACAAAACATACATGTTTATAAGACGGGTTGGACTTGTTGTACCACCCATAGTCGCAATTATATTCAATTAACTATATATCATGTGTGGGGTAAAATCAAGTCTCTGAAACAACTTTGCTATAAATACCATTCAAATAAAGGAATAAAACAAACAGAAGAGGCTATTTTCCTTTGGTTCATATCCCAAATTCCCAAAAGCCAAACGCCAACAAAACACAACCCATATCCAACTTATGAATCAATCCCTTCAATCCACTCCCACACCGCTCCCTGTTGACCAATAACAAATTCCTAACTCTATTTTGTCCAAAAACATGGGCACTCCCATCCTCGACGCATTCAACGTCCGCGTCGAAGGCTCCGGCGACAAATACCTTGTCTTCGCCCACGGCTTCGGCACCGACCAATCAGCATGGCAGCGCGTACTTCCTTACTTCACCCGCAGCTACAAAGTCATCCTCTACGACCTCGTCTGCGCCGGTAGCGTCAACCCCGATCATTTCGATTTCCGCCGTTACACCACTCTTGACGCCTACGTTGATGACCTCCTTAACATCCTCGACTCCCTCCATGTCACTCACTGTGCTTACGTCGGTCACTCAATCTCCGCCATGACCGGAATGTTAGCTTCCATTCGCCGCCCCGAACTCTTCTCCAAACTCATCCTTATCGGTGCCTCCCCAAGGTAACATTAGCATATAACTCATAGTTAGTTAGTTAGTTATAACTAATTTGTAATTTGTTAGTGAGTTAGTTATAACAAATTTATAAATTGTAACTTAATTTTGTTAGTTAGTTAGGAACCTTTTGTTCTTGTCACTTCTATTCGTTTTAATTTTGTTATGAAGTTTGTGTTCTTGTGTTCTTGTAGCTTGGATTGGTTTTAATTTGTTATTTTATATGAGTTTAAGAATTTTGTGTTTGATTTTTTGTTTAGATTTTTGAATGATGGAGAAAACTATCACGGTGGATTTGAGCAAGGTGAAATTGAGCATGTGTTTTCTGCAATGGAAGCAAACTACGAAGCTTGGGTGAACGGTTTCGCGCCGCTGGCGGTTGGCGCGGATGTTCCTACAGCTGTTAGAGAATTTTCTAGAACACTTTTCAACATGAGACCTGACATATCACTATTCGTTTCAAGGACGGTTTTCAACAGTGATCTAAGAGGGATTTTAGGGTTAGTTAAAGTACCGTGTTGTATCATGCAAACGGCGAGGGACATGTCGGTGCCGGCGTCGGTAGCGACGTACATGAAGGAGCATATCGGCGGGAAGAGTACGGTGCAGTGGCTTGACACGGAGGGGCATCTTCCTCATTTGAGTGCTCCTTCTTACTTGGCTCATCAACTAGAGATTGCACTTTCGCAGTAGCGCGTGGGGTTTACGCTTTTATTTTGTCGCGTGGGTTTGATTGTTAAATATGAGATGTTGACTAATGAGTACTTGTTTAAGCTCTAGAAGACATGTACTACTGAAAGCTCTGAATGGACACGTGTCGAGTAATGTGTGAGTTTGGGTTCATAGAATTTATGATATTTTTTGTTTAGGATAAGAATTTGCATGTGATGTCATGTGATGTGTGGCTATTTTTAGGTTCTTTCTCTTTTAATTTGTAATATGTAAAAGGAAATAAAGAAGAAAATGAGAAAATGAAATGTTTTATTTCTTTTATATACGATTTTATCGTTATCAATCATCATGGTTATTGGTGGTTATAAATGGTCTTGTCTCTACTAGTTTATTCTGTGTTTTAAAGTTTAGTTTACTTGGTTTTCAATTATTTGATTTGTCACTTAGTGTTTCCGTTGCACTTGTACTAGTGTTGTAATTTGTTGGTAAATTAAGATTTGGTTCATTTAATTTAACTCAATATGAAACGTGTTGTTTCTATTTTGTTTAGAGATTTTTTAAAAATTTTATAGTAACGATCATCCTATAGAATTTGCATTGAAATGGTTATGACATAACATTTAATTCAATAAGTTTTAGTTTTCGATAATTATATAGCTAACGTATGTTATTTATTTTAAAATATATAATATTATTATTTATATTATAATTATAATTAAAAAAATAAAAACAACTTAAATCAACTATAAATTTTTATTTTAAACTCATCAAAAATATCTTAATTTACCCACTTAAAATACTTTCATTAAAGATATTCTTATGCAATTTTTATCTAAGTAAGATTATAGTAGTTTAAGTATTCTTAAATAATATTTTTTTCTATACTTTCTTTAGTAACATCATTTTTTTTCTTTTTGCTACAATTAAACAATAATTGATCTGATTTATTTAAAATTTTCAATCATTTTTTTCTATGACAGCTATAAACCTTATTACATAATATGAAATGATTTGAAATAATCACCTCAGCCAATTTTAGGGAAGAGTGTTCTTCCTACCGAAGATAATGAACTTATTACATAATGGCAAAAATATTTTCATTAATCATTACTCCTTATATTTTTTTATTATAAATTATTTTTTGACTTTTCATACGTATTAAAATAATAATTATAATATTAAAAAATATTAAAAAAGATTTTATAAAATAGTTTTTTATTAATGATTTTGGAAATATAAATTTATACAATTAAAAAAAGAGAAAATAATAAATATTTAAGGGTTATAATAGAAAAAATAACATTAATGATTCATTGATGTTATAAAACGACTTATATTATGGTACAAAATATTTTATCAAAACGGCTTATAATAAATAACAGGAGGTAGTAACTAATAGTTAAAAGAAGTCATGCCGAAATCTGTCTTATCAATATTTTACTTTTCTTTCTTTTAAGTTTGAAAAGTTAATTGGGTTCGATTGGATAAATTTTACCGAGACAAAAATAAGGATGAATTGGGCCTAAAAAATTTAAAATATTTTTATTTAGCATAAATAGGAATAATAAGTCTAAGTCTAATGCGAAAAAGATAGTATGTGATCTAGAGTATTAGAGAATAAATATGACATCATCAATGGTAGAGTGAATATGGAGAATAGATTCACCTTTATGGGAAGATATTATTTCCATTGATAATGGAGCTTGGGGTTTAAAACAAATTGATGGTTGGAAAAGTTAAGTGTAGAGTTAGAAAATGGGGAAATCCATTACTTTGGTTAGATCCTTTGTTGAATGGGGTATCCCCTTATTACTAGGTATCCATAATTACTTTTTATATTAGAAGAAAAATAGTAACTGTTAAAGAAGTTGTATAAATCGTGGGGGATGAGCAGAAGTGGAATTTTAGTTGGAGTAAGAGTTTATTTCAAGAAGAATCGTGTGAATAAGTGGTTATGGTCTAAAGATAAGTATTTTATTAAAGAAGCATGTGCAGTACTAATGAACAGATCGACAAATGAGGACGGTCAAAAACTATTAATAACTTGGAGTGAAGTGGTACCTTTATATATGACATTGTTAGCTTGGAGAATGTTTTAAAACAAGATACGAATAAGGATAATTTGGTGAAACGAGGTGTGTTGAATGCATCTCAAGTTGGTAGCACAAAAGAATGTGGAGTGGAGGAAACTTTGTCCCACCGGTTCTTTGAATGTTCAATGAATTCTACAATTTGGTATAAGATTATGTTGTGGCTAAATCAACCATCGACGCTTCATAAATTTATATGGACGAACTTTGCTCAATTTGCAGGTTGGATAAGGAACTATGTGAAGAGATCAAAATATTCAAGCGTCATTTGGTTTGCGAGCATTTGAGTCTTATGGAAAGGTCACAACACAAAGATTTTCAAGAATAAAGTCGAATTAGCAGGAGAATGGATTACAAAAATCAAAATCTCATTATGGAAATCAAAATCTTCGCAGGTGGACAATTTTTGTCGACGGAGCGTCCAACTTAGTAGGGAGCAGAGTGGGCATCATCTTGGAAAACGAGGAGGGTATCCTCGTCGAGGTCTCGCTTACCCTATCTTTCCCCACCTCCAACAATCAGGCAGAGTATGAGGCCTTCCTTGCAGGTCTGCGCCCCTCCGAAGACCTGGGAGTCGAGGAAGTCGTAATTTGCACAAGTTCTCAGCTCGTGGCCCTCCAGGTACGGGGAGAGTATCGGGCCAAGAACAAAAACCTATCCGAATACTTGACCTTGGTCAAGGAAAAAATGACAAAGTTTACATCAGTGGAGGTAAAGCACGTTCCTCACGAACACAATGTCCAGGAAGATGTCCTGCCAAAGCTGGTGAGCACAAAGAAAAAGGGAGGAAACAAATCTGCCATCTAAAAGGTACTTTCTCGGCCTAGCATCGAGAGAACTCCCACGATTCTCGCCGTGCACATCATTAGCGATAGCAACTGCTGGATGACCCCAGTCTACAACTACCTCGCCAAGGAATAACTACCGTTCGACCCAAGGGAAGCCAGTGTGGTCAGCCGTATAGCTTGTTCCTATGTCCTGGTGGAAAATAAGCTCTACTGGCGAGGATTCTCCATTCCTCTCCTCAAATGCGTTGAGGAAGAAATGGTCGTCCACGTCCTACACTAAATCCATGAAGGGATCAACGCCTAGCACCTCGAAGGAATATCCTTTGCTAGGAAAGCCCTACGAGCAGGATATTACTGGCCGACCATAAAGCATGACGCAAAGAAGCGCGTGAAAAAATGTGACAAATGCCAACGTCACGGGGACATGCACTTGACACCTCTCAATAAGCTCAAAGTAATGTCCTCCACGTGGTCCTTCGCATGGTGGGGCATGGACATCCTAGGACCGTTCGTCGTAGCGTCAAATCAGAATAAATACCTGATAATAGGCGTGGACTACTTTACAAAGTGGATACAAGCAGAGGCTTTATCCAAAATAATGGCTCAAAATATACTCCGCCTCTACAAGCGAAACATCGCTGCTCACTTCGACATCCCCCAGGAAATCATCACAGACAACGAGACACAGTTCCACGGATAAAAAGTTCCAAGATTTCTTCGCCCAACTAGGTACCAAACAACACTTCGTGTCTGTTGAACATCCGCAGACGAATGAGAAAATCGAGGCAGCCAACAGGGTAATCCTACGAGGTCTCAAATGAAGACTAGACAAAACCAAGAAATAATGGGTCAAGGAGCTACACAACATGCTCTGGGCCTACCGTGCTTCGCCTTACTCTTCGACTGAGGAAACCCCTTGTCATTTAGTATACGAGACTGAGGCAATAATCCCTATCGAAATACATATGCCTTCCAGGCGGACTGAAGCTCCTCTAGACATAGAGAACAACAACGAGGCACTAAGGGAGGACCTCGATCTCATCGAATAGGTTCGATCAAGAGCTGCCCTCCGTGAGGCCTTATTAAAACAAACAATCGCAATTAGGCATAACGCCAAAGTCATACGACGAGACTTCCAAGTGGGCAGTCTTTTCTTAAGGAGAAGTCACAAAAATTCTCGTGAAGGCAAACTCACCACAAACTGGGAAGGACGCTATTGTGTTTGAGAAAAAATAGAGAATGGGGCATACTATCTAGAACATCTCAATAGGAAAGAACTCGCTCGACCATAGAATTCCAAAAAGCTAAAACAATATTATAGCTAAGGCCACAACTGTCGGCGTGCTCCGTCTACACGATGAGCATAATGTACTGACCAAAAGTGCGCACCTCGGTACAAGCGCTGCATACTATAATGAATCAAGGCAGGCATTTTCTCTAGAACGAACAAACCCTCTGTCCGACAGTGGTCCCTCGACCGACCCTGCTGTCGCCAATGTACCACGAAAGGCAGAACACCTAGCTCACAATGGGAAGTTCACGCCGCAAACTCAGACCACAAATACGACCTGAGCTCCGCTCTCATGCCCGGAAATGACCCAGGCCTTTCAACCAGTTCCCCTCACTGTCGAACACCAATTTGTCAAGCAAACCCCAAAACATAATAAAAATCATTCACAAAAATAGCCCATACAACGGGCACAAGTGATAAGAAGTGTGCGGCACAGCGAATTTAAGCAAAGTAAAAACATGCACTAAAAACAAATCATACACCACTGACCACCACGACCGAAAATAAATAGTATCATATAAAACAGCCACGAGGACCGCAATTGTGCTGGTTACAATAAAAAGGGCCAAGCCCCATCCAAAAAGATAAAGTTATAAAGTTATGACTTGCAGGCCGAAAGTAGAACAAAGAGAAAATTAGTCGGCCATAGGCTGAGGCTCCTTGCAGGCATGCTGCTCATGCTCCTTGCTGAATATGAGAAAGTATGGGACGATGATCTGACCGTTTACCACATTATGGAGAAACCCGGTCCCCTTGGTAAACAAATCGACCTCGGGGTTCGAAATCCTCAGTTGCTCCACAACATTGTTGAAAGCCTCCTCGACGACCCATGCGCAATCCTCCTTATACTGATACGGACAACAAGCTCGACTCGACTCTTCAGACTCTTCACGTCATTGATTTCATCCTCAGTAGGAGCAGTGGCCGCCCTTAACGATACAGCCAAGTCCTACGCAAATTTTTTCTCTGCGGCCAGGGTATCCCTCTCCCAGTGACCTTGGCCAGCTCACCCTTATACTTATTTTTCGCCTCTTCGGTGACCTTGGCCAGATCCTCTCTGGACTTCTTAGCCGCCTCCTCCGCAGCCTTCAGCTTTTCCTCCAGAACCGCGTTCGCGGCCTGTGCCTTCTTCAGTTCCACTTCTTGGAGGGCCCCCTCCTCGGTGTAGACCACCGTCATACCTAAGACACTCATCAGGGAAGCAATGTATTGGGCTAGCATCACCCTCTTGCTCGGATGGTCCAGCTCCTCAAACTTCAAGGACTCCGCCCGATAGAGTGCGAGGGAGGAGGCTTCGAAGAAACTCCTATTGTGAAAGCAAGGAGGCAGAAATTTGCTCTTCTCCCCCACGTGAGTAAGGTCGAGGACCTCGTCCTCCTGGGGGAGATTGGGCCTCAAGGTTACCTGCAGCGGGTAGCCCTGGGTGGCTGCGACTCCGGAGGATGAGGTCCCCGACTCTGCGGCAGAACTACTTGCTCGCCCATGCGATTTCTCCCGATCTTCTTGCCAACCTTGATCTTTACTTTGGAACTCTTCATTATTCGCTCCTGGGCCGTTGACATTTTACCTGCAAAGCAATGGGCACACGTTAGTTAACAAGGAAAATAACAATACAAACAAGATAAGAAACGAATGGCTACCTAGAAGTTCCAGAGTCTTCTCGCGAGAGCAACACTCGAGAAAATCCTTCGTATTAATGTACTGGATTTGCACCTTAGGCCATTCGTCTTCTTCATAAATGATGTCCCCGCTCCTGGTCACATACTGAGCAGGGAGGAAACCATCAATAAAGACCACAAGCTTATTGTAGTTGGCCCGATCATCCTCATCCATCATGTGTAGATTGGCAAAGTAATAATCGTCTATCGAAACCTTCTAGATGAACAAGGAGTCTTTGGCCCTCTTTACCTCTGCCTCTACCTCTTTACCTTACCCTGCTCGTTGATGAAGGGCTCCCCGCTCTCGTCTGTCAAAACCTTCCAAACAAATGAGGATTCTTTGGCCCTCTCCGACATGGGCTCAACTATGTAAAACCTATCCTTAAACGTCCTAATGGACTCGGAGAAAGGCTTGCATAATTTCCTCTTATGCTTCAGGGAGACCCATCCGAACTGCCTCCCAACAACCTGACGCTGGAGATGGAAGACGGTGACGAAGAGGGGGGGGGGGGGGGGGGGAGTGACTCCAATCTTCAAATATTCACATGTTATCTCGAATTCCCGGGTGAAGGCAATCGAGTTTGAGTGCAGTTGGGAGGGCGCCAAATCTAGGTGTTCGAAAACTTCCACTAGAAAGTCCATGAATGGCAGCCTCAATCCGATCTCTTTGAAGAAAAACTCGTACATGGGGAACCTCTCCCTGTAGGCCAAGCATATTTGGTTGTTCGCCTCAGGAAAGTTGACCATTCAGTCTCCCTCGACCCCCACCGTCGTGAAGGCATCCTGAGTGTGAAAAGCAAAGAGGGAAGCATGCTCCCGAGGCTCAGCAACAACCCATTCTCCCCCGGAACTACTAGGAGCGGATGTTTCGCCGGCATTTCGGGGAGCAAAAGTTTCATCAGCACTGCTATCCTCCGAAGAGATCTCCTCGGACAATTCCCTCATAACTTCATCTTCGGGATTGCGAGACATCTCCTTTACCTGAAAAGCAGAGGACAAGTAAATTCCATGACAAAGTCAAATCTATCCTTCCACCGCTATTCAAGTGAAAGGGCGAGGAGACGCCCATGGCAATCCCTCAAACCCATACAGGGAGATCCTCCCCAGTGTGTTACCCAGAATTCCGTTGGAGATCCACCGAAAAACTCATGAGTACACCGAAAACGCATAAGCTTCACCCGAGAAAAGCTTGCTCGTTGTCGCAACGATGTCAGAATCGACAAAATATCCTAAGTTCTTAATGCTCCAACAACAGCGCCGGCGACAGAAAATGGCCTATCCACCGCCAACCACTAACATTCGCCAGAAACCACCCCTAATCTACCCAGTTTCATCCTAACCACATGCAATCTAAGTAAAACAGGGATTGAAACACTTAAAACAGAAAAGGTGAAGAAAACTTACAAGGTCGAAGATAAGAAAAGTTGGTCGACAAAGCTTGGACATTGCTTGTGCGACGATGTACGATGACGGATGACGGAAACGAGGACAAGCAACAAGAGACGGGAGAGAAGTGAAAAGTGAAAATGAATGCTTCCTCCCTCTATTTATAGACAGAACAGAGGCACGTGCACGTGCACGCGCGGCGTAGGGGCATCATCATGACCTTAGGATAACCATCATTACGTATTAAATAAGGCATGTGGCTCGATGCACACGTGGCACTCCATCTCTTCATGTCCCATTAATATTTGGGCTTCCCGCTCATCGGGCACGTATAACAACGTTTTAGGTTCCCCGGGCACAGCTACCCTCGAGCACCACGAAACGACCTTGTCTCAGTAATAGGCGTCGACCACGCCAACTCATCCTCGTGACCGTGGGCCACCCTTAAGTCATCACTCCTACACTCAGGAGTAACGGCTTGAGGGACTCTTGTTCCGGACTGGCCCAATGGCTAGGCATGGCCTAATCCACTTCTACTTCCATAACGGCCCAATAGCATAAGCCCTTCTAGTTATGGGCAAATGGAAGCATTCTCTCCTATACCCCTCTGCTGAGGAAGGATGACCAAATGACCCCCAAGATCAGCTTCCCTTCGTCACATTTTTGTAGGTCACGCACAGTTCCACCATCTAGAAATAGTCACGACGCCCGTGACCACACCCTTGCCCGCGACAGCGGCTAGTTTCGAGGACCTCTGCCCGTCCCAACGGCTAGTTTTTGACAATTACCTATTCTTTAGGAGTGAATATCTCGCCCCCAAAATAGGGACCAATGGCCAAGCACTGGGGGAATTATAAAAATTGGGTCGTGTATTCTAAATCATCCTAAGACATACTCACTTTATACTTGCCTTCTCTTCTTCTGATTCTTACTTTAGCATCAGAGTGTCTTGCAGGTACACCCCCTCCTCATCTTTGAAACTCAGCATCGCATACAAAGTCTCTGACCCACTTCAGGTTCTGATCAGCTGGTAAGATCAAAAACTGTTTTGAAATATTTAACGGCTAGCGGAAGTGACCCAGATCGAGTTGTCAAAACCGAAAAGCTCAGATATGTGTATATAAAAACCAATTGATGATAATGATAAACAAATCAATCAATGTGTTTACCAACAATCGTTTAAGTGATATAGCTAAAGGTAGAGGCTATTTCCAATGACAAAATTCACAAAAATGCAATTGAGGAAAATTATCGAACAACTTGAGTGCAATTAATTTCGTTTATAATTTTGTATAGTTTTATTGATATCCATATCCAACCACAATCGAATAGATTGTGATCAACTCAACAAAACCTTTTTCAAAAGTTAATGAAAAAGTTTAACCAAACGTATTGATCGCACAATCGACGAATTCAATAATTTGCAAATGGAAAATAAGAGAGAGAGAGAGAGAGAGAGAGAGAGAGAGAGAGAGAGAGAGAGAGAGAGAGAGAGAGAGAGAGAGAGAGAGAGAGAGAGAGAGAGAGAGAAAGAGAACACAAGAATTTTTTTAGACAATTCCCCAATCAGCCTCACTATGGATATGTGAGTACAGAAGAATTTGTTTAGGCAGTTTCCCAATCAGCCTCACTATGGATATGTCTTCCCTCAATTTGAACTCGAATTGAGATAATAAAAATTAACCTTACTTTGCAAAAGTAGTTTACAAGAGAAATATATAAATTCAAATCCACAAACCCTGTGTTTGATGTTGATTCTAACACTTTCTCTTCCCTTGATCTGAACATGATCAAGTCACCCAACAATACCAATTTGATTCACCGTCTCATGGTACTCCTTTACAAGAAACCCTGTTCTTCAAATCTTTCACTCAATCTAATCCAAATTGCAAATTGTTGTCACCTTAGAGTACCAATTTGATCCACAGTATCACACTACTTTTTTGTGTGCAAGAAACCCTATCCTTTAAAGCTTTCACTCGATGGAATCCAAATTGCAAACTGTTGTCACCAAAGATTTACCAAGATGATTCATTGTCTCACGATAATCCATTGCAAGAAACTCATCATTCTTCAAAGATTTCACTCAATTGAATCCAACTTGTCTACTCTTGTCAAAAACCTTCAAATCACTAATTGATTTTGAATGAAAACCCCAACTTGGTTTTATTATTTCAAACCCTCAAAGATTCTTAACCCAATTTATAATTCAATAACCTAAATTGGATGTTATCAACTCTAATTCTAGATAGCACAAAAAAAAGACTATGTGTAGTTTGTTTGTGTGTATGCATAGAATGAAGGTTTAATATGAAGTGAACTCTTTGAAATCCCGGTTTCGAGTATGATTTTCTTAAAATCACTAAAATAAATGATGCATGTATGAAGTAAATATATATGTGTGTGCAAGATAGAAGCAAAAGGAATGCAATAGGTTTGAAAAAATTATGAATTTTTGGGAAAATATGTTGCATGTGTTGACTTATGTAAGTCATGTGTCGATACATTCGATGGATGTGTCGACCTGTATAATTCACGAATTGAATATATAGGTCATGTGTCTACCTATATAATCACCACATCAAACATAGACTATGGGCTTTAAAAATGAGTTACATGCCTCGACTTGTAACTCCTATGTGTCGACCTGTGTAGGTCATGTGCTGACCTGTATAGGTTATGTGTCAACACATACAGACATCACATAAAACAGAAGCTAGAAGCTTTAAAATGACCTATTTGTATCGACCTATAACTCGTATGTGTCAACACATTGACTTGGTTTTCACATAAAAATATATTTTTAATGCACGAAACCTTTTCTAAATCATTTTTAATGCATGAAGCCTTTTCTAAATCATTTCCAAAATACTTTTATGTTTCCTAATGCTAAGATGTACATTAAGACTCAGAGGATATCATCTAATATATATAAACTCTAAAGTATCCTAATTTTGACAACATACAAAATACATCTAACCGAAAGTTGCACTCACATACTCCCTTTTTTTTATGATGGCAAAACTAGAGATGATGTGTTTCGTGTCATCATGAAGGCTCCCCCTAAATGTATGCATCCCAACTTCATCTTTCAGATGCTTCTCCACCTTTGACAACATCAAAAGGAGATAAAGAAATCCATGAGAAGTATCTTATATCCCACATATACTAATATAACACATAGAGGGGTTTGCAAAGATAAAATCATCAATAAAACAACAATCACCTAGAATGATGTAAATATTGAAATTACCTAAACACAAATAAAAGCACTTAAAGAAATAATATAACATGGTTGCCACAAATCATGCCAATTAACATAGCCAATACACAATAAAGATGAAAGATACAATGCAATAAAAAACTCTTGAGTTGCTTCAAAGCGACACCTTTATGTGACATATACTTTTGGTGCTCCTGAATGCTGCACACAGATGTGCTCTAGCAAGGCAATTATTTAGATTTATCACTACTAAAACCAAAAACACAAAATTATCATAACAATGACATACAACAAGAATTTTGCTGACATTATAACATGTTCAAATATATTTCATGCCGAAATAGATGAAAAACAACCTCACATATATCATGCAAGAGCTAATAATAGATAACATACTTATACACAGAGAACATATTTCAAGTATGGAAGAAAAATAAGATGAAGTCACTATAAGCATATAAATTGAAAAACATCAATTGAAATTTTTGGAAGTGACCAATCATGACATATTTCATACATTAAGCATATCAAGCATTTGGGACATATATAACATACAAAAGTAAAATGATTACTTTCAAAGAGAGAAAATGGAATAATATTACCTCGCTTATGAATTGATGAAGGAAGGATGCACTCGTATATGATTGAACTTCCAAGGAAAGTTAAAGGAAAAGTATATAAAATGCATGCAACAAATCATATTTAAGCAAGATTTGAGATATCAAGTATACCTAATTCTCTTCAAATGTTGAAAAACAGTTCATTCGCAAGAGGTTTTGTAAAAATATCCGTAAGTTGATTTTTGCTATCAACATACTCGAATACGACATCTTTTTTTACATGGTCACGTAGGAAGTGGTGATGTATCTCTATATGTTTAGTGAGAGATTCTAACACTTGTTTTTTGGTTTGATTAATAGCACTAGTGTTGTCACACTTAATAGGAATACATTATAGTTTAATATCAAAATCAAGTAGTTGTTGTTTGAGCCACAATATTTGAGCACAACAACTACCGACTACGACGTATTCTGTCTCAGTAGTTGATAAAGCAACAAAAACCTATTTCTTTCTATGTCAGCTTACTAAGTAGTTTGAAACATGTGGAAAGTTCAACTAGTAATTTTCCTATCCGATTTGCAACCAGAAAAATTGGAATCAGTATAACCAACCAAATTATAACTGCTTCTCTTGGAATACCAAAGTCCATACTTAGATATACTATAAAGGTATCTAAGAATGCACTTCACGACTTTTAAATGTGATTCCTTTGGAGCCGTTTGATAACGAGCGCACATACAAATGCTAAATATAATGTCTGACCTATATGTAGTAAGATATAGAAGAGATCCAATCATACCTCTGCACTTCTTGACATCAACATTATTACCATTTACATTTCCAAGTTTCCATTTGTTGGCATTAGAGTGTCAATTGATTTTGCATCTTCCATACCAAATTTCTTTAGAAATTTGTTGAAATATTTTTTTGACACACAAACTTCCCTTGTTGAGTTGCTTGATTTGAAGACCGAGAAAATATTTCAACTCTCCCATGAGACTCATCTCAAACTCACCCTACATTAGCTTAGAAAACTACTTGACTAATTTCGTGTTAATGGAACCAAAGATGATATCATCAACATAAACTTGAACTAGAAGAGTATGTTTTTCTTGACGTTTAATGAAAAGTATAGTTTCTAGATTCCCTATAGAGTATCCTTGATCGATTAAAATTTACTAAGTCGCTCATATCAAGTTCCAAGGGGCTTGTTTGAGATCATACAAAGCTTGTTTTAGTTTATAAACATGATTAGGATACTCATAATTTTCAAAAATTAGGAGGTTGTGAAATATACACTTCCTCATTGATATATCCATTAAGGAAAACACTTTTCACGTCCATTTGAAATAACTTGGAATCTTTGGAGCAAGCATAAAATATTAACAGTATAGAAAACATGTGAAGATATTAATACGAGGTAACTAAAAACATATAAATTGAAATACACCATGGTTATCAATTGATATTTTTGGAAATGAACACTCATAACATGTATGATACACCATGTATATAATATACTTTTGAAAAATAAATAGGTCAAAGAAAGGACTTACTTACAAAGTGAAAATTGAAATGATATTATCTCATAGTACGAATGACGGAAGATGCACATGCGTTTTACAAGGAACTCTCGAACGAAATTTGAAACAAATGCAAAATGTGCCATAAAATCTTTTGACACCAAAATTATTACCACTTTTATCTTTGTCAAAGTACCAAATAATGTGATTTGTAATGTATCCAATAAAGTTATGGATTTTATGACCATCATTTTTGGTTGGAATTTAATTCTTATCCTTTTCATGATACTTATCTTGATCCTCCTCATGTTTCATCGTCTTAGGTTGATTTATTCCTTATTCGATGTTCTTGAGTATGTCTTTTAAAGATACACCTACATCATGAAATGAAATACCTTTTCCAACGTTTCTTGGATAGGATTCATTAAAAGTAATCTACACACTTTTCCGATTAATGAACACTAGTTGACTTCCTTGGTCACATAACCCTTCTAACTTGCAACAAAGTCAATGAAATAGAGATTCACTCGCTATATGTATTGAACACCCATAGATGAGATCTCATACTCTCTTCATAGAGCCAAGACATTTATCCTGTAAGATCAACACAAAATGCTAGGTACCCAATCTTCATTGGTTTCTTAGGGGCGAGTGAAACATTAGTTTCATTTAGGAAACCATTGAAAAACACCTTTAGGAACAAAGAGTCTACTAAAATTGCATTTTTCAATAGTGTGACTTTTCTTGCAACAATAGTGATAAGATAAGTTATGTTAGGGTGTACTTTTTCTATTTGAATCCTTTTGAACATATTTATACTTTTTATATGAAGGGTTCAAAGACCATTTAAACTCTGATGGATCAATAGAAAATGTAATCTTTGGTTGTAATGCCTTGTCCAATTTAGCTTTAAGAGTATTTACCTCTTCTTTCCAAATGTGACAAGTTTCACAATCGAACCATGAAGGTTCTTCATCCTCATTCTTATATTTTTAAATATCTACCATATATTTCTTAAGAGCTTCCATATTCTTTTCGGTTTTTAAAAATTTATTTTATAAATGTGAAAAGATTCTTTTGTTTAAAAATAACTTTTTAAAAGCATTTGCGACTTCTCTATGTATATTTTCAAAAGCCTATCGTAATTGAGAATAAGATAATTCATTAATAGATTCAAGTTTAGAACCACTTATATCCTTCTTATTCTTTTTGTTGGTCATGAAGCAAAGTTAGGCTTATTCATCACTTGAGCTTGAGCTTTCGTCAATTTAGGATTTGCTTTCACTCTCCCAAGGAATATAAGTTCTTCTAGACTTGCTAGATTTCTTATGATAACTTTTATCTTTGTCTTTCTTGATCAATGGACAATCCAACTTATAATGACCGACTTTTCCATAATTGTAGCACGAACCTCTATGTTTACCCTTCTTAATCTCATCTTCTTTCTAGGAGTTCAATATCCTTCTAAATTTGATTAGGTTCTTGTTGGAGTGCTTGAAACCATTTTCCTTGTATACCTATGGTACCTTATGACGAAAAACCTCATTTCTTCATCATCATAATTCTCATCATCATTTGTTTCACAATCACTTTGATATTTGGTTGAGGACTATGAACTTGAAGCCTATAGAGCAATAAAATCATTTTCTACCTCATTTTCTTTACCTTTCTCCTTATTTATTTTCTTTTCATTCTCTTTCTCGTGTTTTTCCAAGTAAGTGAGTTCTTGTTCATGTTTTTTCTAGCTTGCCAAATAAAGTTGTGAGATCATGTGTTTCAAAATCATTTTCTTCTTTGATTGTGGCGACCTTAGGTTGTCGTTACCTATTAAGACACCTCAAAACTTTATTAGTAGAAATATCATTGGAAATAGGCTTACCTAGAGCATTCAAACAATTTACAAGATGTATTAACCCCTTTTGCATGTCGGAAGTGCTTTCACCATGTTTCATGTGAAATAGTTCAAACTCTTAATTTAATGTATTGATCCTAACTTGTTTGACATCATTAGTTTCCTTATAGGAAACTTCTAATGCGTCCCATATAACTTTGGTGGTTTCACAATGAGAGACACGATAATAATCATCAATACCAAGTATGAATATGAGAATATTTTGTGTCTTCCAATCATGTGATCATAATTTCTTATCATTATCATCCCATTGTGCTTCTGGTTTTGGTATGACAACACCTTCATTATTGGTTATTGTAGTTTGATTAGGACCATTGATGATGATGTCCCATGCACCCTTATAACCCGAGTTGATATGGATATGCATACAATCTTTACAATAGCCATAATTTTTACCGGTAAATATGTGCGCTCTATTGCATGCCCCTTTAGGTTCGATAGCCATTTTCTAATAAGCGAACATTGAAGCAAAAAATTAACCAGAGCTCTGATACCATTGGTGAAATGAAGGTGGCTTATCTAGAGGGGGGGGGGGGGGGGTGAATAGGTCCTAAGTTAAAAAAATTTTACAAAAACTGTTTTGAAAATTTTAACGGCTAGCGGAAGTGACCCAGATTGAATCGTCTAAACCGTAATGTTATCGAAAAGCTCGAATATGCGTATATGAAAAAATTGACGATAATGATAAACTAATCAGTCAATGTGTTTACCAACAATCTTTTAAATGATATAGCTAAAGGTAAAGGCTATTTCTAATGATAAAATTCACAAAAATGCAATTGAGGAAAATTATCGAACACCTTGAGTGTAATCAATTTCGTTTAGAATTTTGATTGATTTTGTTGATTTGCAAATCCAACCACAATCAAATATATTGTGATCAACTCAACCGAAACTTATTCACAAGTTTATCAAAAAGCTTAACCAAACCTATTGATCGCACAAACGACAATTTCAACAACTTGCAAATGAAAAATAAAAGATATATATATATATATATATATATATATATATATATATATATATATATATATATATATATATATATATATATATATATATATATATATATATATATATATATATATATATATATATATATATATATATATATATATATATATATATATATATATATATATATATATATATATATATATATATATATATATATATATATATATATATATATATATATATATATATATATATATATATATATATATATATATATATATATATATATATATATATATATATATAGAGAGAGAGAGAGAGAGAGAGAGAGAGAGAGAGAGAGAGAAAGCACAATTATTTATTTAGAAAGTTCCCCAATCGGCCTTGATATGGGTACGTCTTCCTTCAATTCGAACTCGAATTGAGATAATGAGAATTAACCTTACTTTGAAAAAGTAGTTTACAAGAGAAATGTAGAAATGCAACCCCAAAAACCCTGTGTCTGATGTTGATTCTAACACATTCTCTCCCCTTGATCTGAGCTTGATCAAGTCGCCCAACAATACAAGTTTATTTAATTCACCGTTTCACGATACTTCTTTTCAAGAAACCCCATTCTTCAAAGCTTTTACTCTATCAAATACAAATTCAAATTATTGTCACCCAACAATAACAATTTGATCCACCGTCCCAAGCTACTCTTTTGCAATAAACTTTGTTCTTCAAAGCTTTCACTCGATCAAATCCAAATTACTGAACTGTTGTCACCCAATATTTACCAAAATGATTCACCGTCTCACGCTACTCCTTTGCAAGAAACCCACAAATCTTCAAAGCTTTCACTCGATCGAATCCAACTTGCGTAATCTTGTCCAAAACCATCAAATCACCTATTGATCTTGAAGTAAAACCCCAACTTGGTTTTCTTATTTGAAATCCTCAGATTTGTAACCCAATTTACAATTCAACAACCTAAATTAGACGTTATCAACTATAATTCTAGATGGCACCCAAACATTAAATGATTGTGTGTAGTTTATTTGTGTGTATGCATAAAATGAAGGTTGAAGATGAAGTGAAGTCTTTGAAATCATGGTTTCATATATGATTTTCTCAAAATCACTAAAAGAAATGATGCATGTATGAAGTATAAATATGTGTGCAAGATAGAAGCAAAAGGAATGTAAGAGGTTTGAAAAAAGCATGAATTTTTGGAAAAATATGTTGCATGTGTTGACCTATATAAGTCATGTGTCGAGACATTTGATGCATGTGTTGATCTTTATAGGTCATGAGTTGACCTGTATAAGTCACATGTCAGCCTATGCAATCAGCATATCAACCAAAGACTACAAGCTTTAAAAACGAGTTAAATGTGTCGACCTGTAACTCGCTTGTGTCGACCTGTATAGGTCATGTCCCAACCTCTATAGGTTATGTGTCAACACATACAGGTAACACATCAAAATGATGCTACGGGCTTTAAAATTAACCCACATGTCTCGACCTATAACTCGTATGTGTCGACACATAGACTTTTTTTCACATAAAAATTTGCTTTTAATGCATAAAACATTTTCTAAAACATTTTTAATGCATTAAACCTTTTCTAAATCATTTCCAAAATGTTTTTCAACTTCCTAATGCTAAGATGCAGATTAAGATTCAGAGGATACTATATAATATACATAAACACTAACGTGTCCTGGTTTTAACATCATACAAAATACAGTTTACAGAAAGTTGCACTCACGTTCTATTTTTTAAGCCTCTAATTTTCAAATAAAATCACCTAAAAATGTTTTGGAGCCTAGCTAGATGAAACAGGAACTATGAGATTGACTATGGCAAGTTTTTGAACTACCTAATTGATTAGACTGAATTCCTAATTGATTAGATAAGGGAAATGAGTCTATAATATATTATGATGGTGTCTTAATGATTGGTAACAACTTTCTATCAAAACTTTCCATATTGGGCTTACACAATCGATTACTTATGGTGCCTAATTGATTAGAGTCAAGACCTAAGAGATTAGGTAATCAATTTTGCCCATGGATCATTTCCTTTTTTGAACCATCATTTGGCTTATAAATTGTGGTCTTCCTTTTTATTTTTTCACATCCAGAAACGTGAGATGTCTCATTTTCCTATCTCTTAATCTCTTTTAAAAATATTTTTCATTTTCTCACATAGTTTTAGCCATAGCGCTATGAGAAAAATTCTTGTGCTCAAGTGAGGAAGTTGTTATAGAATGGATAGTATTGTAAATTCACCTAGAGCTCTTTTTCTCTTGAGTGAATTATTCTTCCGTTTGGAGTTAAACCCTTTAAAAACTCTTTTGGGGGATTTAGTGTTAAATGCTTGTTTGGTTTGTGAGCTTCGCCAATTGAGGAAAAAGTTAACCTTTTGGGTTCGTGAAGAATAACCAGAGAATAAAATCTTTACCACGGTTCTTGAGCTCAACCAGTGTAAAAGCTCAGTGGGTTCGAGATCAATCTTTGTAAAATCTCGGTTTGATTTGTGATCAGCTAGTGTAAAACTTTAGTTTAGTTCGAAGGATACCCAAGTCAAAACTCTATCTTGGTTGGATATATTTCACTACAAAATATCTATTTGGCTTAGAGACTAACCGCTAGAGGCTTTATTAGTTGGTTGGTGTGAAAACTAATCACTTCATTCTAATGTTCGTTGTTTGGTTAGAAGTAAACCTAAAACTTTACTTTTTCTTGTATGAGGGGGTTTGTGGGCTTAACCTTCTAAAAGATTTCAAGCATTATTAGATACTCTCAAGAATAATTATTGGGAAGAGGAGTAGGTCATTTCATTTAGACCGAATCTCTATAAATCTTTGGTATTATCTCTCTTCCTTTAACTTTTTACTTTCCAATTATTTTCTTTATCTTGAATTTCTCCTGCATATCCAAACATTTTTTTAAAAAATGTTTTTAAACTTTGATTTAGAAAATACTTTTGTTTGAAACTTATTTTTTTTAGAACCACCATAGTTCACACCCCTCTTATGTGTGGAGTCGCATCTTCAATATCTGTTCCCTCTTCACCAATGGCCTACTCATCCTTTGAAGTGTCTGGATTTGGTGCGGTATGTAACACCCTTTTCTACCCCACGAATATCATGGCAAAATAATCAAATTTATCAGAGTAAAATATTGAACACAATAAAATCATCTCAAAATGACGCACATTTCTCAATATTTCAAATATAGTCAATGCTCCGTAAACAACGGATTTTTCCAAATTTTACTCAAAAATTGCTCAAATGACAGTGGAACTCAAAAAGGCAAAATTCAAATTACTCCTTTCACCGCAAGGAAATCAACATAATAAAAACTCAATAAAATATAGTTTGACTCAAAAGACCCCAACCCGATGTTTTAAAATCTAAAAAAATGGATAGGAAGTGGAATTGGTCAAATGACAACTACTTGACCGAAGAGGTAAGTGTATAAATATTCTAACCACATAGTTGGGGAGATCATTAACTTTTTACATAAACACAACCCAAAAGGCCCGTTTGCACTTCATGATTCACACTATTGTTCTTATCACTAGGACACTTTTTAAAATAATAACAACGCCATACATGTAAAGTTATAATCACTCTTCTACAATAATGCTAAATGGCCACAAGAAAAGAACATGAATAATTGGTCAATAACAAACACCACTTAATGCAAATCGACACTATCTAATTAATTATTAATTGAATTTTTTAACCCATAAAGTAGTGCATTTTATTTTATTTTATTGTGAATAGAAGCTATTAAAAATATTTAATCACCTTTTTTAGGTGGGTATCAAATACTTGTCGTGCTTGAGAATCTGATTTTAGACAAATGATCTTTGAATACATATTGGTTTTCCTAATTAAGAAATTTTTACAGAACTAATTAAGCATCTTTTTTTTCATTTTTGATATTTTTTCATTTCATATCACTTTTAAACTCCAAAACGAGCCAAGTTCATTTTTTATTTATTAAATTCACATTCTAGTTGGGCTTCTTGTTATATAATTTGATGTTGGGTTTGTCAAAGAAACCCATGTGATATTTGGTTGGACTTTTTCTGATCATTCAATTTAAAAAGTGCTAAAAGTGTTGCAGTTTTGTCTCTCCATTCAATTTAAAAATTAATTTAAGTACATGTCTAAAGTTTATGCTTCGTCAAAAAGAATGTTTAAAGATTATGCACTGATTTAAGAAAAAAACTGTGTTTTTTGTTTTAATTAATTAAAATACAGTCCATCATATTCATCTACTACACAATATAATTGTATATCTCCTGGATCTAATTCTTCATTTGATAATTTGACAAATTTATTCTTTTTTTTTTTATAATTCCAATAGATCACATTTATTTTGGTAAATAAAGTTCAAAAATTATATTAATTTTAAAATAAATAACTTTAAAATAATTTTTTACATTAAATTATAATTTTTATTTTTTATGAAGCAATATCAGATAAACCAAAAAAACTTACATTTAATGTTTATTGACTTAGAGAATGTGTATGATGGAGTGGCTAAATTTTTTTTAAGGAAAGTTTCAGGGAGAAAAAAAAAAGAGTTAGGATTGCATATATTTGAGTTATTAAAGATATGTATAAAGGGGCATCGACTAGTGTCCGGATAAGGATTGGGGAGTCGACCGATTTTTTCATTACAATAAATTTACATCAATGTTCAACCCTAAGCCACTACCTTTTTACTTTAATTTCTGATGTACTCGTAAAACACATCCAATAGCTAACATTAAGATGCACACATTTTACAAATGATGTAGTCTTACTTGGAAAGTCGAATGAGGATTTAAATAAGAGCTTGGAGACTTGAGGACGAGTTTTAGAAATGTATGACTTTCGCCTAAGCAGAAGTAAGACGAAGTATATAGAATGTAAGTTCAACAAAATGAGAAATGTGGCTAGCCTAGAGGTGAAAATTGGAGACTATGTCATCTCATAAGTCACGCGATTTTAACATCTTGGAAACGTAATCCAAAATGACGGAGCAATATAAGGGGATATAAATCATTGAATTCAAATAGGGTGGATGAAATGTAGGAGGGCTTCGAAGATTTTGTGTGACACAAAGGAACTGATCAAAATGAAGAGAAAATTTTATCGAATTGTGATAAGACATGTGATGTTGTACTTGACAGAATGTTGGTCGGTTAAGAATCAACAAAAGAATAAAATAAGTGAAACAAATATGAGAATGTTGCGTTGGATGTGCGGTAAGATTAGACAAGATTAGATTAAAAATGATAATATTAGAGAAAGTGTTAGGAGTAACACTTATGGTATAAAAGATAATGAGAAATAAACTTAGTATACTAGTAGATTTTATGATAAAGAGAGTATATCAGATAGAGAGAGTCAAACAAATAGAGGTAGAGGAAAACCTTTTAAAATCATAAGTAATGTTATTAATTAAGAAAGATCTCTAGATTAATTATTTGGATATGGTATGTGATTAAATATTATAACAGAAGTTGATCCATATAGTCGACCTAATTTAGTAGGATAAGATTTAGTTGTTATTGTTGAAAAACAACTTCTTCTTCTTCTTTTATTTATAAATTCATTGAATGAATATTCATCCATTAAAAAATATATTAACGAATGCCTTCTCTATTTTATTTGCTTTTATATAATAAAAAAAATTCAATGCTATATTTCAGTCTATCAAAGTTATGGTGTACAGAAAGGGTACACTAATTGATAACTCTATCACTGCTAAGCCAATCAAAGTTGAAATGTTTATCTGAGTGTGAGTTATATAAAAATTGTGTTTTTTCCTTTATAATCATATCTTTTTTATAGTATTCTTGGTCTGCTCCACCTCCATAAAACCCAATGATTGGCTGTTAAGACATGTGTTTCCATGTTTGTATGGGAGTAGTTAATGAGATTTAAGTCTCTTGCTTCTTTTTGACTATTTATGGCTATTCACGCGACTTAAATTCTTTAGTCGTGTGTGTGTGTGTGTAAAAGGTACTAATACGAAATAAAATATATTAAACACGAGTCGTTCTAATCGACCTGGTCCATTTAAGTTGTCTCGACTTTGTTCTAACATGTAGATAGTTTAAATTGGGTTAAGTTATGTTAAGTCCAAGTTCAGACCCGACCCAAATCACCATAATGTACACAATCCCTAAAGCATGAAGCCCAATGGGGCGAGATGATTTAGGAAGGGAAGTTGTCATGTATGCAATCCCTCAAGTATGGGGTTTATAGGGGTGAGATGCTTTAAGTGAGAGATCTGATAATACTTTGTCTTTCAATGCTTATTTTCCCGCCATCTGGGTTAGGCCTTGTTTAGTCGACATGACCTCAATATTTTGGGATGAGTTGATCTAATGAATGACTATGTTCGTCCTTGTTATCTTATGATGGCCTATCTTTATCTTATAGTCTGACTCTTCCTATGATTGTTTTTTCTAAAGTGTTACCGAGGTCTTTTGTTGGTATCCATATAAAATGTTAATATAACAAAGCCCCCTAAGCACAAGGTGTGTAAAGACAAAGTGATTTGAGTGAGAGGACTTAAAAATACAACTTTACATCTATAATCAGAAGGTGTTGTTTTGGCCATTTGTTATTGAATTGGCCTAGTGGAAAGGGGAGGACACCCTTTTTTTGTAATGCCAAGCTTAGCAAATCACGATCGAGATCAATAAAAAATCTCTTAATGTCCTTTGAGTATCTTTCTCGGTCCCGACAATAACAGAAGAACACATGTGTAAGGGTGAAGTGTTTTTAGTGTAGGTATATCATCCTTCAAGGGCGCAACTCCTCTATATCTCGTGTTTTTTTTGAACTTTTGTTATATGTTGACACTCTATTCGTATTGATCATACCTCGAGGAGAGTATCCCAGAGGCGTAATTATTCCCATAATTTTCAATCATAACTCTCGTATGAGTCTTTTTGTAAGTGCGAGTAGATCTTGGTGGATTCCTGAATTGTGCTTCCGTATGAGTCTTTTTGTAAGCGTGAGGAAAGTACATGGGTTCCTGCATTGTGATTCCATATGATTATTTTGTAAGTGTGAGAAGAGCTTAGTTGGTTCCCGCGTAGTTCTCCCTTAGGATTTTTAAGTATATGCATGGAGAGCCCGACGGATTTCTGCGTAGGGCTCTAGTTGGAGTCTTAGATTAGCGCAAGGAGAGTGTAATGGGTTTCTAAGTTATGCTCTAGTTGGAGTCTTAGATATGTGAAATGAGAGTCTAATAAATTTTTGCATTATGCTTCAATTTGAATCTTAGATAAGTCCAATGAGAGCCCGATGGGTTCTTACATCGTGCTCTAGTTGGATTGTTAGATAGATGTAAGGAGTGTTTGGTGGATTCCTCCGTTGTGCTCCACTTGGATTCTTAGATAAACACAAGGAGAGCATGGTGGTTTACTATGCTCTAGTTAGATTCTTAGATATGTGTAATAAGAGAACGGTGAATTCCTATATTGGTGTCTTTATCAATTATGTTAGATTCTTTTGATCTAAATTCCACGTTACATATTTCCAAAAATTTGCAAAAATCCTCAAATAATATGCTTCCATTCTGAATAGATTTATTAATGCATTGTCAATCATTCATGAAATTCCAATCATTTATTTTAGTTAATGTGTAAACAATAGATCTAAGAACATTATCTCAAGCTCTTATAACTCCATATTGACACTGAGTAGAAAATTTGAATTTTTGCTTTTAGTAAGGCAAATCAACTCATATTCTTATGTTTAAATTGCTGACTCCATAAAAGGTTGTATGTTAAAGCATATGAATTCAAATTTTTCTCTTTTAACTAATGTCAAACCAAAATGCTTCTTCATATTTTTTTACCCTAAAAATCATTTAACAATAAGAATATAATAAACAATAGAATAAAATAAAAATATAAAATAGAATATAATGGACAATAAGAATATTATACATTATTAGTATCCTAAATAGATTTGGTAAATTAATTATTACACATTATTTGTTTCTTAAATAGGTTTGATAAATCATTATATATTATATATGTATCAGATTACATATTGATAATATTTAAGGAATCACATTCTTACATGGTAGTAGAGCTCACGTTCCAAATTTTGAAAATCATTCTTACCGCCGTCAATCTATATAACCCTCATGGATGAACATGATTCCTCCTCAAATCACGTTGATAACACTTCGTCAACGACAAACCAAAATACATCGGCGAAGAAACACTTTCCACTCCACTTCGCTATCAACAACGACAAAACCATCATACCGATGATGTTGGATTATGACTTTAATTTGTATCCATCATGGTTTACCCTCTTTAAGGTGCAAGCACATGTTCACAACGTGCTCGACCATATCATTCCTCCCTCCGATGAACAAGCAACGACCACCCTCAAAGCTAGTGATTTCAACCTTTGAAATCGTCTAGACGATGTTGTGTTACAATAGATGTATGCAATTGTATCACAAGACATCTTCAACTTCACTCTTGTGATCAATGATTTTGATAAACAATGTTGGAATCACATAGCTGCCATGTTCAACGACAACATACCCTCAAGGGCTACTCAACTTGAAAACAAGTTTAGCAACACTCATCTGGAAGATTTTGCCTCCACCAAAGCATATTGTAATCGTCTCAAACTCCTCTCCAATTAAAATTTATTATTTGGATAAAAAATATGAAGAACTTTTTAAATGATGGAAATTTATGAAGTATTTTGTTCAAGTTAGATTTTATAATTTTGAAATGATACATAAAATAAAAGAATTTTAAATTCCTTCCATATTACATAGAGTTTGAATGTAAAATTGGTTAATCTTATTATTTCAAATTTTGCAAATTGGTCCCCATATTTTTCCAAAATTTTAAAATTGACCTTCAATTTTTTCAAAAAATTGCAAATTACTTCTTAATGGTTTTTAAAATTTGAAAGTTAGTCTCTATTTTTAAAATTTAAAATTTGGCCCTAAAACTTTAAAATATATAAAAATGACCTCAAAATCTAACAATGATTTATTTTAATACTCTGCCCAAACAAAAGAATTTGAAAATGATTCAAAACAATTCAAATGATTTATTGAAATTCAATTATTTTGTTTGGATGGAGTATTAAAATGATTCATTGTTAAAATTTTTATGTTATTTTCATAAATTTTAAAAAATTTTAGTCAAATTTGCAATTCCTGAAAATTTGAATGACCAATTTTTAAAAATTTTATGGGAAAATTGAAATTTTATTTAAATATGAGATCATTTTGTAAAATTTAAAAAATCAATAATAAACAACTTAACATTTGTTTTATAAGGAGTGAAGTAACAATTTTAAATTATTTATTTTTTGGTGTAGTTCAAAAAAATTTAAATTTAACTTAAATAAAATACTTTATAAATTTACATAATTTTAACAATGTTTTATATTTTTTTTATTCAAATATAAGATTTTAGTCAAATTATTTTAAATTCTCTCAAAAAATTATTTTCTCTCATTAAAATACTTCATCCAAACACACTTTAAAATTTTTCAATTACCCCATTCAAACATATTTTTAGTTTTTACTTCTAGTAATTTTAACTTCTTGTTGCCATTGGACTTCTTAGAGATCCTAATAAAAAATAAAATAGAAAACTCTTTTACTACATTTTATTTATTTATAAGTTACAATTTTTATTTATTTAAAAATCTCCTAAGAGTAGAGAGAAAAATGAGTTAATATAATCAGTATAGTTTCATAAATTTAACCTAAAATTTCTCATAATTTGACAAATTATGAAGTCACCAACTTTTTATTTAAGATTGTTGACTTAATATAGATCTTTAGATGATTAAAGATGAATACATGAATAATAATTTTTATATTTTTTCGAACTCATTGTTCATATATTTTTTATATATCAAAAATACTTATTTATTTATTTACTTTTATATTTATTACATTACTTTTGTGAATATTTTAATTGACATTTTTTAATAAAAATATTGGTGGTGTCCACCTATCAACCTATCAATCCTTAAAAAAAATAATGAGATTTCTAATTCAACTCATATAAGAATTTGAATTCTCTAACATTCGCGCGAGAATACTAGAGTGATTTTCACTCATTTTCAAACATATGATAAATCAGATTGTGAGTGTTGTCACATAGTCATTTCTTCAATAAAAAATCAAAGCATTGAAAAAGTGACGGACAAAATCCATTCAAGTTTTCCTTTAAAAAAACATTGCAACTTGTTTTTATAATTATTCTCCATCATTGTTTTCTCCTTAGTTAGCGTCAATCTCTGCGACTGACACGTCATTGATCGTCGTTGTTATTATCGTAAAACCTCATCAAGAGAAAACTAAAACAAAATCTAATTTACAGTTAAATATCAAATAAGAATTGGAGCAAAACCTAATTATAATTAAATACTAAATAAGAATATTTCAATTTATATAAAAATACAATTCAAAACAAAATCAATTGAATTTAAAAGAAAGAAGAAACACCAACAATCCTGTCACAGAACAATTAATCAATTAAATATTTTTTCTATTTCCACTTCTTTTTCTTCTATGGTTCTTTCTCTTCAATTAACAAACATAAAATATTTTTAAAAATATTTGGATTGATGAAATGGAATGGAATAAAATGAAATTGTTTAAATTTATGTTCTATTATTTGAATTAATTAAAAAAAGAATAGAATGAAGGGGAATTAGAATCTATCATTTTTTTTACCTTTTGATTTAGGTGGAATAACAAAATTGTTTTACTCCGTCATGAAATACCCAAACAATTGAATGACTTTTTTATTCCATTTTATTCTACTCCACTCCGCTCCATTCCACTCTCCTCCATTGCGTTTCGTTCGATTTGAATAGCCTAAGTTGATAGTGAAAGTTGACAGAGGTGGCAAAATGTCGACGTTTAGAGAACTTATAGATTCTGCTTGTGTTATCTAGTCTTTTTTTTTCCCTATTCATTTGGTTGAAAAAATGACTATGTGATAGCATTACAACTAACTATATGATTTATCTCATGATTGAAAATAGGTGAAAGTCACTCTAACATTCCGTGCGAACCATAAAGAAAATCTGTCTTCTAATTGGTCTGCCCCCGCCTCTTTTTATCACCCCTAACGGTTAGAGTATCATTGAACTTTTCTTTTGTTGCCTTTTTTTAGATTATTTGTTTTCTTTTCATTTTTCCATATTATTTCTTTAAAATGTTAGGATAAAAAAAATATGAACCGAGCATGTACTCTAATAGAGACTGAATAAAACTTTACAATTAAACCACACTATATCAAATTGATGGAGTGAAATTTTTGGCAAACAAAATATATATTACATAATATTTTCTATTATTATTAACTTTTAACATTTTTTCTCATTTTTTTCCTTTATATCAATAGGGTATATTACTTTCTAATTATTCTATTTCAAAGTAATATAATATAACTGTTAGAAGTTGTAATTTGATGTTCTAATTGAAAGCTAGAATTTGACTGTGTCAAAAAAGTTAGTCGAAGTTTAGGAGTCAGTTGTAATAGACAGAGTCAAATACTACATATAGTTGTGTCGAAATATAATTGGTAATTTTTAATTTTATTTTTTGTATGTTTTGGACTTGGGTCGGTTTGTATAGTTTAGGTCTGAGTATTAATTGCATATATAAAGAGTTTTGTATGATGTAAACATACAACTTCACTCAATCTTAATTTTTCATAATTCAGTTTACAGTTTTGTCTCTTTTCTCTCTTCTTCATCTCTGTCTTTCATCTTTCTTGAAAACATTTGTTCCAACAAATTAGTATCAATGAGATCGGTTACAATTTAGAGAGAATCTATAATGGAAAATGAAACAACAATATTAACTCAATTTCCAGCAAATCTACTAGTTTTTAAAAGGGAGAACTACAAATAGTGGGTTGTGCAGATGAAAGTCATCTTCAGATTTCAAGATGTGTCTGAAATTATAAAAGATGGAGTATCGCCATTGAAAGTGAATGCAGACGATGTTCAGCAAGCTGCACACAAGGAATGAAGAAAGAAATATGGAAAATGTGTCTATTCTTGATTCACCAGTGTGCGGATTCTAATGTGTTTGAATAGATTATTGAAGAAGAAACGGCGAAAAGGGCGTGGGACAAGTTGAAAAGGTTGTACGACAGAGATGAAAAACTAAAAAGGGTGAATTTGCAAACGTTGAGAAAGAAATTTAAAATGATTCAGATGAAGGAAGATGAACTGGTCTCAAAATATCTTTCATGTCTGGTGTTGTTAAAGAACCAGATGAGGTCATGTGATGAATCAATCAACGATTTGCAAAAGATTGAGAATGTGTTGAGATCTCTGACTGTGAGGTTTGATTAGATTGTAGTTTCAATTGAAGAGTCCAAGAACCTAGTTGAGATGAAGTTAGAAGAACTTCAAGCTTCATTAGAGGCTCTTGAGACGAGGTTGAAGCAAAAGAACTCAGAAAGGAAGAAGGTGGCTGAATAAGCACTACAAATAAGTTTCATCAAGAAACTTTGGAAGAAAAGAAAAGAAAGAATCTTGCTAATGATGAGAAATCAAGCAAGAACTCAAATGATCACTCTGATTCGATTAAGAAAGACATGGGCAATAAGTATTATGGGAAGAAAGTTTACATGAAGGAGGTGCAGTGTTAAAACTGTCAAGGATTTGGTCACTATGCTCGAGACTGTTGAAGAAAGAAGGAAGCACGAGCAAAAGACAATGATTAAGTGAAATACGCACATGCTGAAAATAGTGATTCTGATGATGTGCTACTCATGGCCAACACTCATTTGAATGCTGAACAAACCATTATGTGGTACCTGGATTCAGGACGCAGTAACCATATAACTTGCAATAAAACATGGTCCACCAATCTAGATGAATTAGTCGAGAAAGTGATAAAGTTTGTAGATGACAGGCACATCACATAAGGTGGAAAATGAGATATTTCTATTGTCAGGAAGGATGGTCGAAAAGACAACATCAATAATGTGTTGTATGCACCATCGATGACAAGTAACATGATAAGTGTAGGTTAATTACTTGAATAAGGGTACAACTTAAAGATATAAAATAATCATATAAAGGTGTATCAAAGTGATTGAAGTTTGATTCTGAAGGTACCATTAGAAGACAATAGAACCCTCAAAATAGAGATCAACCCAATTGATTACAAGTGTCTTGCTTCGACTGTAGAAGAAGACAACAACTGCTTGTGGCATCATAGATATGGACATCTAAACTTCAGAAGTTTATGTCTGCTCAACCATAAGAAGATGGTGTATGGCTTACCTCGGGTGAAAGAACCAAGTCAGGTGTGTGAGGAATGTTGCAAAGCAAAGCAAGCTATGAAAGCTTTCAAGCATGACTTACCAATGAGGTCGAAGGAAAAGATAGAGTTAGTTCACTCTGATGTGTGTGGACCATTTGAAGTAAGGTTGAATGGAGGTAACTACCACTTCCTAAACTTTATAGTCGAATACACTAGATATATGTGAGTTTATCTTATTGAAAGAAAGAGTGAGGCATTCACACAGTTTAAGAAATTCAAATTGCACGTCGAAAAGCAAAGTGCAAGTTGAAAGAAATTGAGAACTGAGGGAAGTGGTGAATATACGTCTTGAGAATTTGTTAGATTTTGCAATGAGGATGGTATAGAGCATGCGGTCATTGCACCATATACACCTTAGCATAATGGCATATCTAAAAGGAAAAATCGAAGTATATTGAACATGACTAAGAGCATGTTGAAAGCTAAATATATACCAAAAAGATCTTGGGTTGAAGCAACTTCTACAACAGTATACACACTAAATAGATGTCCAATCAAGAAGATGATCGAGAAGGCTCCTTATGAGGCTTGGACAAGTGTGAAGCTAAATATTTGTCATCTTAGAGTCTTTCGATCAATGTGCTTCGGGCATGTATCTTTCGACTGATGCATACAAGTTGTATTCACCAAATGATGATAAACTACTAATCAGTCGAGATGTTCTAGTGGATGAAAGAAAAATGTGGGATTGGAGTTATGGGTCAGTTCGACAGAAGTAATATACAATTACAACTGTGTTTTAAAAAGATTAAAAAATCAAAGTCTCAACCAATCAAAATGAAGTATCACCTACTTAGAATGTTAAAAGACCGACTAGAACAAGAACTGAGTCGACAAGGCTAACTGGATATGAGAGATTTTGAGATCAGGTAGTCGATGTAGATGGTGACTTAATAGAAGAAGCAATGATGATGGATGAATCAGAACCAATCAATTTGGACCAAGCCATGAACGATTCAAATTGCTTAGCATCCAGGAAAGAAGAACTCAGGTCAATCAAGAAGAACAAGACCTGGGAGCTTGTCGAAAAGACAGTCAAAAATTCAATTAATGTAAAGTGGGTTTACAAGCTTAAATGAAGGCCAGATGGAGAAATTTCCAAGCATAAGGAAAGACTGGTGGCAAGATGTTTTTTTTCTTCAAAAACCTGGTATTGATTTCGACGAAATGTATGCACCTGTGGCGATACTGGACCTCTAGAAGAAGAAGTCTATGTCAGTCAACCACAAGGATTCGAAATCAAAGGACAGGAGTCAAAGGTGTACAGATTAAGCAAAGCTCTTTATGGTTTGAAGCAAGCTCCAAGAGCTTGGAATAAGAGAATATATGGTTTCTTGATCGAAGCAGGTCTCATAAAGTGTATCTCTGAACATAGAGTGTATATCAATGATGGAGACAGGGTCAGTTGAATCATCATATGCATGTATGTAGATGATTTGTTGATTACAAGTGCAAATGAAGTTTAGATAAGAAAAGTTAAGTCGAAGCTGATGCTAGAGTTTGAAATGTCCGACATAGAGAATTTGTCATATTTCTTAGGGATGTAATTCAAAGATACGTGTGAAGGAGTGTTCTTGCATCAAAATAAGTATGCCCAAGATATCTTAAAGAGATTCAAGACGAGCAACTGTAATGCAGCTGTTACGCCATTAGAAACTGGAGCAAAGTTGAGGAAGGAGACAAATGAAGAGTTTGTAAGTGTGACACTGTATAAACAAAAAATTGGATCTTTGAGGTATCTTTGCAATACCAGACTAAATATTTGTCAAAGTGTCAGACTGTTAAGTAGATTCATGGAGAAAGTCAGGTTCGACGAGTTGAAGAGAAGCATCAGGATGAGAAGTCTCGAGAACATGAATTAGGGTGTGTGTTAGAAGTTGTAATTCAATGTTCTGATTGAAGGGTAACATTTGACTATGTCGAAGTAGCTAGTTGAAGTTCAAAAGTTAGTTGTATTCGACAGAGTCGAATACATCATATAGTTGTGTTGAAATTTAATTTGTATTTTATATTTTGTACGTTTTGGGCTCGAGTCGGTTTGTAGTTTGACCTTCGACTTTAGTTGCCTATATAAATGATTTTGTATGATGTAAACATAGAACTTTACTCAATCCTAATTTTTCATAATTCAATTTATAGTTTTCTCTCTTTTCTCTCTTCTTCTTCTCTTTCTTTCATCTTTCTTAAAAATACTTGTTCGAACAATAACTAACAATTAATAATAATTAATTAATAAAGATGATTTTATATATAAAATTATGCTACACTTAAATAGATGACACTCTTAAAGATCTTATTTAATATTTTTATAAGACTTTTTTTTTTTTTTTTAATTTTCTTCCGCATTAATTATTTATTTATTATAATACCTTTATTTAAACCATCTTGTCATTCGGCAATAAATATTATCATAAAAATATAAAATAACTTATAAAAAATAATATTAATTTTAAATAAAAAAATTAAATATATTTTTGATCTCTCTAATTTTGGTATTTTAAATTATTGGTCCCATAATACAAAATCAGAGATTCTAATCTTATAATTTTAATAACTTTTGAATTTTTGTAGTTCATTTTACTTTTGCATACATAATAATGACGACTAAGATTTAAACATTATTTTTAATTATGTGAAATCACTGACTAAGATAATTTATTTTTTAATATTTTTTTTTACATAACTAATAATTTAAATTGTTATTTAATAAATCATTTAATTAAAATTTTGGAAAATACTTAGAGCCTAAAGCCCATTTTTTTGGAGGCATATGTTCAATTCTCAAAAAGTCTACTTTCATCTCGACACGCTTATGCAATAGTTACACATATTCAAGTTTTATAAACACTTACATTATATCAGAATAAATATAAACACTTATTTTATTATGACTTGGTAGCTGAACACGCATCTTTATTGAAATGGTGAAAACAAAAGAGATGACATTGATGAAAATGGAGCATAGTATTTATGATTAAAAATAGTGAAGTAACAGAACATTTTATTGCTGTCTTTGTAACTGTAACGCAGTGAAAACATCGTGTTGTCACTTACATCATGAAAATTATCATAAGACCCCTCTTCATATTGTTTATTCAAAAGAAGGTTCTCTCCCTTTCATGCTAAGAATAATACTGATATGGCTCATGAAGTAGTAAGTATAATACATGCTACTTTTCGGTTATGTAAATATGTAAAACAAAATTTTCATATTAAACAGACATGTCCTAATGGTTTTCTATATGGCATGCAGGAAATTTGGACTTTGTGTAGAATTTTCACAAAAAAAAAATGTATCACAAAGGAATCACCTAATGACAGAGATGAAACCATTAGCAGCCAAGTGTCAGACTATTTTTGACAAGACCACCAGAAAAACTATATCTATTAATGAGTTGTTACCATGGCCGAAATGATCACTGATGCATATTTTAAAACACTGTTTATGTGATATAATAGTCAAACAAGACATATGGTAAGTTATTTCCTTATATCTCAGTGTTATAGAAAAATAAAATTATATGAGTCACATGGTATCAATCACAAGCTATTTTTGTTGTCTTTTCTATCTTTTTATATCCTTCATCTCTCCTCCCTCCCTTTGTTTTATGCAGGAGAGGATCCAAAGGGGTGTGACAATGCTATGCAGTATACACTAATGACCTACTAATTTCCCCATTACACATTTATCTTCAAAGCTTGAGAGGATCCTGTTCCATTTTTCTCTAATTCTCTTTGTTTCGCCCTCTCCATCTTTCTTTTACGCCATTCCTCCAAAGCTGACAACCACAGGCATCAAAGCATAATCAAACCCAATAGAACAAATGGTTTTTATATTAGCTTTAGACTAGAATAAATCCATGTCAGATCAGCTTAATTCGAACATCTTTATAATGTTTTACTGAATATTAGATTAACGGTTGAAAAGAGAGTGTCCGTAGTACTCCTTGTAGGGCAGTGATGAGCATGCACGCTTTTTGTGTTTGTTGCTTGTTTTAATAGCAACATAAAAGATAGTTATGATTAATAAAGGTTTATAGGGTGAAAAGAGGAATACCTTTCAAGCTGGAAGCATCATTCACGGAACGGAAATCCTTTAACCTTTTAGACAGATCAACTGCAGCTGTTTGCTTAGTGTCTTTTTTCTGGACTGTTTCTGGTTTAGTGTATCCTTCCTGCTCAATTTCTTTCACCTGAGGGAGAACACACTCAGATTTACACAAAAAATGCATTCCAAAATACTAGAATTATGCGCCCTCTAACTCAACCCCACAAAAGACCTGTAAGGCACCATATTATTGTCCAATGTGTAACTTTCTAACACTCCCCCTCGCACCTAATGAAATATGGAGCGCGGCCCAAGTGGTCAAGTAATAGGTTCAACGGATCTTATATCAGTCAATAATTTAGATTTGACTTAACTCAATCCTACTAATCCAATGTGGACTCTCAACAATGTTAGATACACATGGCCAAAAGCTTCAGAATAAAAAACTATATTTTCTATCCCTCTCATAAGACTATGTCCGAGAAAAGGTTACAGGTTTTAGACAATTCAGATATATGATGTCAGTGAACTACAAGGTACTGTCAAAGGTTACAGGTGTAAATAATTTTTATAATTAATTACCTCCAAGTTTTTCAACTAGAGAATGAACGGAAACCCACAAAAAATTTTAAGGTCTCTTCCAAAACATGTCAAATTAATCATCATTTGCAGAAAAACGTATGAACTACTTCCAACAAAACTTATTTTTCCTCTCTAAGTTTAGCTTCTGGCATTTTGGCTAGCATTCATGTATAACAAACAACATGCTCATAATTAATATAGTGAACAACAAAACAGTTTGAAACTCACTCTTTTTATCAGCTCCAACGGTAGCATGGCAAGACGGATTTCTTCAGATTCCTTAATGTAAATGAGTTGAGCTGCAATTTAAATCAAAAACATATCAGAAGCACGTTTAACAAATACTTTAGAGTATATTAGTCTATTCCAACTCGAAGCATTTCATAACTACAATCAGTATCAATTATAAATTGCCAATACAGTCCAATGCTCAACAAAGAAAGTTTTCATTCTTCTGCCTGTGAATTTAGTTAATGTTATGAGATGAAAATGAACTCTAGATCCTATATACATAACAGATAGAGCCTTTGAGAAAACTGGGTCCTCGACATGGTAGCAAAGCCTCTTTAACCAAGCGTGCTATGAGCTAAATACATGTCGAGAAAACTTGCTCCTCGACATGGTAGCAAAGCCTCTTTAACTAAGCATTCTATGAGTTAAATACATGTTGCCACCATTTCCCACTCTTCAAGAAGATAAATGAAAGACAAGGATTGAAGAAGATTGTACCTACCACTACCAGCAAAGTGTATTTGCTTGCAGCACATGAAAAGAATCAAACAAAAATGTTTTGTGTTACATCTTTTGTACGATGCCATAGTTTTCTTATCATACTTATAATTGTTCCTTACTCTTATTTTGTAGTAGCATTAGGGTCTGATCCTGGATTTGGACCCTCTCATGTTATTCTCTCACATTTTCTTGTGTCATGAGTAGAATGGTAGGCAACAATAACAACCAAGCCTTATCCCACTAAGTTGGGTTGGCTACATTACCAAGCTACCTGGATCAACTTTCACCATACTATTCAAGAACATATTTCTATCCCAATCATTAATCTCGACGTCTTTTTAATAACTTCTCTTATAAATTTTTTAAATCTTCCACTACCTCTAGTCGTTTGACTTCTCTCCATCTGATCTACTCTCCTTACCACAATATGTGCAAGTATTTTCTCTACATGCCCAAACCACCTAAGTCTACTTTACCACCGTCTTTTCTCCTGTAGGTGCTACCCCGACACTCTCTAATATTTCATTTTCAATCCTATCTCGTCTACTCTTACCACATATCCAATGTAACATCTTCATCTCTCTAGTGCATTTACTTTATTCCCGTGTTGATTCTTAACGGCCTGTTCCGTACAACCTAATGTTATCGATTGCGGATAGCAGAGTGCCAAAAATCTGTCATTTTAAGCTGCTGTTTCGATCTTAAAATGCCATGGCGTCACTAGCAAATCCACCATGGCTGATCTTTGATATTTCTATCTGTAAGGAACATCAAATCTGTGTGTGCCTTTCTCTCTAGCAACACAAAAGTATCCACATCCAACATAGCAAACAATATATATATAAAAAAATAAAGTCAAAATCTAACCCCCAAAATCTAACAAATTCAAACCCGTTAACCCCATAATCTAACCCCAATTTAAACCATAATCGATTACAACAAAATAGGACAGAAAATCTGGAAATAAAATTCGAGAGGAGGTAGAGAAGAAGGCTAGCCTGAGTTATAATTTGCAGCGGAGAATTTAGTGCGGGTGTAGGGTGAAGTGAAAAAATCATGAAGCAAGAAGATAGCAGTGATTAAGTTGAGGAAGCAAACGAGAATGGTTGCGCTTTTGAAAGAGAATCTAAGCTTCCACCATTGTTGCACCTCCATTTTTTTTACATAAGATTGAAATAAAGCGTTGAAATTTAGTTGATTGATTCTTACTATCTATCTTCTTTATGGCAACTAAATGCCTATTTCTTCAACTGTATAATTTAATTGTTTTTTTTATAGATCTTATAAACATTTATTTTATTTAACTTATATAAAAAGTTAAATAAATAACCTTAACAATAGTAATTTAGAAAAAAAATAGCCATTTAAAAAATTAAAAATAGTAAATAAACAAAATGACATTCAGTTTGCAACAATTTAAAAGAAAACTATATATTCCATTGTAAAAATTAATTTTCCAAATTAAAACTCTCGTTCAAAAGATTTAACAGTATTAATACATATTTAAGTATAAAATTATCAAGTTAATATTAGTATTATATGATTAGTAGGTTGTTGCCTCAAAGAGTGGTGAAACTAAACATGGTTGCTTAAGCATATGATTAAAAAGAAAAATATACCATCAACGAGGATTGATATTATATTAAGTAAAATATGACATTGATTATAGATGCAGCAACTAGTTTTTGAAGAGATGAATATTTATAGTGGAAAGAGGGATTTAGATTTGGTGCAGTAAACAAATCCTACATTCACACGCAGTCGTGCGATTAAGGAAGAGAAGTGAATGCAAAATCCAAAAAAGATATTGTCAACTTTCTATAAAAGATTTTTTTAATCTTGCCAAAATTTGACAAAACTCAAATATAAAACAAGCCAAATATAATGCATTTGAGTGAGGAAGGAATGAGAGTGAGATAAAATGAGAAGTAATTATATTAAATTGTTATAACGAGAGCTATTTATGTATTTATTTATATACAATAAATTACTTATAACCTAATTAGTTAACATAATAAATTAATTATTAATTTGGATTATATTACAATATACCTTCTTATAATTTAATTGTCAAACACAAACTAATTCTAGTCGATCTGAACTGATTTTAATTTATTTCTCAAAGTCATAAATTTGTTGATTTGCAATCCTTTGGTGAAAATGTTAACCAATACTGTTTCACTTACTTTAAATTCACCTTGATTTACTTTCTCCCTCAAAAAGTGACATTTAGCTTCAATGTGCGTACCCCTTTCATGCAGAACTGAATTCTTTGCAAGATTGATGACTGACTTGTTGTCGATCTGCAGCACCAGATGATTCTTTATTTCAACCTCAATCTCATCCAACACTGATCTGATCTAGATTGTTTGGTAAACAACATAAAATCCTGCTATATACTCAGCCTCACATGATGATAATTCCACAACAAGTTACTTTCTCGAGCACCATGAGATTGGGGCATCAAATACCTAAAAGTAATATAATCAATTGTGCTTCTTCGATCTTTCTTATCTTCACACCAATCAACATCTGAATAACAATTAAGTACAACTTCTTTGCTTTCAGAATCTCGTGGAAACAAAATTTCATAGTTTATTAATCCTTTTAGGTATCTCCGGATTTTTCTTGCAGCCTTCATGTGTGACACCTTTGGTTCATTCATGTATCTGCTTACCAATCTGATTGAGAAACCTATATTAGGTATGCTATTTCACACATACCTTAGAGATCCTAAAACTTGTTTGAGCAAAGTGACATCGACCTTGTCCTCCTCTTAATGCTTCTCTAGTTTCTGATTAGGTTCGACAGGTGAGGATGCAGGAATCGAATCTTCCATCTTGAATCTCTTGAGTATTTCTTTGAAATACTTTATTTGATGCAACATCATACCTTGCTTGGTAATTTGAAATCCCATGCCTAGGAAATAAAACAAATTTCCTAGATCTGACATTTCAAATTCCTTTTCACTATCTCTTTGATCTCTGACAAGTTTTCCATGCTATTTTCAGTTACTAGCAAGTCATTAACATATAAATAGATGATAATTATATCTTGTGACATGACATCTATATAGACACCATACTCAGACCTGTATTTGATAAATCTCAATTTGATTAAGTATGAGTCAGTTTTCTTGTTCCATGCCTAGGTGCCTGTTTGAGACCATAAAGGGCTTTGTGCAACTTGTACACTTTCCTTGCTTCCCCCTGTATCATAAAACTATGAGGTTTTGACATACACGACTTCATCTAAGGAACCGTTCAAAAATGCTGATTTCACATCTAAGTGAAATGTCGACCAACCTTGCTTGCATGCCAAGGCTACCACTAATATGACAGTCTCCAATCTTGCTACTAGTGCATATACTTCAGAGTAGTCAAATTCTTCTCTCTAGAGAAATCCTCGAGCTACTAATCTTGATTTATGTCTTACAATCGATCCATCAGGATTGTGCTTCAACTTGAACACGCATTTCACTTCAATAGCTTTTGTATGTATTAAAAATAACATGGTAGCTCAATTCCGAGATGCAAGATAACTACCCTCATCTTTTCAGGTATGATCATAAATTCGAGGGTGAATTTTAATTCAAGGGGGTGTAATACCCTAATCTTCCTTAAAATCGTCATTACTTTTTAATTGGAAACTTAACACCTAATAGAGAAATTAGGAGAAATAGTGTGAGTATTAATCACTAATTAGGAGGTAATGTCATGCACTAGTAAATTAGATTAAACGACATGAGCATTGTGATATTTTGTTCCATCTTTTGTTTATTCTAACAATTGAGAGATCTTAACCTTCTCCTTGTTTCTATCACACACAAAAAACCATCAGAATCAAGCATAGAGAGGAGCTTTAAACCAAGTGAAGAAAGGAGAAAAGAAATATAAGATTGGATGCGTTAGTTACATGTGAAGTTGAACACTTAAGGAGAAGGAGGATTGAACAACCTCACATGATCATCATCAACTCATCTCAACCCAGAATTTAGTTTCCCTACATGTGGGATTCTTTAGACAGATAGTTTGAACAATAACAGGAAAGGACTTTGCATGAGGGGTATTGGGTTAGTGTGTTTTCTTTTTCTTTCATGATATGTTTTGGTTAATTGGTTGTTAATTTCGTGTTATAAGTGGTTATATTTTATATTCTGGGTGGTATGTGTTTTTTAATAGATTAATGAGTGGGTTTGTTTGGGAAATTTGGTGTTTTACACTTGATTTCACTTTCTGTTATGCTACACCTGCTAAGCGAGCATGATCTTCGCTAAGTGAGGCTTCATGTAGGAAAGAACTAGATTCTAGGTTTTCTCGCTAAGCGAGATAACGAGTCGCTGAGAAAAGTCTCACTTTGAGCTTGCTACTCCGTCTCTAGGCGATACTATAGTTTTGAAGAATGTTTGCATTCTGCCAAGCCTCGCTTGGAGCTTGTTAGGGCTCGCTAAGCGAGCCACCCAATGCAGAATTTTATGCAAAATTTATCTTAGCGTATCTTTTGTTTCGTAACTAAAAATTGACGCGATCAGGTGGGTTGGAAAACTTATTAAGTGAGTTATCCCATGGCAGAGTATCTATAATCATCAAGCGTATGATTGTTCATGATGGATGACTAATGCACATGGTGTTTTGATGTTGTGGAGACTAGACCTGTGTTACTTCTCTTCTAATGATTGGTATCATGATACTACATAAGTATTCATGGATAAATGCATATTTTTCCCCTGGCTTCACAGGTACCCTATTTTTCATCTATTTCGAGGGTACGCCTTGGCTATCTAAATGGAAAATCGATGATGCATGATCATGGGTTTGACAATTATGACAAATTACTTGCTTAGCATCACAGATATACTAGCTAGTTTCAGTTGCTTCTAGGATACGCTTTGACCTTAAATAAGTAGTAATCCAGAATTCACGTTAACAACTAACCATTGATGACAAACGTTATACCGGTCCTTGGAGAATTAGGTGTGTGTATGTGTGAGTGTGTTATAGAGTTAAAGTAAGGAACCTTAGGTTGAAAGTGGATTCAATACCGGGTTACTCTGAAATTAATGAAATTATGTAAGAGGATATTTCACTAGAGTCATAATGAATGTTAAAATGCCCTTTATCGAGTGGATTCCTAAGATAGGAGAATCCCAGAATCCCATTGATATAGTTGTATCTCGACACATCTTATTATCATGATTACAGGTACTCAAACAAGTGCTAAAGGTAAAAGCAAGGCAACTTGAAGATGTCACAATGAAACCTTACTTTAGCATACTTATTTCTTCTGTTGTACCTTTTGTCATGTTATGTTTTCAGTTTTTATTAATACTGTTTTGGGCATGTCTTGTGCGGATGTAAACTCGTGTACTAATGTAACATTACTATTTTATTATGTTTCGTACCATGTTTAACATCTAATATTATAGTATTCTAGACACATATAGTGTTGGGCTGTTATAGTTATATTTAAAATATTTTTTGTGATAAATATTATGAGGTTTTTATTTTAATTTTTGTATAAAAGTTAATTATAAAATTAGCCCATTTAGGGCCAGGTAGCCCGAAGCTCGTATAGGGCCGAGCTCGGGTAGTAATTTTTTAGTCCATTTTACAATAAGATTTTTCTGGCCCAACCTTAAAAAGAAATTTTTTACCTAACACTCATTTGCTTGTACTCACTACTACAAAATATACATTTCACGATTGTTGGAATAGACATTTAACTACGGTTGGTGGTTCGTGATAACGAAAGGTGTGGTAGTAAGTGACCTACTTACCACCACAGACTATTGGTTATGGTAATAAACTAGAAGCATGCTACATTTAACCATAGTTGGAATTAACAACGGTAGTGAAAAGTAGAAAGGTTATTAGTTCGATACTCGACAACGTCATTCTTAGGTTTATTAAATTGAATAGCACACTACATATCACCAAAGTTGAAAGAACTAAACAAGGTGAAATATATATATATCTATATATATATATATATATATATATATATATATATATATATATATATATATATATATATATATATATATATATATATATATATATATATATATATATATATATATATATATATATATATATATATATATATATATATATATATATATATATATATATATATATATATATATATATATATATATATATATATATATATATATATATATATATATATATATATATATATATATTACATAATTCTCAATTTTAACATGTATTTTTGTGATAAAAAATAATACTTGAAACAACAATGCACACAACTATAAAATATACCTTTGGTTAAACCATATTACTACAACCATTTAAGCAACCATAGTAATAACTCATCTTAACACACCTGTATTTATTTTTATTTTATTAAAAGACATTTCATCACGGGTCATAAAAATCGTGGTGATAGATGAAAGGTTACATGCTTCGAATCCAACACCAACAATTATTTTTGTTACAAAAAGAGTTTGTCCTTATACTCTTATGAATATATTAAAATTAAAATACCTATCACCGCGGTTAGTACCAGAAACCGTTGTGAATAATACTTATATTATATATATATATATATATATATATATATATATATATATATATATATATATATATATATATATATATATATATATATATATATATATATATATATATATATATATATATATATATATATATATATATATATATATATATATATATATCACAATGGTTATTTAATATAACTCTTGTGATAGATAGTGCGCTACCTAATTTATTACTACGGTCAGACGCTTGTGGTGGAAAGAAATATAATTACAACCACACCCTACCTAACCACGATTGGTTAATCGTAGGCGTGTTCGTGGGTTAGGTTGGGTCTAATTTGATTAAATTAAATACTCGACCCGATTAATAGTCTTTGGATTGGTTTGAGTATTCAACCCGTACTTATAAGACTAAACTCGAACCAAACAAACTCGCTCATCAATGGGTTGGGTTGGGTTCGTGGATTATCCAATAAATATAATTTTCAAATTCTAAATAAAATATCAATTTAATTAACACATTTATTTTACAAAAACATTAAAAAAATCATAAAAGTTTACTATTTATTTCGAATAAAATTTATCTGTTAATACCTAACATATTTTTTACGATTCAGATTACATTAGAAAAATATAAAAATGGTGTAAATATAATTTAAAAGGTAAGATATACTTCTATTTGAATAAATTATGCTAGATAATTTATAAATAAAGTTATATTTAATTTTTCTACTCCGTTATTAAATTTTAGGTTTTTTCCCATTAAAAAACAAAGTTAAAAGACTATAATCCATGACATATATTTTATATAAAATAGATAATAACTAAAATAGATAATCAAGCTAAAATTTCTTGTTATTTACCATTTTCACACTGAATTATGGTAAATTAGATGTAAATATATTCAATATGTTTTTTCTCCATCACCAAAATTCATGTTTCTTCGTCTCTAAGCCACATAGTAAAAAGACTATAAATGAATGACAAATAAATTACATCTACATGGATAATCAATAAAATTAAAGATTTAAGCTCAATGTTATTTGTATTCACCATAATCACATTGTATTATGGTATAATATATGTAAAACAATTCTATATTATTCATTTTTTCCATCACTAAATCTTTGGTTTCTTCAACACTAAGAAACTAAGTTAAGAGACTACAAATGAATGACCCATAATTTATACATATGTATAACAGTTAAAATTAAATAATCACGCTCAATATTGTTTATATTCAACGTATTCACATTGACTTCTGATATGCTATATTAAAAAATATTCAATATTTTTCTTCACCATCCCAAAGATTTAGATTTTTTTTATCACTAAGCAAAAAACATAATAGACTATAGTAGACTTAAAAAAATAATTATATTTTATTTTTCTACTCCGTCACAAAATTTTAGGTTTTTCCTCACTAAAAAACAAAGTTAAAAGACTATAATCTATAAAAAGTATTTTATATAAAATAGGTAATAACTAAATTAAATAATCAAACTAAAATTTATTGTTATTTACCATTTTCACACTAAATTATGGTAAATTAGATGTAAATATATTCAATATGTTTTTTCTCCATCACCAAATTTCATTTTTCTTTGTGTCTAAGCCACATAGTTAAAAGACTTTAAATGAATGACAAATAAATTATATCAACATGGGTAATCAATAAAATTAAATATTTAAGCTCAATGTTATTTGTATTTACCATAATCACATTATATTATGGTAAAATATATGTAAAACAATTCTATATTTTTCTTTTTCTCCATCACCAAAATTTTGGTTTCTTCAACACTAAGAAACTAAGTTAAGAGACTACAAATGAATGACTCATAGTTTATACATATGCATAACAATTAAAATTAAATAATCACGCTCAATATTGTTTATATTCAACGTATTCACATTGACTTCTGGTATACTACATCTAAAAATATTCAATATTTTTCTTAACCATCCCAAAGATTTAGTTTATTTTTTTTAATAAGCAAAAAACATAATAGACTATAATAGACTTAAAAAACTAATTATATTTTATTTTTCTACTCCGTCACTAAATTTTAGGGTTTTCCTCACTAAAAAACAAAGTTAAAAGACTACAATCCATGACATGTATTTTATATAAAATAAATAATCACTAAAAAATAATCAAGCTAAAATTTATTGTTATTTACCATTTTAACACTAAATTATGGTAAATTAGATGTAAATATATTCAATATGTTTTTTATCCATCACCAAATTTCGTGTTTCTTCGTCTCTAAGCCACATAGTTAAAATAATATAAATGAATGGCAAATAAATTATATCTACAGGGGTAATAAATAAAATTAAATATTTAAGCTCAATGTTATTTGTATTCACCATAATCACATTGTATTATTGTATATTATATGTAAAACATTTATATATTTTTCTTCTTCATCACCAACATGTTGGTTTCTTTACCTCTAAGAAACTAAGTTAAGAGACTACAATTGAATGACCCATAATTTATACATATGCATAACAATTAAAATTAAATAATCACGCTCAATATTGTTTATATTCAACGTATTCACATTTACTTATGCTATATTACATCTTAAAATATTCAATATTTTTATTCACCTTCCCAATGTTTATGATTTTTTATCACTAAGCAAAAAACATAATAGACTACAGTAGACGTAAAAAATTAATTATATTTTATTTTTCTACTCCGTCACAAAATTTTAGGTTTTCCCCCTTTAAAATACAAAGTTAAAAGACTATAACCCATGACATATATTTTATATAAAATAGGTAATAACTTAAATAAATAATACAACTAAGCTTTATTGTTATTTACCATTTTCTCACTGAATTATGGTAAATTAGACTTAAATATGTTCAATATATTTTGTCTCCATCACCAAATTTCATGTTTCTTTGTCTCTAAGCCACATAGTTAAAAGACTATAAATGAATGACAATTAAATTATATCTACATAGGTAATCAATAAAATTAAATATTTAAGCTGAATGTTATTTGTATTCACCATAATCACATTGTATTATGGTATAATAAATGTAAACCATTTATATATTTTTATTCTTCTCCATCACCAAAATTTTGGTTTCTTCAACTCTAAGAAACTAAGTTAAGAGACTACAAATGAATGATCCATAATTTATACATATGCATAACAATTAAAATTAAATAACCACGCTCAATATTGTTTATATTATACGTATTCACATTAACTTATGGTATACTACATATAAAAATATTCAATATTTTTCATCACCATCTGAAAGATTTAGGTTTTTTTATCACTAACCAAAAAACATAATAGACGTAAATAATTAGTTATATTTTATTTTTCTACTCCGTCACAAAATTTTAGGTTTTTCTCTACTAAAAAACAAAGTTAAAAGACTATAATCCATAACATATATTTTATATAAAATAGGTAATAACTAAAATAAATAATCAAGCTAAAATTTATTGTTATTTACCATTTTCACACTGAATTATGGTAAATTAGATGTAAATATATTCAATATGTTTTTTATCCATCACCAAAATTCATGTTTCTTCGTCTCTAAGCCACATAGTTAAAAGACTATAAATGAATGACAAATAAATTACATCTACATGGGTAATCAATAAAATTAAATATTTAAGCTCAATGTTATTTGTATTCACCATAATCACATTGGATTATGGTATAATATATGTAAAACAATTCTATATTATTCTTTTTTTCCATCACTAAATCTTTGGTTTCTTCAACACAAAGAAACTAAGTTAAGATACTACAAATGAATGACCCATAATTTATACATATGCATAACAGTTAAAATTAAATAATCACGCTCAATATTGTTTATATTCAACCTATTCACATTGACTTCTGATATGCTATATCAAAAAATATTCAACATTTTTCTTCCCCATCCCAAAGATTTAGATTTTTTTTATCACTAAGCAAACAACATATTAGACTATAGTAGATTTAAAAAAATAATTATATTTTATTTTTATACTCCGTCACAAAATTTTAGGTTTTTCCTCACTAAAAAACAAAGTTAAAAGACTATAATCCATGACTTGTATTTTATATAAAATAGGTAATAACTAAAATAAATAATCAAGCTAAAATTTATTGTTATTTACCATCTTCACACTAAATTATGGTAAATTAGATGTAAATATATTCAATATGTTTTTTCTCCATCACCAAATTTCATTTTTCTTTGTGTCTAAGCCACATAGTTAAAAGACTATAAATGAATGACAAATAAGTTATATCTACATGGGTAATCCATAAAATTAAATATTTAAGCTCAATGTTATTTGTATTCACCATAATCACATTGTATTATGATATAATATATGTATAATAATTCTATATTTTTCCTTTTCTCCATCACCAAAATTTTGGTTTCTTCAACACTAAGAAACTAAGTTAAGAGAATACAAATGAATGACCCATAATTTATACATATGCGTAACAATTAAAATTAAATAATCACGCTCAATATTGTTTATATTCAACGTATTCACATTGACTTCTAGTATACTACATCTAAAAATATTCACTATTTTTCGTCACCAAACCAAACATTTAGGTTTTTTTTATCAATAAGCAAAAAACATAATAGACTATAATAAACTTAAAAATATAATTATATTTTGTTTTTCTTCTCCGTCACTAAATTTAGGGTTTTAGCCACTAAAAAACAAAGTTAAAAGACTATAATCCATGACATGTATTTTATATAAAATAGGTATTAACTAAAAAAAATAATCAAGCTAAAATTTATTGTTATTTACCATTTTCACACTAAATTACGGTAAATTAGATATATATATATATTCAATATGTTTTTTCTCCATCACAAAATTTCATGTTTCTTCGTTTCTAAGCCACATAGTTAAAAGAATATAAATGAATGGCTAATAAATTATATCTACACGGGTAATAAATAAAAATAAATATTTAAGCTCAATGTTATTTGTATTCACCATCATCACCAACATGTTGGTTTCTTTACCTCTAAGAAACTAAGTTAAAAGACTACAATTGAATGACCCATGATTTATACATACGCATAACAACTAAAATTAAATAATTACGCTTAATATTGTTTATATTCAACGTATTCACATTTACTTATGGTATATTACATCTAAAAATATTCAATATTTTTATTCACCTTACCAATGTTTATAGTTTTTTTATCACTAAGCAAAAAATATAATAGACTAGAGTAGACGTAAAAAATTAGTTATATTTTATTTTTCTACTCCATCACAAAATTTTAGGTTTTCCCCCTTTAAAATACAAAGTTAAAAGACTATAACCCATGACATATATTTTATATAAAATAGGTAATAACTAAAATAAATAATACAACTAAACTTTATTGTTATTTACCATTTTCTCACAGAATTATGGTAAATTAGATTTAAATATGTTCAATATATTTTGTCTCAATCGCCAAATTTCATGTTTCTTCGTCTCTAAGCCACATAGTTAAAAGACTATAATTGAATAACAAATAAATTATATCTACATGGGTAATCAATAAAATTAAATATTTAAGCTCAATGTTATTTGTATTCACCATAATTACATTGTATTATCGTATAATATATGTAAACCATTTATATATTTTTCTTCTTCTCCATCACCAAAATTTTGGTTTCTTCAACTCTAAGAAACTAGGTTAAGATACTACAAATGAATGATCCATAATTTATACATATGCATAACAATTAAAATTAAATAACCACGCTCAATATTGTTTATATTATACGTATTCACATTGACTTATGGTAAACTACATCTAAAAATATTCAATGTTTTTCTTCACCATCCCAAAGATTTAGGTTTTTTTTATCACTAACCAAAAAACATAATAGACGTAAATAATTAATTATATTTTATTTTTCTACTCCGTCACTCAATTTTAGGTTTTTCCCCACTAAAAAACAAAGTTAAAAGACTATAATCCATGACATATATTTTATATAAAATAGGTAATAACTAAAATAAATAATCAAGCTAAAATTTATTGTTATTTACAATTTTCACACTTAATTATGGTAAATTAGATGTAAATATATTCAATATGTTTTTTCTCCTTCACCAAATTTCATTTTTATTTGTCTCAAAGCCACATAGTTAAAAGACTATAAATGAATGACAAATAAATTATATCTACATGGGTAATCTATAAAAATAAATATTTAAGGTCAATGTTATTTGTATTCACGATATCACATTGTATTATGGTATAATATATGTATAATAATTCTATATTTTTCCTTTTCTCCATCACCAAAATTTTAGTTTCTTCAACACTAAGAAACTAAGTTAAGAGACTAAAAATGAATGACCCATAATTTATACATATGCATAACAATTAAAATTAAATAATCACGCTCAATATTGTTTATATTCAACATATTCACATTGACTTATGCTAAATTAAATCTAAGAATATTCAATACTTTTCTTCACCATTCCAAAGTTTCAGGTTTTTGTATATCATTAAGAAAAAAACATAAGAGACAACAGTAGATGTAATAAATTAATTATATTTAATTTTTCTACTCCGTTATAAAATTTTAGAATTTTACCCACTAAAAAACAAAGTTAAAAGACTATAATCCATGACATATATTTTATATAAAATAGATAATAACTAAAATAGATAATCAGGTTAAAATTTCTTGTTATTTACCATTTTCACACTGAATTATGGTAAATTACATGTAAATATATTCAATATGTTTTTTCTCCATCACCAAAATTCATGTTTCTTCGTCTCTAAGCCACATAGTTAAAAGACTATAAATGAATGACAAATAAATTACATCTACATGGGTAATCAGAGAAATTAAATATTTAAACTCAATGTTATTTGTATTCACCATAATCACATTGTATTATGGTATAATATATGTAAAACAGTTCTAATTTTTCTTCTCCATCACCAAAATTTTGGTTTCTTCAATTTTAAGAAACTAAGTTAAGAGACTACAAATGAATGACCCATAATTTATACATATGCATAACAATTAAAATTAAATAATCACGCTCAATATTATTTATATTCAACGTATTCACATTGACTTATGGTATACTACATCTAAAAATATTTAATATTTTTCTTCACCATCCCAAATATTTAAGTTTTTTTTATCGCTAAGCAAAAAACATAAAAGACTATAATAGACGTAAAAAATTAATTATATTTTATTTTTCTACTCCGTCACAAAATTTTAGTTTTTCCATACTAAAAATTAAAGTTAAAAGACTATAATCCATGACATGTATTTTATATAAAATAGGTAATAACTAAAATAAATAATCAAGCTAAAATTTATTGTTATTTACCATTTTCACACTGAATTATGGTAAATTAGATCTAAATATATTCAATATGTTTTTTCTCCATCACCAAATTTCATTTTTCTTTGTCTCTAAGCCACATAGTTAAAAGTCTATAAATTAATGGCAAATAAATTTTATCTACATTGCTAATCAATACAATTAAATATTTAATCTCAATGTTATTTGTATTCACCATAAACACATTGTATTATGGTACAATATATGTAAAACATTTCTATATTTTTTTTCTTCTCCATCACCAAAATTTTGGTTTGTTCAACACTAAGAAACTAAGTTAAGAGACTACAAATGAATGACCCATAATTTATACATATGCATAAAAATTAAAATTAAATAACCACACTCAATATTGTTTATATTCAACGTATTCACATTGACTTCTGGTATACTACATCTAAATTTTTTTTATCACTTAGCAAAAAACATCATAGACGTAAATAATTAATTATATTTTATTTTTCTACTCCGTCACAAAATTTTAGGTTTTTCCCCACTAAAAAACATAGTTAAAAGACTATAATCCATGACATATATTTTATATAAAATAGGTAAAAACTAAAATAAATATTCAAGCTAAAATTTATAGTTATTTACCATTTTCACACTGAATTAAGGTAAATTAGATGTAAATGTATTCAATATGTTTTGTTTCCGTCACCAAATTTCATGTTTCTTCGTCTCTAAGCTACATAGTTAAAAGATTATAAATGAATGATAAATAAATTATATCTACATGGGTAATCAATAAAATTAAATATTTAAACTCAATGTTATTTGTATTCACCATAACCACATTGTATTATGTTATAATATATGTATAACATTTCTATATTTTTCTTCTTCTCCATCACCAAAATTTTGGTTTCTTCAATTTTAAGAAACTAAGTTAAGAGACTACAAATGAATGACCCATAATTTATACATATGCATAACAATTAAAATTAAATAATCACGCCCAATATTATTTATATTCAACGTATTCACATTGACTTATGGTATACTACATCTAAAAATATTCAATATTTTTCTTCACCATCCCAAATATTTCGGTTTTTTTTATCGCTAAGCAAAAAACATAATAGACTATAATAGACGTAAAAAATTAATTATATTTTATTTTTCTACTCCGTCACAAAATTTTAGTTTTTCCGCACTAAAAATTAAAGTTAAAAGACTATAATCCCTGACATGTATTTTATATAAAATTGGTAATAACTAAAATAAATAATCAAGCTAAAATTTATTGTTATTTACCATTTTCACACTGAATTATGGTAAATTAGATGTAAATATATTCAATATGTTTTTTCTCCATCACCAAATTTCATTTTTCTTTGTCTCTAAGCCACATAGTTAAAAGTCTATAAATTAATGGCAAATAAATTTTATCTACATTGCTAATCAATACAATTAAATATTTAATCTCAATGTTATTTGTATTCACCATAAACACATTGTATTATGGTACAATATATGTAAAACATTTCTATATTTTTTTTCTTCTCCATCACCAAAATTTTGGTTTGTTCAACACTAAGAAACTAAGTTAAGAGACTACAAATGAATGACCCATAATTTATACATATGCATAAAAATTAAAATTAAATAACCACACTCAATATTGTTTATATTCAACGTATTCACATCGACTTCTGGTATACTACATCTAAATTTTTTTTATCACTTAGCAAAAAACATCATAGACGTAAATAATTAATTATATTTTATTTTTCTACTCCGTCACAAAATTTTAGGTTTTTCCCCACTAAAAAACATAGTTAAAAGACTATAATCCATGACATATATTTTATATAAAATAGGTAAAAACTAAAATAAATATTCAAGCTAAAATTTATTGTTATTTACCATTTTCACACTGAATGAAGGTAAATTAGATGTAAATGTATTCAATATGTTTTGTTTCCGTCACCAAATTTCATGTTTCTTCGTCTCTAAGCTACATAGTTATAAGATTATAAATGAATGATAAATAAATTATATCTACATGGGTAATCAATAAAATTAAATATTTAAACTCAATGTTATTTGTATTCACCATAACCACATTGTATTATGTTATAATATATGTATAACATTTCTATATTTTTCTTCTTCTCCATCACCAAAATTTTAGTTTCTTCAATTTTAAGAAACTAAGTTAAGAGACTACAAATGAATGACCCATAATTTATAAATATGCATAACAATTAAAATTAAATAATCACGCTCAATATTATTTATATTCAACGTATTCACATTGACTTATGGTATACTACATCTAAAAATATTCAATATTTTTCTTTACCATCCCAAATATTTAGGTTTTTTTTATCGCTAAGCAAAAAACATAATAGACTATAATAGACGTAAAAAATTAATTATATTTTATTTTTCTACTCCGTCACAAAATTTTAGTTTTTCCGCACTAAAAATTAAAGTTAAAAGACTATAATCCCTGACATGTATTTTATATAAAATTGGTAATAACTAAAATAAATAATCAAGCTAAAATTTATTGTTATTTACCATTTTCACACTGAATTATGGTAAATTAGATGTAAATATATTCAATATGTTTTTTCTCCATCACCAAATTTCATTTTTCTTTGTCTCTAAGCCACATAGTTAAAAGACTAAAAATTAATGGCAAATAAATTTTATCTACATTGGGAATCAATAAAATTAAATATTTAATCTCAATGTTATTTGTATTCACCATAAACACATTGTATTATGGTATAATATATGTAAAACATTTCTATATTTTTTTTCTTCTCCATCACCAAAATTTTGGTTTGTTCAACACTAAGAAACTAAGTTAAGAGACTACAAATGAATGACCCATAATTTATACATATGCATAATAATTAAAATTAAATAACCACACTCAATATTGTTTATATTCAACGTATTCACATTGACTTCTGGTATACTACATCTAAATTTTTTTATTTATCACTAAGCAAAAAACATAATAGACGTAAATAATTAATTATATTTTATTTTTCTACTCCGTCACAAAATTTTAGGTTTTTCCCCACTAAAAAACAAAGTTAAAAGACTATAATCCATGACATATATTTTATATAAAATAGGTTAAAACTAAAATAAATATTCAAGCTAAAATTTATTGTTATTTACCATTTTCACAGTGAATTAAGGTAAATTAGATGTAAATATATTCAATATGTTTTGTTTCCATCACCAAATTTCATGTTTCTTCGTCTCTAAGCTACATAGTTAAAAGATTATAAATGAATGATAAATAAATTATATCTACATGGGTAATCAATAAAATTAAATATTTAAACTCAATGTTATTTGTATTCACCATAACCACATTGTATTATGTGATAATATATGTATAACATTTCTATATTTTTCTTCTTCTCCATCACCAAAATTTTGGTATATTCACTTTTAAGAAACTAAGTTAAGAGACTACAAATGAATGATCCATAATTTATACATTTGCATAACAACTAAAATTAAATAATCATGTTCAAGATTGTTTATATTCAACATATTCACATTGACTTATGCTAAATTACATCTAAAAATATTCAATACTTTTCTTCACCATCCCAAAGTTTTATGTTTTTTTATATCATTAAGAAAAAAACATAAGAGACAAAAGTAGATGTAAGAAATTAATTATATTTAATTTTTCCACTTCGTTATAAAATTTTAGGTTTTTCCCCACCAAAAAACAAAGTTAAAAGACTATAATCCAACACATATATTTTATATAAAATAAATAATAACTAAAATATATAATCAAGCTAAAATTTCTTGTTATTTACCATTTTCAAACTGAATTATGGTAAATTAGATGTAAATATATTCAATATGTTTTTTCTCCATCACCAAAATTCATGTTTCTTCGTCTCTAAGCCACATAGTTAAAAGACTATAAATGAATGACAAATAAATTACATCTATATGGGTAATCAATAAAATTAAATATTTAAGCTCAATGTTATTTGTATTCACCATAATCACATTGGATTATGGTATAATATATGTAAAACAATTCTATATTTTCTTTTTTTCCATCACTAAATCTTTGGTTTCTTCAACACAAAGAAACTAAGTTAAGATACTACAAATGAATGACCCATAATTTATACATATGCATAACAGTTAAAATTAAATAATCACGCTCAATATTGTTTATATTCAACCTATTCACATTGACTTCTGATATGCTATATCAAAAAATATTCAACATTTTTCTTCACCATCCCAAAGATTTAGATTTTTTTTATCACTAAGCAAACAACATAATATACTATAGTAGATTTAAAAAAATAATTATATTTTATTTTTATACTCCGTCACAAAATTTTAAGTTTTTCCTCACTAAAAAACAAAGTTAAAAGACTATAATCCATGACATGTATTTTATATAAAATAGGTAATAACTAAAATATATAATCAAGCTAAAATTTATTGTTATTTACCATTTTCACACTAAATTATGGTAAATTAGATGTAAATATATTCAATATGTTTTTTCTCCATCACCAAATTTCATTTTTCTTTGTGTCTAAGCCACATAGTTAAAAGACTATAAAAGAATGACAAATAAGTTATATCTACATGGGTAATCTATAAAATTAAATATTTAAGCTCAATTTTATTTGTATTCACGATAAACACATTGTATTATGGTATAATATATGTATAATAACTCTATATTTTTCCTTTTCTCCATCACCAAAATTTTAGTTTCTTCAACACTAAGAAACTAAGTTAAGAGACTAAAAATGAATGACCCATAATTTATACATATGCATAACAATTAAAATTAAATAATCACGCTCAATATTGTTTATATTCAACGTATTCACATTGACTTATGCTAAATTAAATCTAAGAATGTTCAATACTTTTCTTCACCATTCCACTATTTTAGGTTTTTATATATCATTAAGAAAAAAACATAAGAGACAACAGTAGATGTAATAAATTAATTATATTTAATTTTTCTACTCCGTTATAAAATTTTAGAATTTTACCCACTAAAAAACAAAGTTAAAAGACTATAATCCATGACATATATTTTATATAAAATAGATAATAACTAAAATAGATAATCAGGCTAAAATTTCTTGTTATTTACCATTTTCACACTGAATTATGGTAAATTACATGTAAATATATTCAATATGTTTTTTCTCCATCACCAAAATTCATGTTTCTTCGTCTCTAAGCCACATAGTTAAAAGACTATAAATGAATGACAAATAAATTACATCTACATGGGTAATCAAAGAAATTAAATATTTAAACTCAATGTTATTTGTATTCACCATAATCACATTGTATTATGGTATAATATATGTAAAACAGTTCTAATTTTTCTTCTCCATCACCAAAATTTTGGTTTCTTCAATTTTAAGAAACTAAGTTAAGAGACTACAAATGAATGACCCATAATTTATACATATGCATAACAATTAAAATTAAATAATCATGCTCAATATTATTTATATTCAACGTATTCACATTGACTTATGGTATACTACATCTAAAAATATTTAATATTTTTATTCACCATCCCAAATATTTAAGTTTTTTTTATCGCTAAGCAAAAAACATAAAAGACTATAATAGACGTAAAAAATTAATTATATTTTATTTTTCTACTCCGTCACAAAATTTTAGTTTTTCCATACTAAAAATTAAAGTTAAAAGACTATAATCCATGACATGTATTTTATATAAAATAGGTAATAACTAAAATAAATAATCAAGCTAAAATTTATTGTTATTTACCATTTTCACACTGAATTATGGTAAATTAGATGTCAATATATTCAATATGTTTTTTCTCCATCACCAAATTTCATTTTTCTTTGTCTCTAAGCCACATAGTTAAAAGTCTATAAATTAATGGCAAATAAATTTTATCTACATTGCTAATCAATACAATTAAATATTTAATCTCAGTGTTATTTGTATTCACCATAAACACATTGTATTATGGTACAATATATGTAAAACATTTCTATATTTTTTTTCTTCTCCATCACCAAAATTTTGGTTTGTTCAACACTAAGAAACTAAGTTAAGAGACTACAAATGAATGACCCATAATTTATACATATGCATAAAAATTAAAATTAAATAACCACACTCAATATTGTTTATATTCAACGTATTCACATTGACTTCTGGTATACTACATCTAAATTTTTTTTATCACTTAGCAAAAAACATCATAGACGTAAATAATTAATTATCTTTTATTTTTCTACTCCGTCACAAAATTTTAGGTTTTTCCCCACTAAAAAACATAGTTAAAAGACTATAATCCATGACATATATTTTATATAAAATAGGTAAAAACTAAAATAAATATTCAAGCTAAAATTTATTGTTATTTACCATTTTCACACTGAATGAAGGTAAATTAGATGTAAATGTATTCAATATGTTTTGTTTCCGTCACCAAATTTCATGTTTCTTCGTCTCTAAGCTACATAGTTAAAAGATTATAAATGAATGATAAATAAATTATATCTACATGGGTAATCAATAAAATTAAATATTTAAACTCAATGTTATTTGTATTCACCATAACCACATTGTATTATGTTATAATATATGTATAACATTTCTATATTTTTCTTCTTCTCCATCACCAAAATTTTAGTTTCTTCAATTTTAAGAAACTAAGTTAAGAGACTACAAATGAATGACCCATAATTTATACATATGCATAACAATTAAAATTAAATAATCACGCTCAATATTATTTATATTCAACGTATTCACATTGACTTATGGTATACTACATCTAAAAATATTCAATATTTTTCTTCACCATCCCAAATATTTAGGTTTTTTTTATCGCTAAGCAAAAAACATAATAGACTATAATAGACGTAAAAAATTAATTATATTTTATTTTTCTACTCCGTCACAAAATTTTAGTTTTTCCGCACTAAAATTAAAGTTAAAAGACTATAATCCCTGACATGTATTTTATATAAAATTGGTAATAACTAAAATAAATAATCAAGCTAAAATTTATTGTTATTTACCATTTTCACACTGAATTATGGTAAATTAGATGTAAATATATTCAATATGTTTTTTCTCCATCACCAAATTTCATTTTTCTTTGTCTCTAAGCCACATAGTTAAAAGACTAAAAATTAATGGCAAATAAATTTTATCTACATTGGGAATCAATAAAATTAAATATTTAATCTCAATGTTATTTGTATTCACCATAAACACATTGTATTATGGTATAATATATGTAAAACATTTCTATATTTTTTTTCTTCTCCATCACCAAAATTTTGGTTTGTTCAACACTAAGAAACTAAGTTAAGAGACTACAAATGAATGACCCATAATTTATACATATGCATAACAATTAAAATTAAATAACCACACTCAATATAGTTTATATTCAACGTATTCACATTGACTTCTGGTATACTACATCTAAAATGTTTTTTTTATCACTAAGCAAAAAACAAAATAGACGTAAATAATTAATTATATTTTATTTTTCTACTCCGTCACAAAATTTTAGGTTTTTCCCCACTAAAAAACAAAGTTAAAAGACTATAATCCATGACATATATTTTATATAAAATAGGTAAAAACTAAAATAAATAATCAAGCTAAAATTTATTGTTATTTACCATTTTCACAGTGAATTAAGGTAAATTAGATGTAAATATATTCAATATGTTTTGTTTCCATCACCAAATTTCATGTTTCTTCGTCTCTAAGCTACATAGTTAAAAGACTATAAATGAATGATAAATAAATTATATCTACATGGGTAATCAATAAAATTAAATATTTAAACTCAATGTTATTTGTATTCACCATAACCACATTGTATTATGTGATAATATATGTATAACATTTCTATACTTTTCTTCTTCTCCATCACCAAAATTTTGGTTTCTTCAACACTAAGAAACTAAGTTAAGAGACTACAAATGAATGATCCATAATTTATACATTTGCATAACAACTAAAATTAAATAATCATGTTCAATATTGTTTATATTCAACGTATTCACATTGACTTATGCTAAATTACATCTAAAAATATTCAATACTTTTCTTCACCATCCCAAAGTTTTATGTTTTTTTATATCATTAAGAAAAAAACATAAGAGACAAAAGTAGATGTAAGAAATTAAATATATTTAATTTTTCCACTTCGTTATAAAATTTTAGGTTTTTCCCCACCAAAAAACAAAGTTAAAAGACTATAATCCAACACATATATTTTATATAAAATAAATAATAACTAAAATATATAGTCAAGCTAAAATTTCTTGTTATTTACCATTTTCACACTGAATTATGGTAAATTAGATGTAAATATATTCAATATGTTTTTCCTCCATCACCAAAATTCATGTTTCTTCGTCTCTAAGCCACATAGTTAAAAGACTATAAATGAATGACAAATAAATTACATCTATATGGGTAATCAATAAAATTAAATATTTAAGCTCAATGTTATTTGTATTCACCATAATCACATTGGATTATGGTATAATATATGTAAAACAATTCTATATTTTCTTTTTTTCCATCACTAAATCTTTGGTTTCTTCAACACAAAGAAACTAAGTTAAGATACTACAAATGAATGACCCATAATTTATACATATGCATAACAGTTAAAATTAAATAATCACGCTCAATATTGTTTATATTCAACCTATTCACATTGACTTCTGATATGCTATATCAAAAAATATTCAACATTTTTCTTCACCATCCCAAAGATTTAGATTTTTTTTATCACTAAGCAAACAACATAATATACTATAGTAGATTTAAAAAAATAATTATATTTTATTTTTATACTCCGTCACAAAATTTTAGGTTTTTCCTCACTAAAAAACAAAGTTAAAAGACTATAATCCATGACATGTATTTTATATAAAATAGGTAATAACTAAAATAAATAATCAAGCTAAAATTTATTGTTATTTACCATTTTCACACTAAATTATGGTAAATTAGATGTAAATATATTCAATATGTTTTTTCTCCATCACCAAATTTCATTTTTCTTTGTGTCTAAGCCACATAGTTAAAAGACTATAAATGAATGACAAATAAGTTATATCTACATGGGTAATCTATAAAATTAAATATTTAAGCTCAATGTTATTTGTATTCACGATAAACACATTGTATTATGGTATAATATATGTATAATAACTCTATATTTTTCCTTTTCTCCATCACCAAAATTTTAGTTTCTTCAACACTAAGAAACTAAGTTAAGAGACTAAAAATGAATGACCCATAATTTATACATATGCATAACAATTAAAATTAAATAATCACGCTCAATATTGTTTATATTCAACGTATTCACATTGACTTATGCTAAATTAAATCTAAGAATGTTCAATACTTTTCTTCACCATTCCACTATTTTAGGTTTTTATATATCATTAAGAAAAAAACATAAGAGACAACAGTAAATGTAATAAATTAATTATATTTAATTTTTCTACTCCGTTATAAAATTTTAGAATTTTACCCACTAAAAAACAAAGTTAAAAGACTATAATCCATGACATATATTTTATATAAAATAGATAATAACTAAAATAGATAATCAGGCTAAAATTTCTTGTTATTTACCATTTTCACACTGAATTATGGTAAATTACATGTAAATATATTCAATATGTTTTTTCTCCATCACCAAAATTCATGTTTCTTCGTCTCTAAGCCACATAGTTAAAAGACTATAAATGAATGACAAATAAATTACATCTACATGGGTAATCAAAGAAATTAAATATTTAAACTCAATGTTATTTGTATTCACCATAATCACATTGTATTATGGTATAATATATGTAAAACAGTTCTAATTTTTCTTCTCCATCACCAAAATTTTGGTTTCTTCAATTTTAAGAAACTAAGTTAAGAGACTACAAATGAATGACCCATAATTTATACATATGCATAACAATTAAAATTAAATAATCATGCTCAATATTATTTATATTCAACGTATTCACATTGACTTATGGTATACTACATCTAAAAATATTTAATATTTTTCTTCACCATCCCAAATATTTAGGTTTTTTTTATCGCTAAGCAAAAAACATAAAAGACTATAATAGACGTAAAAAATTAATTATATTTTATTTTTCTACTCCGTCACAAAATTTTAGTTTTTCCATACTAAAAATTAAAGTTAAAAGACTATAATCCATGACATGTATTTTATATAAAATAGGTAATAACTAAAATAAATAATCAAGCTAAAATTTATTGTTATTTACCATTTTCACACTGAATTATGGTAAATTAGATGTCAATATATTCAATATGTTTTTTCTCCATCACCAAATTTCGTTTTTCTTTGTCTCTAAGCCACATAGTTAAAAGTCTATAAATTAATGGCAAATAAATTTTATCTACATTGCTAATCAATACAATTAAATATTTAATCTCAGTGTTATTTGTATTCACCATAAACACATTGTATTATGGTACAATATATGTAAAACATTTCTATATTTTTTTTCTTCTCCATCACCAAAATTTTGGTTTGTTCAACACTAAGAAACTAAGTTAAGAGACTACAAATGAATGACCCATAATTTATACATATGCATAAAAATTAAAATTAAATAACCACACTCAATATTGTTTATATTCAACGTATTCACATTGACTTCTGGTATACTACATCTAAATTTTTTTTATCACTTAGCAAAAAACATCATAGACGTAAATAATTAATTATATTTTATTTTTCTACTCCGTCACAAAATTTTAGGTTTTTCCCCACTAAAAAACATAGTTAAAAGACTATAATCCATGACATATATTTTATATAAAATAGGTAAAAACTAAAATAAATATTCAAGCTAAAATTTATTGTTATTTACCATTTTCACACTGAATGAAGGTAAATTAGATGTAAATGTATTCAATATGTTTTGTTTCCGTCACCAAATTTCATGTTTCTTCGTCTCTAAGCTACATAGTTAAAAGATTATAAATGAATGATAAATAAATTATATCTACATGGGTAATCAATAAAATTAAATATTTAAACTCAATGTTATTTGTATTCACCATAACCACATTGTATTATGTTATAATATATGTATAACATTTCTATATTTTTCTTCTTCTCCATCACCAAAATTTTAGTTTCTTCAATTTTAAGAAACTAAGTTAAGAGACTACAAATGAATGACCCATAATTTATACATATGCATAACAATTAAAATTAAATAATCACGCTCAATATTATTTATATTCAACGTATTCACATTGACTTATGGTATACTACATCTAAAAATATTCAATATTTTTCTTCACCATCCCAAATATTTAGGTTTTTTTTATCGCTAAGCAAAAAACATAATAGACTATAATAGACGTAAAAAATTAATTATATTTTATTTTTCTACTCCGTCACAAAATTTTAGTTTTTCCGCACTAAAATTAAAGTTAAAAGACTATAATCCCTGACATGTATTTTATATAAAATTGGTAATAACTAAAATAAATAATCAAGCTAAAATTTATTGTTATTTACCATTTTCACACTGAATTATGGTAAATTAGATGTAAATATATTCAATATGTTTTTTCTCCATCACCAAATTTCATTTTTCTTTGTCTCTAAGCCACATAGTTAAAAGACTAAAAATTAATGGCAAATAAATTTTATCTACATTGGGAATCAATAAAATTAAATATTTAATCTCAATGTTATTTGTATTCACCATAAACACATTGTATTATGGTATAATATATGTAAAACATTTCTATATTTTTTTTCTTCTCCATCACCAAAATTTTGGTTTGTTCAACACTAAGAAACTAAGTTAAGAGACTACAAATGAATGACCCATAATTTATACATATGCATAACAATTAAAATTAAATAACCACACTCAATATAGTTTATATTCAACGTATTCACATTGACTTCTGGTATACTACATCTAAAATGTTTTTTTTATCACTAAGCAAAAAACAAAATAGACGTAAATAATTAATTATATTTTATTTTTCTACTCCGTCACAAAATTTTAGGTTTTTCCCCACTAAAAAACAAAGTTAAAAGACTATAATCCATGACATATATTTTATATAAAATAGGTAAAAACTAAAATAAATAATCAAGCTAAAATTTATTGTTATTTACCATTTTCACAGTGAATTAAGGTAAATTAGATGTAAATATATTCAATATGTTTTGTTTCCATCACCAAATTTCATGTTTCTTCGTCTCTAAGCTACATAGTTAAAATACTATAAATGAATGATAAATAAATTATATCTACATGGGTAATCAATAAAATTAAATATTTAAACTCAATGTTATTTGTATTCACCATAACCACATTGTATTATGTGATAATATATGTATAACATTTCTATATTTTTCTTCTTCTCCATCACCAAAATTTTGGTTTCTTCAACACTAAGAAACTAAGTTAAGAGACTACAAATGAATGATCCATAATTTATACATTTGCATAACAACTAAAATTAAATAATCATGTTCAATATTGTTTATATTCAACGTATTCACATTGACTTATGCTAAATTACATCTAAAAATATTCAATACTTTTCTTCACCATCCCAAAGTTTTATGTTTTTTTATATCATTAAGAAAAAAACATAAGAGACAAAAGTAGATGTAAGAAATTAAATATATTTAATTTTTCCACTTCGTTATAAAATTTTAGGTTTTTCCCCACCAAAAAACAAAGTTAAAAGACTATAATCCAACACATATATTTTATATAAAATAAATAATAACTAAAATATATAATCAAGCTAAAATTTCTTGTTATTTACCATTTTCACACTGAATTATGGTAAATTAGATGTAAATATATTCAATATGTTTTTTCTCCATCACCAAAATTCATGTTTCTTCGTCTCTAAGCCACATAGTTAAAAGACTATAAATGAATGACAAATAAATTACATCTATATGGGTAATCAATAAAATTAAATATTTAAGCTCAATGTTATTTGTATTCACCATAATCACATTGGATTATGGTATAATATATGTAAAACAATTCTATATTTTCTTTTTTTCCATCACTAAATCTTTGGTTTCTTCAACACAAAGAAACTAAGTTAAGATACTACAAATGAATGACCCATAATTTATACATATGCATAACAGTTAAAATTAAATAATCACGCTCAATATTGTTTATATTCAACCTATTCACATTGACTTCTGATATGCTATATCAAAAAATATTCAACATTTTTCTTCACCATCCCAAAGATTTAGATTTTTTTTATCACTAAGCAAACAACATAATATACTATAGTAGATTTAAAAAAATAATTATATTTTATTTTTATACTCCGTCACAAAATTTTAGGTTTTTCCTCACTAAAAAACAAAGTTAAAAGACTATAATCCATGACATGTATTTTATATAAAATAGGTAATAACTAAAATAAATAATCAAGCTAAAATTTATTGTTATTTACCATTTTCACACTAAATTATGGTAAATTAGATGTAAATATATTCAATATGTTTTTTCTCCATCACCAAATTTCATTTTTCTTTGTGTCTAAGCCACATAGTTAAAAGACTATAAATGAATGACAAATAAGTTATATCTACATGGGTAATCTATAAAATTAAATATTTAAGCTCAATGTTATTTGTATTCACGATAAACACATTGTATTATGGTATAATATATGTATAATAACTCTATATTTTTCCTTTTCTCCATCACCAAAATTTTAGTTTCTTCAACACTAAGAAACTAAGTTAAGAGACTAAAAATGAATGACCCATAATTTATACATATGCATAACAATTAAAATTAAATAATCACGCTCAATATTGTTTATATTCAACGTATTCACATTGACTTATGCTAAATTAAATCTAAGAATGTTCAATACTTTTCTTCACCATTCCACTATTTTAGGTTTTTATATATCATTAAGAAAAAAACATAAGAGACAACAGTAAATGTAATAAATTAATTATATTTAATTTTTCTACTCCGTTATAAAATTTTAGAATTTTACCCACTAAAAAACAAAGTTAAAAGACTATAATCCATGACATATATTTTATATAAAATAGATAATAACTAAAATAGATAATCAGGCTAAAATTTCTTGTTATTTACCATTTTCACACTGAATTATGGTAAATTACATGTAAATATATTCAATATGTTTTTTCTCCATCACCAAAATTCATGTTTCTTCGTCTCTAAGCCACATAGTTAAAAGACTATAAATGAATGACAAATAAATTACATCTACATGGGTAATCAAAGAAATTAAATATTTAAACTCAATGTTATTTGTATTCACCATAATCACATTGTATTATGGTATAATATATGTAAAACAGTTCTAATTTTTCTTCTCCATCACCAAAATTTTGGTTTCTTCAATTTTAAGAAACTAAGTTAAGAGACTACAAATGAATGACCCATAATTTATACATATGCATAACAATTAAAATTAAATAATCATGCTCAATATTATTTATATTCAACGTATTCACATTGACTTATGGTATACTACATCTAAAAATATTTAATATTTTTCTTCACCATCCCAAATATTTAGGTTTTTTTTATCGCTAAGCAAAAAACATAAAAGACTATAATAGACGTAAAAAATTAATTATATTTTATTTTTCTACTCCGTCACAAAATTTTAGTTTTTCCATACTAAAAATTAAAGTTAAAAGACTATAATCCATGACATGTATTTTATATAAAATAGGTAATAACTAAAATAAATAATCAAGCTAAAATTTATTGTTATTTACCATTTTCACACTGAATTATGGTAAATTAGATGTCAATATATTCAATATGTTTTTTCTCCATCACCAAATTTCGTTTTTCTTTGTCTCTAAGCCACATAGTTAAAAGTCTATAAATTAATGGCAAATAAATTTTATCTACATTGCTAATCAATACAATTAAATATTTAATCTCAGTGTTATTTGTATTCACCATAAACACATTGTATTATGGTACAATATATGTAAAACATTTCTATATTTTTTTTCTTCTCCATCACCAAAATTTTGGTTTGTTCAACACTAAGAAACTAAGTTAAGAGACTACAAATGAATGACCCATAATTTATACATATGCATAAAAATTAAAATTAAATAACCACACTCAATATTGTTTATATTCAACGTATTCACATTGACTTCTGGTATACTACATCTAAATTTTTTTTATCACTTAGCAAAAAACATCATAGACGTAAATAATTAATTATATTTTATTTTTCTACTCCGTCACAAAATTTTAGGTTTTTCCCCACTAAAAAACATAGTTAAAAGACTATAATCCATGACATATATTTTATATAAAATAGGTAAAAACTAAAATAAATATTCAAGCTAAAATTTATTGTTATTTACCATTTTCACACTGAATGAAGGTAAATTAGATGTAAATGTATTCAATATGTTTTGTTTCCGTCACCAAATTTCATGTTTCTTCGTCTCTAAGCTACATAGTTAAAAGATTATAAATGAATGATAAATAAATTATATCTACATGGGTAATCAATAAAATTAAATATTTAAACTCAATGTTATTTGTATTCACCATAACCACATTGTATTATGTTATAATATATGTATAACATTTCTATATTTTTCTTCTTCTCCATCACCAAAATTTTAGTTTCTTCAATTTTAAGAAACTAAGTTAAGAGACTACAAATGAATGACCCATAATTTATACATATGCATAACAATTAAAATTAAATAATCACGCTCAATATTATTTATATTCAACGTATTCACATTGACTTATGGTATACTACATCTAAAAATATTCAATATTTTTCTTCACCATCCCAAATATTTAGGTTTTTTTTATCGCTAAGCAAAAAACATAATAGACTATAATAGACGTAAAAAATTAATTATATTTTATTTTTCTACTCCGTCACAAAATTTTAGTTTTTCCGCACTAAAATTAAAGTTAAAAGACTATAATCCCTGACATGTATTTTATATAAAATTGGTAATAACTAAAATAAATAATCAAGCTAAAATTTATTGTTATTTACCATTTTCACACTGAATTATGGTAAATTAGATGTAAATATATTCAATATGTTTTTTCTCCATCACCAAATTTCATTTTTCTTTGTCTCTAAGCCACATAGTTAAAAGACTAAAAATTAATGGCAAATAAATTTTATCTACATTGGGAATCAATAAAATTAAATATTTAATCTCAATGTTATTTGTATTCACCATAAACACATTGTATTATGGTATAATATATGTAAAACATTTCTATATTTTTTTTCTTCTCCATCACCAAAATTTTGGTTTGTTCAACACTAAGAAACTAAGTTAAGAGACTACAAATGAATGACCCATAATTTATACATATGCATAACAATTAAAATTAAATAACCACACTCAATATAGTTTATATTCAACGTATTCACATTGACTTCTGGTATACTACATCTAAAATGTTTTTTTTATCACTAAGCAAAAAACAAAATAGACGTAAATAATTAATTATATTTTATTTTTCTACTCCGTCACAAAATTTTAGGTTTTTCCCCACTAAAAAACAAAGTTAAAAGACTATAATCCATGACATATATTTTATATAAAATAGGTAAAAACTAAAATAAATAATCAAGCTAAAATTTATTGTTATTTACCATTTTCACAGTGAATTAAGGTAAATTAGATGTAAATATATTCAATATGTTTTGTTTCCATCACCAAATTTCATGTTTCTTCGTCTCTAAGCTACATAGTTAAAATACTATAAATGAATGATAAATAAATTATATCTACATGGGTAATCAATAAAATTAAATATTTAAACTCAATGTTATTTGTATTCACCATAACCACATTGTATTATGTGATAATATATGTATAACATTTCTATATTTTTCTTCTTCTCCATCACCAAAATTTTGGTTTCTTCAACACTAAGAAACTAAGTTAAGAGACTACAAATGAATGATCCATAATTTATACATTTGCATAACAACTAAAATTAAATAATCATGTTCAATATTGTTTATATTCAACGTATTCACATTGACTTATGCTAAATTACATCTAAAAATATTCAATACTTTTCTTCACCATCCCAAAGTTTTATGTTTTTTTATATCATTAAGAAAAAAACATAAGAGACAAAAGTAGATGTAAGAAATTAAATATATTTAATTTTTCCACTTCGTTATAAAATTTTAGGTTTTTCCCCACCAAAAAACAAAGTTAAAAGACTATAATCCAACACATATATTTTATATAAAATAAATAATAACTAAAATATATAATCAAGCTAAAATTTCTTGTTATTTACCATTTTCACACTGAATTATGGTAAATTAGATGTAAATATATTCAATATGTTTTTTCTCCATCACCAAAATTCATGTTTCTTCGTCTCTAAGCCACATAGTTAAAAGACTATAAATGAATGACAAATAAATTACATCTATATGGGTAATCAATAAAATTAAATATTTAAGCTCAATGTTATTTGTATTCACCATAATCACATTGGATTATGGTATAATATATGTAAAACAATTCTATATTTTCTTTTTTTCCATCACTAAATCTTTGGTTTCTTCAACACAAAGAAACTAAGTTAAGATACTACAAATGAATGACCCATAATTTATACATATGCATAACAGTTAAAATTAAATAATCACGCTCAATATTGTTTATATTCAACCTATTCACATTGACTTCTGATATGCTATATCAAAAAATATTCAACATTTTTCTTCACCATCCCAAAGATTTAGATTTTTTTTATCACTAAGCAAACAACATAATATACTATAGTAGATTTAAAAAAATAATTATATTTTATTTTTATACTCCGTCACAAAATTTTAGGTTTTTCCTCACTAAAAAACAAAGTTAAAAGACTATAATCCATGACATGTATTTTATATAAAATAGGTAATAACTAAAATAAATAATCAAGCTAAAATTTATTGTTATTTACCATTTTCACACTAAATTATGGTAAATTAGATGTAAATATATTCAATATGTTTTTTCTCCATCACCAAATTTCATTTTTCTTTGTGTCTAAGCCACATAGTTAAAAGACTATAAATGAATGACAAATAAGTTATATCTACATGGGTAATCTATAAAATTAAATATTTAAGCTCAATGTTATTTGTATTCACGATAAACACATTGTATTATGGTATAATATATGTATAATAACTCTATATTTTTCCTTTTCTCCATCACCAAAATTTTAGTTTCTTCAACACTAAGAAACTAAGTTAAGAGACTAAAAATGAATGACCCATAATTTATACATATGCATAACAATTAAAATTAAATAATCACGCTCAATATTGTTTATATTCAACGTATTCACATTGACTTATGCTAAATTAAATCTAAGAATGTTCAATACTTTTCTTCACCATTCCACTATTTTAGGTTTTTATATATCATTAAGAAAAAAACATAAGAGACAAAAGTAAATGTAATAAATTAATTATATTTAATTTTTCTACTCCGTTATAAAATTTTAGAATTTTACCCACTAAAAAACAAAGTTAAAAGACTATAATCCATGACATATATTTTATATAAAATAGATAATAACTAAAATAGATAATCAGGCTAAAATTTCTTGTTATTTACCATTTTCACACTGAATTATGGTAAATTACATGTAAATATATTCAATATGTTTTTTCTCCATCACCAAAATTCATGTTTCTTCGTCTCTAAGCCACATAGTTAAAAGACTATAAATGAATGACAAATAAATTACATCTACATGGGTAATCAAAGAAATTAAATATTTAAACTCAATGTTATTTGTATTCACCATAATCACATTGTATTATGGTATAATATATGTAAAACAGTTCTAATTTTTCTTCTCCATCACCAAAATTTTGGTTTCTTCAATTTTAAGAAACTAAGTTAAGAGACTACAAATGAATGACCCATAATTTATACATATGCATAACAATTAAAATTAAATAATCATGCTCAATATTATTTATATTCAACGTATTCACATTGACTTATGGTATACTACATCTAAAAATATTTAATATTTTTCTTCACCATCCCAAATATTTAGGTTTTTTTTATCGCTAAGCAAAAAACATAAAAGACTATAATAGACGTAAAAAATTAATTATATTTTATTTTTCTACTCCGTCACAAAATTTTAGTTTTTCCATACTAAAAATTAAAGTTAAAAGACTATAATCCATGACATGTATTTTATATAAAATAGGTAATAACTAAAATAAATAATCAAGCTAAAATTTATTGTTATTTACCATTTTCACACTGAATTATGGTAAATTAGATGTCAATATATTCAATATGTTTTTTCTCCATCACCAAATTTCATTTTTCTTTGTCTCTAAGCCACATAGTTAAAAGTCTATAAATTAATGGCAAATAAATTTTATCTACATTGCTAATCAATACAATTAAATATTTAATCTCAGTGTTATTTGTATTCACCATAAACACATTGTATTATGGTACAATATATGTAAAACATTTCTATATTTTTTTTCTTCTCCATCACCAAAATTTTGGTTTGTTCAACACTAAGAAACTAAGTTAAGAGACTACAAATGAATGACCCATAATTTATACATATGCATAACAATTAAAATTAAATAACCACACTCAATATTGTTTATATTCAACGTATTCACATTGACTTATGGTATACTACATCTAAAAATATTCAATACTTTTCTTCACCATCCCAAAGTTTTATGTTTTTTTATATCATTAAGAAAAAAACATAAGAGACAAAAGTAGATGTAAGAAATTAATTATATTTAATTTTTCTACTTCGTTATAAAATTTTAGGTTTTTCCCCACCAAAAAACAAAGTTAAAAGACTATAATCTAAGACATATATTTTATATAAAATAGATAATAACTAAAATATATAATCAAGCTAAAATTTCTTGTTATTTACCATTTTCACACTGAATTATGGTAAATTAGATGAAAATATATTCAATATGTTTTTTCTCCATCACCAAAATTCATGTTTCTTCGTCTCTAAGCCACATAGTTAAAAGACTATAAATAAATGACAAATAAATTACATCTACATGGGTAATCAATAAAATTAAATATTTAAGCTCAATGTTATTTGTATTCACCATAATCACATTGGATTATGGTATAATATATGTAAAACAATTCTATATTATTCTTTTTTTCCATCACTAAATATTTGGTTTCTTCAACACAAAGAAACTAAGTTAAGATACTACAAATGAATGACCCATAATTTATACATATGCATAACAGTTAAAATTAAATAATCACGCTCAATATTGTTTATATTCAACGTATTCACATTGACTTCTGGTATATTATATCTAAAAATATTCAATAATTTTCTTCACCATCCCAAAGATTTAGGTTTTTTTTATCACTAAGCAAAAAACATAATAGTATATAATAGACTTAAAATAATAATTATATTTTATTTTTCTACTCCGTCACAAAATTTTAGGTTTTTCCCCACTAAAAAACAAAGATAAAAGACTATAATCCATGACATGTATTTTATATAAAATAGGTAATAACTAAAAAAATTATCAAGCTAAAATTTATTGCTATTTACCATTTTCACACTAAATTATGGTAAACTAGATGTAAATATATTCAATATGTTTTTTCTCCATCACCAAAATTCATGTTTCTTCGTCTCTAAACCACATAGTTAAAAGACTATAAATGAATGACAAATAAATTACATCTACATGGGTAATCCATAAAATTAAATATTTAAGCTCAATGTTATTTTATTCACCATAATCACATTGTATTATGGTATAATATATGTATAATAATTCTATATTTTTCTTTTTCTCCATCACCAAAATTTTGGTTTCTTCAACACTAAGAAACTAAGTTAAGAGACTACAAATGAATGACCAATAATTTATACATATGCATAACAATTAAAATTAAATAGTCACGCTCAATATTGTTTATATTCAACGTATTCACATTGACTTCTAGTATACTACATCTAAAAATATTCAATATTTTTCGTCACCAAACCAAAGATTTAGGTTTTTTCTATCACTAAGCAAAAAACAAAATAGACTATAATAAACTTAAAAAAATAATTATATTTTATTTTTCTACTCCGTCACTAATTATATAAAAGACTATAATCCATGACATGTATTTTAGATAAAATAGGTAATAACTAAAAAAAATAATCAAGCTAAAATTTATTGTTATTTACCATTTTCACACTGAATTATGGTAAATTAGATGTAAATATATTTAATATGTTTTTTCTCCATCACCAAATTTCATGTTTCTTCGTCTCTAAGCAACATAGTTAAAAGAATATAAATGAAAGGCTAATAAATTATATCTACACGGGTAATAAATAAAATTAAATATTTAAGCTCAATGTTATTTTTATTCACCATAATCACATTGTATTATGGTATAATATATGTAAAACATTTATATATATTTCTTCTTCATCACCAACATGTTGGTTTCTTTACCTCTAAGAAACTAAGTTAAGAGACTACAATTGAATGACCCATAATTTATACATATGCATAACAATTAAAATTAAATAATCACGCTCAATATTGTTTATATTCAACGTATTCACATTTACTTATGGTATATTACATCTAAAAATATTCAATATTTTTATTCACCTTCCCAATGTTTATTGTTTTTTTATCACTAAGCAAAAAATATAATAGACTACAGTAGATGTAAAAAATTAATTATATTTTATTTTTCTACTCCGTCACAAAATTTAAGGTTTTCCCCTTTAAAATACAAAGTTAAAAGACTATAACCTATGACACATGTTTTATATAAAATAGGTAATAACTAAAATAAATAATACAACAAAACTTTATTGTTATTTACCAATTTCTCACTGAATTATGGTAAATTAGATTTAAATATGTTCAATATATTTTGTCTTCAACACCAAATTTCATGTTTCTTCGTCTCTAAGTCACATAGTTAAAAGACTATAAATGAATAACAAAAAAATTATATCTACATGGGTAATCAATAAAATTAAATATTTAAGCTCAATGTTATTTGTATTCACCGTAATCACATTGTATTATGGTAAAATATATGTAAACCATTTATATATTTTTCTTCTTCTCCATCACCAAAATTTTGGTTTCTTCAACTCTAAGAAACTAAGTTAAAAGACTACAAATGAATGCTCCATAATTTATACATATGCATAACAATTAAAATTAAATAACCATGCTCAATATTGTTTATATTATACGTATTCACATTGAATTATGGTAAACTACATCTAAAAATATTCAATGTTTTTCTTCACCATCCCAAAGATTTAGGTTTTTTTATCACTAACCAAAAAACATAATAGACGTAAATAATTAATTATATTTTATTTTTCTACTCCGTTACAAAATTTTAGGTTTTTCTCCACTAAAAAACAAAGTTAAAAGACTACAATCCATGACATATATCTTATATAAAATAGGTAATAACTAAAATAAATAATCAAGCTAAAATTTATTGTTATTTACCATTTTCACACTGAATTATGGTAAATTAGATGTAAATATATTTAATATGTTTTGTTTCCATCACCAAATTTCATGTTTCTTCGTCTCTAAGCCACATAGTTAAAAGACTATAAATGAATGTCAAATAAATTATATCTACATGGGTAATCAATAAAATTAAATATTTAATCTCAATGTTATTTGTATTCACCATAAACACATTGTATTATGGTATAATATATGTAAAACATTTCAATATTTTTTTTCTTCTCCATCACCAAAATTTTGGTTTCTTCAACACTAAGAAACTAAGTTAAGAGACTACATATGAACGACCCATAATTTATACATACACATAACAATTAAAATTAAATACGCATGTTCAATATTGTTTATATTCAACGTATTCACATTGACTTATGCTAAATTACATCTAAAAATATTCAATACTTTTCTTCACCATCCCAAAGTTTTAGTTTTTTTATATCATTAAGAAAAAAACATAAGAGATAACAATAGATATTAGAAATTAATTATATTTAATTTTTCTACTCTGTTATAAAATTTTAGAATTTTACCCACTAAAAAACAAAGTTAAAAGACTATAATCCACGACATATATTTTATATAAAATAGATAATAACTAAAATAGATAATCAAGCTAATATTTCTTGTTATTTACCATTTTCACACTGAATTATGGTAAATTAGATGTAAATATATTCAATATGTTTTTTCTCCATCACCAAAATTCATGTTTCTTCGTCTCTAAGCCACATAGTTAAAATACTATAAATGAATGACAAATAAATTACATCTACATGGGTAATCAATAAAATTAAATATTTAAACTCAATGTTATTTGTATTCACCGTAATCGCATTGTATTATGGTATAATATATGTAAAACATTTCTAATTTTTCTTCTCCATCCCCAAAATTTTGGTTTCTTCAACTCTAAGAATCTAAGTTAAGAGACTACAAATGAATGACCCATAATTTATACATATGCATAACAATTAAAATTAAATAACCACGCTCAATATTGTTTATATTCAACGTATTCACCTTGACTTCTGGTATACTACATCTAAAAATATTCAATATTTTTCTTCGCCATCCCAAAGATTTAGGTTTTTTTTATCAATAAGCAAGAAACATAATAGACGTAAATAATTAATTATATTTTACTTTTCTACTCCGTCACAAAATTTTAGGTTTTTCCCCAGTAAAAAACAAAGTTAAAAGACTATAATCCATGGCATATATTTTATATAAAATAGGTAATAACTAAAATAAATAATCAACCTAAAATTTATTGTTATTTACAATTTTCACACTGAATTATGGTAAATTAGATGTAAATATATTCAATATGTTTTTTCTCCATCACCAAAATTCATGTTTCTTCGTCTCTAAGCCACATAGTTAAAAGACTATAAATGAATGACAAATAAATTACATCTACATGGGTAATCAATAAAATTAAATATTTAAACTCAATGTTATTTGTATTCACCCTAATCACATTGTATTATGGTATAATATATGTAAAACATTTCTATATTTTTCTTCTTCTCCATCACCAAAATTTTTGTTTATTCACTTTTAAGAAACTAAGTTAAGAGACTACAAATGAATGACCCATAATTTATACATATGCATAAAAATTAAAATTAAATAAGCATGTTCAATATTGTTTATATTCAACGTATTCACATTGACTTATGCTAAATTACATCTAAAAATATTCAATACTTTTCTTCACCATCCCAAAGTTTTAGGTTTTTTTATATCATTAAGAAAAAAACATAAGAGATAACAGTAGATATAAGAAATTAATTATATTTAATTTATCTACTCCGTTATAAAATTTTAGAATTTTACCCACTAAAAAAGAAAGTTAAAAGACTATAATCCATGACATATATTTTATATAAAATAGATAATAACTAAAATAGATAATCAAGCTAAAATTTCTTGTTATTTACCATTTTCACACTGAATTATGGTAAATTAGATGTAACTATATTTAATATGTTTTTTCTCCATCACCAAAATTCATGTTTCTTCGTCTCTAACCCACATAGTTAAAAGACTATAAATGAATGACAAATAAATTACATCTACATGGGTAATCAATAAAATTAAATATTTAAACTCAATGTTATTTGTATTCACCTTAATCACATTGTATTAAGGTATAATATATGTAAAACATTTCTAATTTTTCTTCTCCATCACCAAAATTTTGGTTTCTTCAACTCTAAGAAACTAAGTTAAGAGACTACAAATGAATGACCCATAATTTATAAATATGCATAACAATTAAAATTAAATAATCACGCTCAATATTGTTTATATTCAACGTATTCACATTGACTTATGGTATACTACATCTAAAAATATTCAATATTTTTCTTTACCATCCCAAAGATTTAGGTTTTTTTTTTTATCGCTAAGCCAAAAACATAATAGACTATAATAGACGTAAAAAATTAATTATATTTTATTTTTCTACTCCGTCATAAAATTTTAGTTTTTCCCCACTAATAAATAAAGTTAAAAGACTATAATCCATTACAAGTATTTTATATAAAATAGGTAATAACTAAAATAAATAATCAAGCTAAAATTTATTGTTATTTACCATTTTCACATTGAATTATGGTAAATTAGATGTAAATATATTCAATATGTTTTTTCTCCATCACCAAAATTCATGTTTCTTCGTCTCTAAGCCACATAGTTAAAAGACTATAAATGAATGACAAATAAATTACATCTACATGGGTAATCAATAAAATTAAATATTTAAACTCAATGTTATTTGTATTCACCATAATCACATTGTATTATGGTATTATATATGTAAAACATTTCTATATTTTTCTTCTTCTCCATCACAAAATATTTGGTTTATTCACTTTTAAGAAACTAAGTTAAGAGACTACAAATGAATGGCCCATAATTTATACATATGCATAACAATTAAAATTAAATACGCATGTTCAATATTGTTTATATTCAACATATTCACATTGACTTATGCTAAATTACATCTAAAAATATTCAACACTTTTCTTCACCATCCCAAAGTTTTAGTTTTTTTATATCATTAAGAAAAAAGCATAAGAGATAACAGTAGATATAAGAAATTAATTATATTTAATATTTCTACTCTGTTATAAAATTTTAGAATTTTACCCACTAAAAAACAAAGTTAAAAGACTATAATCCATGACATATATTTTATATAAAATAGATAATAACTAAAATAGATAATCAAGCTAAAATTTCTTGTTATTTACCATTTTCACACTGAATTATGGTAAATTAGATGTAAATATATTCAATATGTTTTTTCTCCATCACCAAAATTCATGTTTCTTCGTCTCTAAGCCACATAGTTAAAAGACTATAAATGAATGGCAAATAAATTACATCTACATGGGTAATCAATAAAATTAAATATTTAAACTCAATGTTATTTGTATTCACCATAATCACATTGTATTATGGTATAATATATGTAAAACATTTCTAATTTTTCTTCTCTATCACCAAAATTTTGGTTTCTTCAACTCTAAGAAACTAAGTTAAGAGACTACAAATGAATGACCCATAATTTTTACATATGGATAACAATTAAAATTAAATAATCACGCTCAATATTGTTTATATTCAACGTATTCACATTGACTTATGGTATACTACATCTAAAAATATTCAATAATTTTCTTCACCATCCCAAAGATTTAGGTTTTTTTTATCGCTAAGCCAAAAACATAATAGACTATAATAGACGTAAAAAATTAATTATATTTTATTTTTTTACTCCGTCATAAAATTTTAGTTTTTCCCCACTAATAAATAAAGTTAAAAGACTATAATCCATGACATGTATTTTATATAAAATAGGTAATAACTAAAATAAATAATCAAGCTAAAATTTATTGTTATTTACCATTTTCACACTGAATTATGGTAAATTAGATGTAAACATATTCAATATGTTTTTTCTCCATCACCAAAATTCATGTTTCTTCGTCTCTAAGCCACATAGTTAAAAGATTATAAATGAATGAAAAATAAATTACATCTACATGGGTAATCAATAAAATTAGATATTTAAACTCAATATTATTTGTATTCACCATAATCACATTGTATTATGGTATAATATATGTAAAACATTTCTATATTTTTTTTCTTCTCCATCACCAAAATTTTGGTTTCTTCAACACAAAGAAACTAAGTTAAGAGACTACAAATGAATGACCCATAATTTATACATATGCATAAAAATTAAAATTAAATAACCACGCTCAATATTGTTTATATTCAACGTATTCACATTGACTTCTGGTATACTACATCTAAAAATATTCAATATTTTTCTTCACCATCCCAAAGATTTAGTTTTTTTTTATCAATAAGCAAAAAACATAATAGACGTAAAAAATTAATTATATTTTATTTTTCTACTCCGTCATAAAATTTTAGTTTTTCCCCACTAATAAATAAAGTTAAAAGACTATAATCCATGACATGTATTTTATATAAAATAGGTAATAACTAAAATAAATAATCAAGCTAAAATTTATTGTTATTTACCATTTTCACACTGAATTATGGTAAATTAGATGTAAATATATTCAATATGTTTTTTCTCCATCACCAAAATTCATGTTTCTTCGTCTCTAATCCACATAGTTAAAAGACTATAAATGAATGACAAATAAATTACATCTACATGGGTAATCAATAAAATTAAATATTTAAACTCAATTTTATTTGTATTCACCATAATCACATTGTATTATGGTATAATATATGTAAAACATTTCTAATTTTTCTTCTCTATCACCAAAACTTTGGTTTCTTCAACTCTAAGAAACTAAGTTAAGAGACTACAAATGAATGACCCATAATTTTTACATATGGATAACAATTAAAATTAAATAACCACGCTCAATATTGTTTATATTCAACGTATTTACATTGAATTCTGGTATACTACATCAAAAATATTCAATATTTTTCTTCACCATCCCAAAGATTTAGGTTTTTTATATCATTAAGAAAAAAACATAAGAGATAACAGTAGATATAAGAAATTAATTATATTTAATTTTTCTACTCCCTTATAAAATTTTAGAATTTTACCCACTAAAAAACAAAGTTAAAAGACTATAATCCATGACATATATTTTATATAAAATAGATAATAACTAAAATAGATAATCAAGCTAAAATTTATTGTTATTTACCATTTTCACACTGAATTATGGTAAATTAGATGTAAACATATTCAATATGTTTTTTCTCCATCACCAAAATTCATGTTTCTTCGTCTCTAAGCCACATAGTTAAAAGATTATAAATGAATGAAAAATAAATTACATCTACATGGGTAATCAATAAAATTAGATATTTAAACTCAATATTATTTGTATTCACCATAATCACATTGTATTATGGTATAATATATGTAAAACATTTCTATATTTTTTTTCTTCTCCATCACCAAAATTTTGGTTTCTTCAACACTAAGAAACTAAGTTAAGAGACTACAAATGAATGAATTATAATTTATACATATGCATAAAAATTAAAATTAAATAACCACGCTCAATATTATTTATATTCAACGTATTCACATTGACTTCTGGTATACTACATCTAAAAATATTCAATATTTTTCTTCACCATCCCAAAGATTTAGGTTTTTTTATCACTAAGCAAAAAACATAATAGATGTAAATAATTAATTATATTTTATTTTTCAACTCCGTCACAAAATTTTAGGTTTTTCCCCACTAAAAAAACAAAGTTAAAAGACTATAATCCATGACATATATTTTATATAAAATAGGTAATAACTAAAATAAATAATCAAGCTAAAATTTATTGTTATTTACAATTTTCACACAAAATTATGGTAAATTAGATGTAAATATATTCAATATGTTTCGTTTCCATCACCAAATTTCATGTTTCTTCGTCTCTAAGCTACATAGTTAAAAGACTATAAATGAATGACAAAAAAATTATATCTACATGGGTAATCAATAAAATTAAATATTTAATCTCAATGTTATTTGTATTCACCATAACCACATTGTATTATGTTATAATATATGTAAAACATTTCTATATTTTTCTTCTTCTCCATCACCAAAATTTTGGTTACTCACTTTTAAGAAACTAAGTTAAGAGACTACAAATGAATGACCCATAATTTATACATACGCATAACAATTAAAATTAAATACGCATGTTCAATATTGTTTATATTCAACGTATTCACATTGACTTATGCTAAATAACATCTAAAAATATTCAATACTTTTCTTCACCATCCCAAAGTTTTAGTTTTTTTATATCATTAAGAAAAAAACATAAGAGATAACAGTAGATATAAGAAATTAATTATATTTAATTTTTCTACTCCGTTATAAAATTTTAGATTTTTACCCACTAAAAAACAAAGTTAAAAGACTATAACCCATGACATATATTTTATATAAAATAGATAATAACTAAAATAGATAATCAAGCTAAAATTTCTTGTTATTTACCATTTTCACACTGAATTATGGTAAATTAGATGTAAATATATTCAATATGTTTTTTCCCCATCACCAAAATTCATGTTTCTTCGTCTCTAAGCCACATAGTTAAAAGACTATAAATGAATGACAAATAAATTACATCTACATGGGTAATCAATAAAATTAAATATTTAATCTCAATGTTATTTGTATTCACCATAATCACATTGTATTATGGTATAATATATGTAAAACATTTCTAATTTTTTTCTCCATCACCAACATTTTGGTTTCTTCAACACTAAGAAACTAAGTTAAGAGACTACAAATGAATGACCCATAATTTATACATATGCATAACAATTAAAATTAAATAACCACACTCAATATTGTTTATATTCAACGTATTCACATTGACTTCTGGTATACTACTTCTAAAAATATTCAATATTTTTCTTCACCATCCCAAAGATTTAGGTTTTTTTTATCAATAAGCAAAAAACATAATAGACGTAAAAAATTATTTATATTTTATTTTTCTACTCCGTCATAAAATTTTAGTTTTTCCCCACTAATAAATAAAGTTAAAAGACTATAATCCATGACATGTATTTTATATAAAATAGGTAATAACTAAAATAAATAATCAAGCTAAAATTTATTGTTATTTACCATTTTCACACTGAATTATGGTAAATTAGATGTAAATATATTCAATATGTTTTTTCTCCATCACCAAAATTCATGTTTCTTCGTCTCTAATCCACATAGTTAAAAGACTATAAATGAATGACAAATAAATTACATCTACATGGGTAATCAATAAAATTAAATATTTAAACTCAATGTTATTTGTATTCACCATAATCACATTGTATTATGGTATAATATATGTAAAACATTTCTATATTTTTTTTCTTATCCATCACCAAAATTTTGGTTTCTTCAACACTAAGAAACTAAGTTAAGAGACTACAAATGAATGACCCATAATTTATACATATGCATAACAATTAAAATTAAATAACCACGCTCAATATTGTTTATATTCAACGTATTTACATTGACTTCTGGTATACTACATCTAAAAATATTCAATATTTTTCTTCACCATCCCAAAGATTTAGGTTTTTTATATCATTAAGAAAAAAACATAAGAGATAACAATAGATATAAGAAATTAATTATATTTAATTTTTCTACTCCGTTATAAAATTTTAGAATTTTACCCACTAAAAAACAAAGTTAAAAGACTATAATCCATGACATATATTTTATATAAAATAGATAATAACTAAAATAGATAATCAAGCTAAAATTTCTTGTTATTTACCATTTTCACACTGAATTATGGTAAATTAGATGTAAATATATTCAATATGTTTTTTCTCCATCACCAAAATTCATGTTTCTTCGTCTCTAAGCCACATAGTTTAAAGACTATAAATGAATGGCAAATAAATTACATCTACATGGGTAATCAATAAAATTAAATATTTAAACTCAATGTTATTTGTATTCACCATAATCACATTGTATTATGGTATAATATATGTAAAACATTTCTAATTTTTCTTCTCTATCACCAAAATTTTGGTTTCTTCAACACTAAGAAACTAAGTTAAGAGACTACAAATGAATGACCCATAATTTATACATATGCATAACAATTAAAATTAAATAACCACGCTCAATATTGTTTATATTCAACGTATTCACATTGACTTCTGGTATACTACATCTAAAAATATTCAATATTTTTCTTCACCATCCCAAAGATTTAGGTTTTTTTTATCAATAAGCAAAAAACATAATAGACGTAAAAAATTAATTATATTTTATTTTTTTACTCCGTCATAAAATTTTAGTTTTTCCCCACTAATAAATAAAGTTAAAAGACTATAATCCATGACATGTATTTTATATAAAATAGGTAATAACTAAAATAAATAATCAAGCTAAAATTTATTGTTATTTACCATTTTCACACTGAATTATGATAAATTAGATGTAAATATATTCAATATGTTTTTTCTCCATCACCAAAATTCATGTTTCTTCGTCTCTAATCCACATAGTTAAAAGACTATAAATGAATGACAAATAAATTACATCTACATGGGTAATCAATAAAATTAAATATTTAAACTCAATGTTATTTGTATTCACCATAATCACATTGAATTATGGTATAATATATGTAAAACATTTCTAATTTTTCTTCTCTATCACCAAAACTTTGGTTTCTTCAACTCTAAGAAACTAAGTTAAGAGACTACAAATGAATGACCCATAATTTTTACATATGGATAACAATTAAAATTAAATAACCACGCTCAATATTGTTTATATTCAACGTATTTACATTGACTTCTGGTATACTACATCTAAAAATATTCAATATTTTTCTTCACCATCCCAAAGATTTAGGTTTTTTATATCATTAAGAAAAAAACATAAGAGATAACAGTAGATATAAGAAATTAATTATATTTAATTTTTCTACTCCCTTATAAAATTTTAGAATTTTACCCACTAAAAAACAAAGTTAAAAGACTATAATCCATGACATATATTTTATATAAAATAGATAATAACTAAAATAGATAATCAAGCTAAAATTTATTGTTATTTACCATTTTCACACTGAATTATGGTAAATTAGATGTAAACATATTCAATATGTTTTTTCTCCATCACCAAAATTCATGTTTCTTCGTCTCTAAGCCACATAGTTAAAAGATTATAAATGAATGAAAAATAAATTACATCTACATGGGTAATCAATAAAATTAGATATTTAAACTCAATATTATTTGTATTCACCATAATCACATTGTATTATGGTATAATATATGTAAAACATTTCTATATTTTTTTTCTTCTCCATCACCAAAATTTTGGTTTCTTCAACACTTAGAAACTAAGTTACGAGACTACAAATGAATGACCCATAATTTATACATATGCATAAAAATTAAAATTAAATAACCACGCTCAATATTATTTATATTCAACGTATTCACATTGACTTCTGGTATACTACATCTAAAAATATTCAATATTTTTCTTCACCATCCCAAAGATTTAGGTTTTTTTATCACTAAGCAAAAAACATAATAGATGTAAATAATTAATTATATTTTATTTTTCAACTCCGTCACAAAATTTTAGGTTTTTCCCCACTAAAAAACAAAGTTAAAAGACTATAATCCATGACATATATTTTATATAAAATAGGTAATAACTAAAATAAATAATCAAGCTAAAATTTATTGTTATTTACAATTTTCACACAGAATTATGGTAAATTAGATGTAAATATATTCAATATGTTTCGTTTCCATCACCAAATTTCATGTTTCTTCGTCTCTAAGCTACATAGTTAAAAGACTATAAATGAATGACAAAAAAATTATATCTACATGGGTAATCAATAAAATTAAATATTTAATCTCAATGTTATTTGTATTCACCATAACCACATTGTATTATGTTATAATATATGTAAAACATTTCTATATTTTTCTTCTTCTCCATCACCAAAATTTTGGTTTATTCACTTTTAAGAAACTAAGTTAAGAGACTACAAATGAATGACCCATAATTTATACATACGCATAACAATTAAAATTAAATACGCATGTTCAATATTGTTTATATTCAACGTATTCACATTGACTTATGCTAAATTACATCTAAAAATATTCAATACTTTTCTTCACCATCCCAAAGTTTTAGTTTTTTTATATCATTAAGAAAAAAACATAAGAGATAACAGTAGATATAAGAAATTAATTATATTTAATTTTTCTACTCCGTTATAAAATTTTAGATTTTTACCCACTAAAAAACAAAGTTAAAAGACTATAATCCATGACATATATTTTATATAAAATAGATAATAACTAAAATAGATAATCAAGCTAAAATTTCTTGTTATTTACCATTTTCACACTGAATTATGGTAAATTAGATGTGAATATATTCAATATGTTTTTTCCCCATCACCAAAATTCATGTTTCTTCGTCTCTAAGCCACATAGTTAAAAGACTATAAATGAATGACAAATAAATTACATCTACATGGGTAATCAATAAAATTAAATATTTAAACTCAATGTTATTTGTATTCACCATAATCACATTGTATTATGGTATAATATATGTAAAACATTTCTAATTTTTCTTCTCCATCACCAACATTTTGGTTTCTTCAACACTAAGAAACTAAGTTAAGAGACTACAAATGAATGACCCATAATTTATACATATGCATAACAATTAAAATTAAATAACCACACTCAATATTGTTTATATTCAACGTATTCACATTGACTTCTGGTATACTACTTCTAAAAATATTCAATATTTTTCTTCACCATCCCAAAGATTTAGGTTTTTTTTATCAATAAGCAAAAAACATAATAGACGTAAAAAATTAATTATATTTTATTTTTCTACTCCGTCATAAAATTTTAGTTTTTCCCCACTAATAAATAAAGTTAAAAGACTATAATCCATGACATGTATTTTATATAAAATAGGTAATAACTAAAATAAATAATCAAGCTAAAATTTATTGTTATTTACCATTTTCACACTGAATTATGGTAAATTAGATGTAAATGTATTCAATATGTTTTTTCTCCATCACCAAAATTCATGTTTCTTCGTCTCTAATCCACATAGTTAAAAGACTATAAATGAATGACAAATAAATTACATCTACATGGGTAATCAATAAAATTAAATATTTAAATTCAATGTTATTTGTATTCACCATAATCACATTGTATTATGGTATAATATATGTAAAACATTTCTATATTTTTTTTCTTATCCATCACCAAAATTTTGGTTTCTTCAACACTAAGAAACTAAGTTAAGAGACTACAAATGAATGACCCATAATTTATACATATGCATAACAATTAAAATTAAATAACCACGCTCAATATTGTTTATATTCAACGTATTTACATTGACTTCTGGTATACTACATCTAAAAATATTCAATATTTTTCTTCACCATCCCAAAGATTTAGGTTTTTTTTTTATCACTAAGCAAAAAACATAATAGACGTAAAAAATTAATTATATTTTATTTTTCTTCTCCGTCACAAAATTTTAGGTTTTTCCCCAATAAAAAACAAAGTTAAAAGACTATAATCCATGACATATATTTTATATAAAATAGGTAATAACTAAAATAAATAATCAAGCTAAAATTTATTGTTATTTATAATTTTCACACTGAATTATGGTAAATTAGATGTAACTATATTCAATATGTTTTGTTTCCATCACCAAATTTCATGTTTCTTCGTCTCTAAGCTACATAGTTAAAAGACTATAAATGAATGACAAATAAATTATATCTACATGGGTAATCAATAAATTTAAATATTTAAACTCAATGTTATTTGTATTCACCATAACCACATTGTATTATGTTATAATATATGTAAAACATTTCTATATTTTTCTTCTTCTCCATCACCAAAATTTGGGTTTATTCACTTTTAAGAAACAAAGTTAAGAGACTACAAATGAATGACCCATAATTTATACATATGCATAACAATTAAAATTAAATAAGCATGTTCAATATTGTTTATATTCAACGTATTCACATTGACTTATGCTAAATTACATCTAAAAATATTCAATACGTTTCTTCACCATCCCAAAGTTTTAGGTTTTTTTATATCATTAACAAAAAAACATAAGAGATAACAGTAGATATAAGAAATTAATTATATTTAATTTTTGTACTCCGTTATAAAATTTTAGAATTTTACCCACTAAAAAACAAAGTTAAAAAACTATAATCCATGACATATATTTTATATAAAATAGATAATAACTAAAATAGATAATCAAGCTAAAATTTCTTGTTATTTACCATTTTCACACTGAATTATGGTAAATTAGATGTAAATATATTCAATATGTTTTTTCTCCATCACCAAAATTCATGTTTCTTCGTCTCTAATCCACATAGTTAAAAGACTATAAATGAATGACAAATAAATTACATCTACATGGGTAATCAATAAAATTAAATATTTAAACTCAATGTTATTTGTATTCACCAAAATCACATTGTATTATGGTATAATATATGTAAAACATTTTTATATTTTTTTTCTTATCCATCACCAAAATTTTGGTTTCTTCAACACTAAGAAACTAAGTTAAGAGACTACAAATGAATGACCCATAATTTATACATATGCATAACAATTAAAATTAAATAACCACGCTCAATATTGTTTATATTCAACGTATTTACATTGACTTCTGGTATACTACATCTAAAAATATTCAATATTTTTCTTCACCATCCCAAAGATTTAGGTTTTTTTTTATCACTAAGCAAAAAACATAATAGACGTAAAAAATTAATTATATTTTATTTTTCTACTCCGTCACAAAATTTTAGGTTTTTCCCCACTAAAAAACAAAGTTAAAAGACTATAATCCATGACATATATTTTATATAAAATAGGTAATAACTAAAATAAATAATCAAGCTAAAATTTATTGTTATTTACCATTTTCACACTGAATTATGGTAAATTAGATGTAAATGTATTCAATATGTTTTTTCTCCATCACCAAAATTCATGTTTCTTCGTCTCTAATCCACATAGTTAAAAGACTATAAATGAATGACAAATAAATTACATCTACATGGGTAATCAATAAAATTAAATATTTAAATTCAATGTTATTTGTATTCACCATAATCACATTGTATTATGGTATAATATATGTAAAACATTTCTATATTTTTTTTCTTATCCATCACCAAAATTTTGGTTTCTTCAACACTAAGAAACTAAGTTAAGAGACTACAAATGAATGACCCATAATTTATACATATGCATAACAATTAAAATTAAATAACCACGCTCAATATTGTTTATATTCAACGTATTTACATTGACTTCTGGTATACTACATCTAAAAATATTCAATATTTTTCTTCACCATCCCAAAGATTTAGGTTTTTTTTTTATCACTAAGCAAAAAACATAATAGACGTAAAAAATTAATTATATTTTATTTTTCTTCTCCGTCACAAAATTTTAGGTTTTTCCCCAATAAAAAACAAAGTTAAAAGACTATAATCCATGACATATATTTTATATAAAATAGGTAATAACTAAAATAAATAATCAAGCTAAAATTTATTGTTATTTATAATTTTCACACTGAATTATGGTAAATTAGATGTAACTATATTCAATATGTTTTGTTTCCATCACCAAATTTCATGTTTCTTCGTCTCTAAGCTACATAGTTAAAAGACTATAAATGAATGACAAATAAATTATATCTACATGGGTAATCAATAAATTTAAATATTTAAACTCAATGTTATTTGTATTCACCATAACCACATTGTATTATGTTATAATATATGTAAAACATTTCTATATTTTTCTTCTTCTCCATCACCAAAATTTGGGTTTATTCACTTTTAAGAAACAAAGTTAAGAGACTACAAATGAATGACCCATAATTTATACATATGCATAACAATTAAAATTAAATAAGCATGTTCAATATTGTTTATATTCAACGTATTCACATTGACTTATGCTAAATTACATCTAAAAATATTCAATACGTTTCTTCACCATCCCAAAGTTTTAGGTTTTTTTATATCATTAACAAAAAAACATAAGAGATAACAGTAGATATAAGAAATTAATTATATTTAATTTTTGTACTCCGTTATAAAATTTTAGAATTTTACCCACTAAAAAACAAAGTTAAAAAACTATAATCCATGACATATATTTTATATAAAATAGATAATAACTAAAATAGATAATCAAGCTAAAATTTCTTGTTATTTACCATTTTCACACTGAATTATGGTAAATTAGATGTAAATATATTCAATATGTTTTTTCTCCATCACCAAAATTCATGTTTCTTCGTCTCTAATCCACATAGTTAAAAGACTATAAATGAATGACAAATAAATTACATCTACATGGGTAATCAATAAAATTAAATATTTAAACTCAATGTTATTTGTATTCACCATAATCACATTGTATTATGGTATAATATATGTAAAACATTTTTATATTTTTTTTCTTATCCATCACCAAAATTTTGGTTTCTTCAACACTAAGAAACTAAGTTAAGAGACTACAAATGAATGACCCATAATTTATACATATGCATAACAATTAAAATTAAATAACCACGCTCAATATTGTTTATATTCAACGTATTTACATTGACTTCTGGTATACTACATCTAAAAATATTCAATATTTTTCTTCACCATCCCAAAGATTTAGGTTTTTTTTTATCACTAAGCAAAAAACATAATAGACGTAAAAAATTAATTATATTTTATTTTTCTACTCCGTCACAAAATTTTAGGTTTTTCCCCACTAAAAAACAAAGTTAAAAGACTATAATCCATGACATATATTTTATATAAAATAGGTAATAACTAAAATAAATAATCAAGCTAAAATTTATTGTTATTTATAATTTTCACACTGAATTATGGTAAATTAGATGTAACTATATTCAATATGTTTTGTTTCCATCACCAAATTTCATGTTTCTTCGTCTCTAAGCTACATAGTTAAAAGACTATAAATGAATGACAAATAAATTATATCTACATGGGTAATCAATAAATTTAAATATTTAAACTCAATGTTATTTGTATTCACCATAACCACATTGTATTATGTTATAATATATGTAAAACATTTCTATATTTTTCTTCTTCTCCATCACCAAAATTTGGGTTTATTCACTTTTAAGAAACTAAGTTAAGAGACTACAAATGAATGACCCATAATTTATACATATGCATAACAATTAAAATTAAATAAGCATGTTCAATATTGTTTATATTCAACGTATTCACATTGACTTATGCTAAATTACATCTAAAAATATTCAATACGTTTCTTCACCATCCCAAAGTTTTAGGTTTTTTTATATCATTAACAAAAAAACATAAGAGATAACAGTAGATATAAGAAATTAATTATATTTAATTTTTGTACTCCGTTATAAAATTTTAGAATTTTACCCACTAAAAAACAAAGTTAAAAAACTATAATCCATGACATATATTTTATATAAAATAGATAATAACTAAAATAGATAATCAAGCTAAAATTTCTTGTTATTTACCATTTTCACACTGAATTATGGTAAATTAGATGTAAATATATTCAATATGTTTTTTCTCCATCACCAAAATTCATGTTTCTTCGTCTCTAATCCACATAGTTAAAAGACTATAAATGAATGACAAATAAATTACATCTACATGGGTAATCAATAAAATTAAATATTTAAACTCAATGTTATTTGTATTCACCATAATCACATTGTATTATGGTATAATATATGTAAAACATTTTTATATTTTTTTTCTTATCCATCACCAAAATTTTGGTTTCTTCAACACTAAGAAACTAAGTTAAGAGACTACAAATGAATGACCCATAATTTATACATATGCATAACAATTAAAATTAAATAACCACGCTCAATATTGTTTATATTCAACGTATTTACATTGACTTCTGGTATACTACATCTAAAAATATTCAATATTTTTCTTCACCATCCCAAAGATTTAGGTTTTTTTTTATCACTAAGCAAAAAACATAATAGACGTAAAAAATTAATTATATTTTATTTTTCTACTCCGTCACAAAATTTTAGGTTTTTCCCCACTAAAAAACAAAGTTAAAAGACTATAATCCATGATATATATTTTATATAAAATAGGTAATAACTAAAATAAATAATCAAGCTAAAATTTATTGTTATTTATAATTTTCACACTGAATTATGGTAAATTAGATGTAACTATATTCAATATGTTTTGTTACCATCACCAAATTTCATGTTTCTTCGTCTCTAAGTTACATAGTTAAAAGACTATAAATGAATGATAAATAAATTATATCTACATGGGTAATCAATAAATTTAAATATTTAAACTCAATGTTATTTGTATTCACCATAACCACATTGTATTATGTTATAATATATGTAAAACATTTCTATATTTTTCTTCTTCTCCATCACCAAAATTTGGGTTTATTCACTTTTAAGAAACTAAGTTAAGAGACTACAAATGAATGACCCATAATTTATACATATGCATAACAATTAAAATTAAATAAGCATGTTCAATATTGTTTATATTCAACGTATTCACATTGACTTATGCTAAATTACATCTAAAAATATTCAATACGTTTCTTCACCATCCCAAAGTTTTAGGTTTTTTTATATCATTAACAAAAAAACATAAGAGATAACAGTAGATATAAGAAATTAATTATATTTAATTTTTGTACTCCGTTATAAAATTTTAGAATTTTACCCACTAAAAAACAAAGTTAAAAAACTATAATCCATGACATATATTTTATATAAAATAGATAATAACTAAAATAGATAATCAAGCTAAAATTTCTTGTTATTTACCATTTTTACACTGAGATATGGTAAATTAGATGTAAATATATTCAATATGTTTTTTCTCCATCACCAAAATTCATGTTTCTTCGACTCTAAGCCACATAGTTAAAAGACTATAAATGAATGACAAATAAATTACATCTGCATGGGTAATCAATAAAATTAAATATTTAAACTCAATGTTATTTGTATTCACCATAATCACATTGTATTATGGTATAATATATGTAAAACCTTTCTATATTTTTCTTCTTCTCCATCACCAAAATTTTGGTTTATTCACTTTTAAGAAACTAAGTTAAGAGACTACAAATGAATGACCCATAATTTATACATATGCATAACAATTAAAATTAAATAACCACGCTCAATATTATTTATATTCAACGTATTCACATTGACTTCTGGTATACTACATCTAAAAATATTCAATATTTTTCTTCACCATCCCAAAGATTTAGGTTTTTTTTTATCAATAAGCAAAAAACATAATAGACGTAAATAATTAATTATATTTTATTTTTCTACTCCGTCACAAAATTTTAGGTTTTCCCCCACTAAAAAACAAAGTTAAAAGACTATAATCCATGACATATATTTTATATAAAATAGGTAATAACTAAAATAAATAATCAACCTAAAATTTATTGTTATTTACAATTTTCACACTGAATTATGGTAAATTAGATGTAAATATATTCAATATGTTTTGTCTCCATCACCAAATTTCATGTTCCTTCGTCTCTAAGCTACATAGTTAAAAGACTATAAATGAATGACAAATAAATTATATCTACATGGGTAATCAATAAAATTAAATATTTAATCTCAATGTTATTTGTATTCACCATAACCACATTGTATTATGTTATAATATATGTAAAACATTTCTATATTTTACTTCTTCTCCATGACCAAAATTTTGGTTTATTCACTTTTAAGAAACTAAGGTAAGAGACTACAAATGAATGACCCATAATTTATACATACACATAACAATTAAAATTAAATACGCATGTTCAATATTGTTTATATTCAACGTATTCACATTGACTTATGCTAAATTCATCTAAAAATATTCAATACTTTTCTTCACCATCCCAAAGTTTTAGTTTTTTTATATCATTAAGAAAAAAACATAAGAGATAACAGTAGATATAAGAAATTAATTATATTTAATTTTTCTACTCCGTTATAAAATTTTAGAATTTTACCCACTAAAAAACAAAGTTAAAAGACTATAATCCATGACATATATTTTATATAAAATAGATAATAACTAAAATAGATAATCAAGCTAAAATTTCTTGTTATTTACCATTTTCACACTAAATTATGGTAAATTAGATGTAAATATATTCAATATGTTTTTTCTCCATCACCAAAATTCATGTTTTTTCGTCTCTAAGCCACATAGTTAAAAGACTATAAATGAATGACAAATAAATTACATCTACATGGGTAATCAATAAAATTAAATATTTAAACTCAATGTTATTTGTATTCACCATAATCACATTATATTATGATATAATATATGTAAAACATTTCTAATTTTTCTTCTCCATCACCAAAATTTTGGTTTCTTCAACTCTAGGAAACTAAGTTAAGAGACTACAAATGAATGACCCATAATTTATACATATGCATAACAATTAAAATTAAATAATCACGCTCAATGTTGTTTATATTCAACGTATTCACATTGACTTATGGTATACTACATCTAAAAATATTCAATATTTTTCTTCACCATCCCAAAGATTTAGGTTTTTTTTATCGCTAAGCCAAAAACATAATAGACTATAATAGACGTAAAAAATTAATTATATTTTATTTTTCTACTCCGTCATAAAATTTTAGTTTTTCCCCACTAATAAATAAAGTTAAAAGACTATAATCCATGACATATATTTTATATAAAATAGGTAATAACTAAAATAAATAATCAAGCTAAAATTTATTGTTATTTACCATTTTCACACTGAATTATGGTAAATTAGATGTAAATATATTCAATATGTTTTTTCTCCATCACCAAAATTCATGTTTCTTCGTCTCTAATCCACATAGTTAAAAGACTATAAATGAATGACAAATAAATTACATCTACATGGGTAATCAATAAAATTAAATATTTAAACTCAATGTTATTTGTATTCACCATAATCACATTGTATTATGGTATAATATATGTAAAACATTTCTATATTTTTTTTCTTATCCATCACCAAAATTTTGGTTTCTTCAACTCTAAGAAACTAAGTTAAGAGACTACAGATGAATGACCCATAATTTATACATATGCATAACAATTAAAATTAAATAGCCACGCTTAATATTATTTATATTCAATGTATTGACATTGACTCACGGTATACTACATCTTAAAATATTCAATATTTTTCTTTACCATCCCAAAGTTTTAGGTTTATTTTATCACTATGCAAAAAACATAAGAGACTATAATAGACGTAAAAAATTAATTATATTTTATTTTTCTACTCCGTCAAAAAATTTTAGGTTTTTCCTCACTAAAAAACAAAGTTAAAAGACTATAATCCATGACATATATTTTATATAAAATAGGTAATAACTAAAATAAATAATCAAGCTAAAATTTATTGTTGTTTACCATTTTCACACTGAATTATGGTAAGTTAGATGTAAATATTTTCAATATGTTTCTTCTCCATCACCAAATTTCATGTTTCTTCGTCTCTAAGTCACATAGTTAAAAGACTATAAATGAATGTCAAATAAATTATATCTACATGGGTAATCAATAAAATTAAATATTTAAGCTCAATGTTATTTGTATTCACCATAATCAAATTGTATTATGGTATAATATATGTAAAACATTTATATTTTTTTCTTCTTCTCCATCACCAAAATTTTGGTTTCTTCAACTCTAAGAAACTAAGTTAAGAGACTACAGATGAATGACCCATAATTTATACATATGCATAACAATTAAAATTAAATAGCCACGCTTAATATTGTTTATATTCAACGCATTGACATTGACTCACGGTATACTACATCTTAAAATATTCAATATTTTTCTTTACCATCCCAAAGTTTTAGGTTTATTTTATCACTAAGCAAAAAACATAAGAGACTATAATAGACGTAAAAAATTAATTATATTTTATTTTTCTACTCCGTCACAAAATTTTAGGTTTTTCCTCACTAAAAAACAAAGTTAAAAGACTATAATCCATGACGTATATTTTATATAAAACAGGTAATAACTAAAATAAATAATCAAGCTAAAATTTATTGTTGTTTACCATTTTCAGACTGAATTATGGTAAGTTAGATGTAAATATTTTCAATATGTTTCTTCTCCATCACCAAATTTCATGTTTCTTCGTCTCTAAGTCACATAGTTAAAAGACTATAAATGAATGTCAAATAAATTATATCTACATGGGTAATCAATAAAATTAAATATTTAAGCTCAATGTTATTTGTATTCACATAATCAAATTGAATTATGGTATAATATATGTAAAACATTTATATTTTTTTCTTCTTCTCCATCACCAAAATTTTGGTTTCTTCAACTCTAAGAAACTAAGTTAAGAGACTACAGATGAATGACCCATAATTTATACATATGCATAACAATTAAAATTAAATAGCCACGCTTAATACTGTTTATATTCAACGCATTGACATTGACTCACGGTATACTACATCTTAAAATATTCAATATTTTTCTTTTCCATCCCAAAGTTTTAGGTTTATTTTATCACTAAGCAAAAAACATAAGAGACTATAATAGACGTAAAAAATTAATTATATTTTATTTTTCTACTCCGTCACAAAATTTTAGGTTTTTCCTCACTAAAAAACAAAATCAAAAGACTATAATCCATGACGTATATTTTATATAAAATAGGTAACAACTAAAATAAATAATCAAGCTAAAATTTATTGTTGTTTACCATTTTCAGACTGAATTATGGTAAGTTAGATGTAAATATTTTCAATATGTTTCTTCTCCATCACCAAATTTCATGTTTCTTCGTCTCTAAGTCACATAGTTAAAAGACTATAAATGAATGTCAAATAAATTATATCTACATGGGTAATCAATAAAATTAAATATTTAAGCTCAATGTTATTTGTATTCACCATAATCAAATTGTATTATGGTATAGTATATGTAAAACATTTATATTTTTTTCTTCTTCTCCATCACCAAAATTTTGGTTTCTTCAACTCTAAGAAACTAAGTTACGAGACTACAGATGAATGACCCATAATTTATACATATGCATAAGAATTAAAATTAAATAGCCACGCTTAATATTGGTTATATTCAATGTATTGACATTGACTCACGGTATACTACATCTTAAAATATTCAATATTTTTCTTTACCATCCCAAAGTTTTAGGTTTATTTTATCACTAAGCAAAAAACATAAGAGACTATAATAGACGTAAAAAATTAATTATATTTTATTTTTCTACTCTGTCACAAAATTTTAGGTTTTTCCTCACTAAAAAACAAAGTTAAAAGACTATAATCCATGACATATATTTTATCTAAAATAGGTAATAACTAAAATAAATAATCAAGCTAAAATTTATTGTTGTTTACCATTTTCACACTGAATTATGGTAAGTTAGATGTAAATATTTTCAATATGTTTCTTCTCCATCACCAAATTTCATGTTTCTTCGTCTCTAAGTCACATAGTTAAAAGACTATAAATGAATGTCAAATAAATTATATCTACATGGGTAATCAATAAAATTAAATATTTAAGCTCAATGTTATTTGCATTCACCATAATCACATTGTATTATGGTATAATATATGTAAAACATTTATATATTTTTCTTCTTCTCCATCACCAAAATTTTGGTTTCTTCAACTCTAAGAAACTAAGTTAAGAGACTACAGATGAATGACCCATAATTTATACATATGCATAACAATTAAAATTAAATATCCACGCTTAATATTGTTTATATTCAACGCATTGACATAGACTCGTGGTATACTACATCTTAAAATATTTAATATTTTTCTTTACCATCCCAAAGTTTAAGGTTTATTTTATCACTAAGAAAAAAACATAAGAGACTATAATAGACGTTAAAAATTAATTATATTTTATTTTTCTACTCTGTCACAAAATTTTAGGTTTTTCCTCACTAAAAAACAAAGTTAAAAGACTATAATCCATGACATATATTTTATCTAAAATAGGTAATAACTAAAATAAATAATCAAGCTAAAATTTATTGTTGTTTACCATTTTCACACTGAATTATGGTAAATTAGCTGTAAATATTTTCAATATGTTTCTTCTCCATCACCAAATTTCATGTTTCTTCGTCTCTAAGTCACATAGTTAAAAGACTATAAATGAATGTCAAATAAATTATATCTACATGGGTAATCAATAAAATTAAATATTTAAGCTCAATGTTATTTGTATTCACCATAATTACATTGTATTATGGTATAATATATGTAAAACATTTATATATTTTTCTTCTTCTCCATCACCAAAATTTTGGTTTCTTCAACTTTAAGAAACTAAGTTAAGAGACTACAGATGGATGACCCATAATTTATACATATGCATAACAATTAAAATTAAATAGCCACGCTTAATATTGTTTATATTCAACGTATTGACATTGACTCATGGTATACTACATCTTAAAATATTCAATATTTTTCTTTACCATCCCAAAGTTTTAGGTTAATTTTATCACTAAGCAAAAAACATAAGAGACTATAATAGACGTAAAAAATTAATTATATTTTATTTTTCTACTCCGTCACAAAATTTTAGGTTTTTCCTCACTAAAAAACAAAGTTAAAAGACTATAATCCATGACATATATTTTATCTAAAATAGGTAATAACTAAAATAAATAATCAAGATAAAATTTATTGTTGTTTACCATTTTCACACTGAATTATGGTAAGTTAGCTGTAAATATTTTCAATACGTTTCTTCTCCATCACCAAATTTCATGTTTCTTCGTCTCTAAGTCACATAGTTAAAAGACTATAAATGAATGTCAAATAAATTATATCTACATGGGTAATCAATAAATTTAAATATTTAAACTCAATGTTATTTGTATTCACCATAACCACATTGTATTATGTTATAATATATGTAAAACATTTCTATATTTTTCTTCTTCTCCATCACCAAAATTTGGGTTTATTCACTTTTAAGAAACTAAGTTAAGAGACTACAAATGAATGACCCATAATTTATACATATGCATAACAATTAAAATTAAATAAGCATGTTCAATATTGTTTATATTCAACGTATTCACATTGACTTATGCTAAATTACATCTAAAAATATTCAATACGTTTCTTCACCATCCCAAAGTTTTAGGTTTTTTTATATCATTAACAAAAAAACATAAGAGATAACAGTAGATATAAGAAATTAATTATATTTAATTTTTGTACTCCGTTATAAAATTTTAGAATTTTACCCACTAAAAAACAAAGTTAAAAAACTATAATCCATTACATATATTTTATATAAAATAGATAATAACTAAAATAGATAATCAAGCTAAAATTTCTTGTTATTTACCATTTTCACACTGAATTATGGTAAATTAGATGTAAATATATTCAATATGTTTTTTCTCCATCACCAAAATTCATGTTTCTTCGTCTCTAATCCACATAGTTAAAAGACTATAAATGAATGACAAATAAATTACATCTACATGGGTAATCAATAAAATTAAATATTTAAACTCAATGTTATTTGTATTCACCATAATCACATTGTATTATGGTATAATATATGTAAAACATTTTTATATTTTTTTTCTTATCCATCACCAAAATTTTGGTTTCTTCAACACTAAGAAACTAAGTTAAGAGACTACAAATGAATGACCCATAATTTATACATATGCATAACAATTAAAATTAAATAACCACGCTCAATATTGTTTATATTCAACGTATTTACATTGACTTCTGGTATACTACATCTAAAAATATTCAATATTTTTCTTCACCATCCCAAAGATTTAGGTTTTTTTTTATCACTAAGCAAAAAACATAATAGACGTAAAAAATTAATTATATTTTATTTTTCTACTCCGTCACAAAATTTTAGGTTTTTCCCCACTAAAAAACAAAGTTAAAAGACTATAATCCATGACATATATTTTATATAAAATAGGTAATAACTAAAATAAATAATCAAGCTAAAATTTATTGTTATTTATAATTTTCACACTGAATTATGGTAAATTAGATGTAACTATATTCAATATGTTTTGTTACCATCACCAAATTTCATGTTTCTTCGTCTCTAAGCTACATAGTTAAAAGACTATAAATGAATGACAAATAAATTATATCTACATGGGTAATCAATAAATTTAAATATTTAAACTCAATGTTATTTGTATTCACCATAACCACATTGTATTATGTTATAATATATGTAAAACATTTCTATATTTTTCTTCTTCTCCATCACCAAAATTTGGGTTTATTCACTTTTAAGAAACAAAGTTAAGAGACTACAAATGAATGACCCATAATTTATACATATGCATAACAATTAAAATTAAATAAGCATGTTCAATATTGTTTATATTCAACGTATTCACATTGACTTATGCTAAATTACATCTAAAAATATTCAATACGTTTCTTCCCATCCCAAAGTTTTAGGTTTTTTTATATCATTAACAAAAAAACATAAGAGATAACAGTAGATATAAGAAATTAATTATATTTAATTTTTGTACTCCGTTATAAAATTTTAGAATTTTACCCACTAAAAAACAAAGTTAAAAAACTATAATCCATGACATATATTTTATATAAAATAGATAATAACTAAAATAGATAATCAAGCTAAAATTTCTTGTTATTTACCATTTTCACACTGAATTATGGTAAATTAGATGTAAATATATTCAATATGTTTTTTCTCCATCACCAAAATTCAGGTTTCTTCGTCTCTAATCCACATAGTTAAAAGACTATAAATGAATGACAAATAAATTACATCTACATGGGTAATCAATAAAATTAAATATTTAAACTCAATGTTATTTGTATTCACCATAATCACATTGTATTATGGTATAATATATGTAAAACATTTTTATATTTTTTTTCTTATCCATCACCAAAATTTTGGTTTCTTCAACACTAAGAAACTAAGTTAAGAGACTACAAATGAATGACTCATAATTTATACATATGCATAACAATTAAAATTAAATAACCACGCTCAATATTATTTATATTCAACGTATTCACATTGACTTCTGGTATACTACATCTAAAAATATTCAATATTTTTCTTCACCATCCCAAAGATTTAGGTTTTTTTTTATCAATAAGCAAAAAACATAATAGACGTAAATAATTAATTATATTTTATTTTTCTACTCCGTCACAAAATTTTAGGTTTTCCCCCACTAAAAAACAAAGTTAAAAGACTATAATCCATGACATATATTTTATATAAAATAGGTAATAACTAAAATAAATAATCAACCTAAAATTTATTGTTATTTACAATTTTCACACTGAATTATGGTAAATTAGATGTAAATATATTCAATATGTTTTGTCTCCATCACCAAATTTCATGTTCCTTCGTCTCTAAGCTACATAGTTAAAAGACTATAAATGAATGACAAATAAATTATATCTACATGGGTAATCAATAAAATTAAATATTTAATCTCAATGTTATTTGTATTCACCATAACCACATTGTATTATGTTATAATATATGTAAAACATTTCTATATTTTACTTCTTCTCCATGACCAAAATTTTGGTTTATTCACTTTTAAGAAACTAAGGTAAGAGACTACAAATGAATGACCCATAATTTATACATACACATAACAATTAAAATTAAATACGCATGTTCAATATTGTTTATATTCAACGTATTCACATTGACTTATGCTAAATTCATCTAAAAATATTCAATACTTTTCTTCACCATCCCAAAGTTTTAGTTTTTTTATATCATTAAGAAAAAAACATAAGAGATAACAGTAGATATAAGAAATTAATTATATTTAATTTTTGTACTCCGTTATAAAATTTTAGAATTTTACCCACTAAAAAACAAAGTTAAAAAACTATAATCCATGACATATATTTTATATAAAATAGATAATAACTAAAATAGATAATCAAGCTAAAATTTCTTGTTATTTACCATTTTCACACTGAATTATGGTAAATTAGATGTAAATATATTCAATATGTTTTTTCTCCATCACCAAAATTCATGTTTCTTCGTCTCTAATCCACATAGTTAAAAGACTATAAATGAATGACAAATAAATTACATCTACATGGGTAATCAATAAAATTAAATATTTAAACTCAATGTTATTTGTATTCACCATAATCACATTGTATTATGGTATAATATATGTAAAACATTTTTATATTTTTTTTCTTATCCATCACCAAAATTTTGGTTTCTTCAACACTAAGAAACTAAGTTAAGAGACTACAAATGAATGACCCATAATTTATACATATGCATAACAATTAAAATTAAATAACCACGCTCAATATTGTTTATATTCAACGTATTTACATTGACTTCTGGTATACTACATCTAAAAATATTCAATATTTTTCTTCACCATCCCAAAGATTTAGGTTTTTTTTTATCACTAAGCAAAAAACATAATAGACGTAAAAAATTAATTATATTTTATTTTTCTACTCCGTCACAAAATTTTAGGTTTTTCCCCACTAAAAAACAAAGTTAAAAGACTATAATCCATGACATATATTTTATATAAAATAGGTAATAACTAAAATAAATAATCAAGCTAAAATTTATTGTTATTTATAATTTTCACACTGAATTATGGTAAATTAGATGTAACTATATTCAATATGTTTTGTTACCATCACCAAATTTCATGTTTCTTCGTCTCTAAGCTACATAGTTAAAAGACTATAAATGAATGATAAATAAATTATATCTACATGGGTAATCAATAAATTTAAATATTTAAACTCAATGTTATTTGTATTCACCATAACCACATTGTATTATGTTATAATATATGTAAAACATTTCTATATTTTTCTTCTTCTCCATCACCAAAATTTGGGTTTATTCACTTTTAAGAAACTAAGTTAAGAGACTACAAATGAATGACCCATAATTTATACATATGCATAACAATTAAAATTAAATAAGCATGTTCAATATTGTTTATATTCAACGTATTCACATTGACTTATGCTAAATTACATCTAAAAATATTCAATACGTTTCTTCACCATCCCAAAGTTTTAGGTTTTTTTATATCATTAACAAAAAAACATAAGAGATAACAGTAGATATAAGAAATTAATTATATTTAATTTTTGTACTCCGTTATAAAATTTTAGAATTTTACCCACTAAAAAACAAAGTTAAAAAACTATAATCCATGACATATATTTTATATAAAATAGATAATAACTAAAATAGATAATCAAGCTAAAATTTCTTGTTATTTACCATTTTCACACTGAATTATGGTAAATTAAATGTAAATATATTCAATATGTTTTTTCTCCATCACCAAAATTCATGTTTCTTCGACTCTAAGCCACATAGTTAAAAGACTATAAATGAATGACAAATAAATTACATCTGCATGGGTAATCAATAAAATTAAATATTTAAACTCAATGTTATTTGTATTCACCATAATCACATTGTATTATGGTATAATATATGTAAAACATTTCTATATTTTTCTTCTTCTCCATCACCAAAATTTTGGTTTATTCACTTTTAAGAAACTAAGTTAAGAGACTACAAATGAATGACCCATAATTTATACATATGCATAACAATTAAAATTAAATAACCACGCTCAATATTATTTATATTCAACGTATTCACATTGACTTCTGGTATACTACATCTAAAAATATTCAATATTTTTCTTCACCATCCCAAAGATTTAGGTTTTTTTTTATCAATAAGCAAAAAACATAATAGACGTAAATAATTAATTATATTTTATTTTTCTACTCCGTCACAAAATTTTAGGTTTTCCCCCACTAAAAAACAAAGTTAAAAGACTATAATCCATGACATATATTTTATATAAAATAGGTAATAACTAAAATAAATAATCAACCTAAAATTTATTGTTATTTACAATTTTCACACTGAATTATGGTAAATTAGATGTAAATATATTCAATATGTTTTGTCTCCATCACCAAATTTCATGTTCCTTCGTCTCTAAGCTACATAGTTAAAAGACTATAAATGAATGACAAATAAATTATATCTACATGGGTAATCAATAAAATTAAATATTTAATCTCAATGTTATTTGTATTCACCATAACCACATTGTATTATGTTATAATATATGTAAAACATTTCTATATTTTACTTCTTCTCCATGACCAAAATTTTGGTTTATTCACTTTTAAGAAACTAAGGTAAGAGACTACAAATGAATGACCCATAATTTATACATACACATAACAATTAAAATTAAATACGCATGTTCAATATTGTTTATATTCAACGTATTCACATTGACTTATGCTAAATTCATCTAAAAATATTCAATACTTTTCTTCACCATCCCAAAGTTTTAGTTTTTTTATATCATTAAGAAAAAAACATAAGAGATAACAGTAGATATAAGAAATTAATTATATTTAATTTTTCTACTCCGTTATAAAATTTTAGAATTTTACCCACTAAAAAACAAAGTTAAAAGACTATAATCCATGACATATATTTTATATAAAATAGATAATAACTAAAATAGATAATCAAGCTAAAATTTCTTGTTATTTACCATTTTCACACTAAATTATGGTAAATTAGATGTAAATATATTCAATATGTTTTTTCTCCATCACCAAAATTCATGTTTTTTCGTCTCTAAGCCACATAGTTAAAAGACTATAAATGAATGACAAATAAATTACATCTACATGGGTAATCAATAAAATTAAATATTTAAACTCAATGTTATTTGTATTCACCATAATCACATTATATTATGATATAATATATGTAAAACATTTCTAATTTTTCTTCTCCATCACCAAAATTTTGGTTTCTTCAACTCTAGGAAACTAAGTTAAGAGACTACAAATGAATGACCCATAATTTATACATATGCATAACAATTAAAATTAAATAATCACGCTCAATGTTGTTTATATTCAACGTATTCACATTGACTTATGGTATACTACATCTAAAAATATTCAATATTTTTCTTCACCATCCCAAAGATTTAGGTTTTTTTTATCGCTAAGCCAAAAACATAATAGACTATAATAGACGTAAAAAATTAATTATATTTTATTTTTCTACTCCGTCATAAAATTTTAGTTTTTCCCCACTAATAAATAAAGTTAAAAGACTATAATCCATGACATATATTTTATATAAAATAGGTAATAACTAAAATAAATAATCAAGCTAAAATTTATTGTTATTTACCATTTTCACACTGAATTATGGTAAATTAGATGTAAATATATTCAATATGTTTTTTCTCCATCACCAAAATTCATGTTTCTTCGTCTCTAATCCACATAGTTAAAAGACTATAAATGAATGACAAATAAATTACATCTACATGGGTAATCAATAAAATTAAATATTTAAACTCAATGTTATTTGTATTCACCATAATCACATTGTATTATGGTATAATATATGTAAAACATTTCTATATTTTTTTTCTTATCCATCACCAAAATTTTGGTTTCTTCAACTCTAAGAAACTAAGTTAAGAGACTACAGATGAATGACCCATAATTTATACATATGCATAACAATTAAAATTAAATAGCCACGCTTAATATTATTTATATTCAATGTATTGACATTGACTCACGGTATACTACATCTTAAAATATTCAATATTTTTCTTTACCATCCCAAAGTTTTAGGTTTATTTTATCACTATGCAAAAAACATAAGAGACTATAATAGACGTAAAAAATTAATTATATTTTATTTTTCTACTCCGTCAAAAAATTTTAGGTTTTTCCTCACTAAAAAACAAAGTTAAAAGACTATAATCCATGACATATATTTTATATAAAATAGGTAATAACTAAAATAAATAATCAAGCTAAAATTTATTGTTGTTTACCATTTTCACACTGAATTATGGTAAGTTAGATGTAAATATTTTCAATATGTTTCTTCTCCATCACCAAATTTCATGTTTCTTCGTCTCTAAGTCACATAGTTAAAAGACTATAAATGAATGTCAAATAAATTATATCTACATGGGTAATCAATAAAATTAAATATTTAAGCTCAATGTTATTTGTATTCACCATAATCAAATTGTATTATGGTATAATATATGTAAAACATTTATATTTTTTTCTTCTTCTCCATCACCAAAATTTTGGTTTCTTCAACTCTAAGAAACTAAGTTAAGAGACTACAGATGAATGACCCATAATTTATACATATGCATAACAATTAAAATTAAATAGCCACGCTTAATATTGTTTATATTCAACGCATTGACATTGACTCACGGTATACTACATCTTAAAATATTCAATATTTTTCTTTACCATCCCAAAGTTTTAGGTTTATTTTATCACTAAGCAAAAAACATAAGAGACTATAATAGACGTAAAAAATTAATTATATTTTATTTTTCTACTCCGTCACAAAATTTTAGGTTTTTCCTCACTAAAAAACAAAGTTAAAAGACTATAATCCATGACGTATATTTTATATAAAACAGGTAATAACTAAAATAAATAATCAAGCTAAAATTTATTGTTGTTTACCATTTTCAGACTGAATTATGGTAAGTTAGATGTAAATATTTTCAATATGTTTCTTCTCCATCACCAAATTTCATGTTTCTTCGTCTCTAAGTCACATAGTTAAAAGACTATAAATGAATGTCAAATAAATTATATCTACATGGGTAATCAATAAAATTAAATATTTAAGCTCAATGTTATTTGTATTCACATAATCAAATTGAATTATGGTATAATATATGTAAAACATTTATATTTTTTTCTTCTTCTCCATCACCAAAATTTTGGTTTCTTCAACTCTAAGAAACTAAGTTAAGAGACTACAGATGAATGACCCATAATTTATACATATGCATAACAATTAAAATTAAATAGCCACGCTTAATATTGTTTATATTCAACGCATTGACATTGACTCACGGTATACTACATCTTAAAATATTCAATATTTTTCTTTTCCATCCCAAAGTTTTAGGTTTATTTTATCACTAAGCAAAAAACATAAGAGACTATAATAGACGTAAAAAATTAATTATATTTTATTTTTCTACTCCGTCACAAAATTTTAGGTTTTTCCTCACTAAAAAACAAAATCAAAAGACTATAATCCATGACGTATATTTTATATAAAACAGGTAACAACTAAAATAAATAATCAAGCTAAAATTTATTGTTGTTTACCATTTTCAGACTGAATTATGGTAAGTTAGATGTAAATATTTTCAATATGTTTCTTCTCCATCACCAAATTTCATGTTTCTTCGTCTCTAAGTCACATAGTTAAAAGACTATAAATGAATGTCAAATAAATTATATCTACATGGGTAATCAATAAAATTAAATATTTAAGCTCAATGTTATTTGTATTCACATAATCAAATTGAATTATGGTATAATATATGTAAAACATTTATATTTTTTTCTTCTTCTCCATCACCAAAATTTTGGTTTCTTCAACTCTAAGAAACTAAGTTAAGAGACTACAGATGAATGACCCATAATTTATACATATGCATAACAATTAAAATTAAATAGCCACGCTTAATACTGTTTATATTCAACGCATTGACATTGACTCACGGTATACTACATCTTAAAATATTCAATATTTTTCTTTTCCATCCCAAAGTTTTAGGTTTATTTTATCACTAAGCAAAAAACATAAGAGACTATAATAGACGTAAAAAATTAATTATATTTTATTTTTCTACTCCGTCACAAAATTTTAGGTTTTTCCTCACTAAAAAACAAAATCAAAAGACTATAATCCATGACGTATATTTTATATAAAATAGGTAATAACTAAAATAAATAATCAAGCTAAAATTTATTGTTGTTTACCATTTTCAGACTGAATTATGGTAAGTTAGATGTAAATATTTTCAATATGTTTCTTCTCCATCACCAAATTTCATGTTTCTTCGTCTCTAAGTCACATAGTTAAAAGACTATAAATGAATGTCAAATAAATTATATCTACATGGGTAATCAATAAAATTAAATATTTAAGCTCAATGTTATTTGCATTCACCATAATCACATTGTATTATGGTATAATATATGTAAAACATTTATATATTTTTCTTCTTCTCCATCACCAAAATTTTGGTTTCTTCAACTCTAAGAAACTAAGTTACGAGACTACAGATGAATGACCCATAATTTATACATATGCATAAGAATTAAAATTAAATAGCCACGCTTAATATTGTTTATATTCAACGCATTGACATAGACTCACGGTATACTACATCTTAAAATATTTAATATTTTTCTTTACCATCCCAAAGTTTAAGGTTTATTTTATCACTAAGAAAAAAACATAAGAGACTATAATAGACGTTAAAAATTAATTATATTTTATTTTTCTACTCTGTCACAAAATTTTAGGTTTTTCCTCACTAAAAAACAAAGTTAAAAGACTATAATCCATGACATATATTTTATCTAAAATAGGTAATAACTAAAATAAATAATCAAGCTAAAATTTATTGTTGTTTACCATTTTCACACTGAATTATGGTAAATTAGCTGTAAATATTTTCAATATGTTTCTTCTCCATCACCAAATTTCATGTTTCTTCGTCTCTAAGTCACATAGTTAAAAGACTATAAATGAATGTCAAATAAATTATATCTACATGGGTAATCAATAAAATTAAATATTTAAGCTCAATGTTATTTGCATTCACCATAATCACATTGTATTATGGTATAATATATGTAAAACATTTATATATTTTTCTTCTTCTCCATCACCAAAATTTTGGTTTCTTCAACTCTAAGAAACTAAGTTAAGAGACTACAGATGAATGACCCATAATTTATACATATGCATAACAATTAAAATTAAATATCCACGCTTAATATTGTTTATATTCAACGCATTGACATAGACTCACGGTATACTACATCTTAAAATATTTAATATTTTTCTTTACCATCCCAAAGTTTAAGGTTTATTTTATCACTAAGAAAAAAACATAAGAGACTATAATAGACGTAAAAAATTAATTATATTTTATTTTTCTACTCCGTCACAAAATTTTAGGTTTTTCCTCACTAAAAAACAAAGTTAAAAGACTATAATCCATGACATATATTTTATCTAAAATAGGTAATAACTAAAATAAATAATCAAGATAAAATTTATTGTTGTTTACCATTTTCACACTGAATTATGGTAAGTTAGCTGTAAATATTTTCAATACGTTTCTTCTCCATCACCAAATTTCATGTTTCTTCGTCTCTAAGTCACATAGTTAAAAGACTATAAATGAATGTCAAATAAATTATATCTACATGGGTAATCAATAAATTTAAATATTTAAACTCAATGTTATTTGTATTCACCATAACCACATTGTATTATGTTATAATATATGTAAAACATTTCTATATTTTTCTTCTTCTCCATCACCAAAATTTGGGTTTATTCACTTTTAAGAAACTAAGTTAAGAGACTACAAATGAATGACCCATAATTTATACATATGCATAACAATTAAAATTAAATAAGCATGTTCAATATTGTTTATATTCAACGTATTCACATTGACTCATGGTATACTACATCTTAAAATATTCAATATTTTTCTTTACCATCCCAAAGTTTTAGGTTAATTTTATCACTAAGCAAAAAACATAAGAGACTATAATAGACGTAAAAAATTAATTATATTTTATTTTTCTACTCCGTCACAAAATTTTAGGTTTTTCCTCACTAAAAAACAAAGTTAAAAGACTATAATCCATGACATATATTTTATCTAAAATAGGTAATAACTAAAATAAATAATCAAGATAAAATTTATTGTTGTTTACCATTTTCACACTGAATTATGGTAAGTTAGCTGTAAATATTTTCAATACGTTTCTTCTCCATCACCAAATTTCATGTTTCTTCGTCTCTAAGTCACATAGTTAAAAGACTATAAATGAATGTCAAATAAATTATATCTACATGGGTAATCAATAAAATTAAATATTTAAGCTCAATGTTATTTGTATTCACCATAATCACATTGTATTATGGTATAATATACGTAAAACATTTATATAATTTTCTTCTTCTCCATCACCAAAATTTTGGTTTCTTCAACTCTAAGAAACTAAGTTAAGAGACTACAGATGAATGACCCATAATTTATACATATGCATAACAATTAAAATTAAATAGCCACGCTTAATATTGTTTATATTCAACGCATTGACGTTGACTCGTGGTATACTACATCTTAAAATATTCAATATTTTTCTTTACCATCCCAAAGTTTTAGGTTAATTTTATCACTAAGCAAAAAACATAAGAGACTATAATAGACGTAAAAAAATTAATTATATTTTATTTTTCTACTCCGTCACAAAATTTTAGGTTTTTCATCACTAAAAAACAAAGTTAAAAGACTATAATCCATGACATATATTTTATATAAAATAGGTAATAACTAAAATAAATAATCAAGCTAAAATTTATTGTTGTTTACCATTTTCACATTGAATTATGGTAAGTTAGATGTAAATATTTTCAATATGTTTCTTCTCCATCACCAAATTTCATGTTTCTTCGTCTCTAAGTCACATAGTGAAAAGACTATAAATGAATGTCAAATAAATTATATCTACATGGGTAATAAATAAAATTAAATATTTAAGCTCAATGTTATTTGTATTCACCATAATCAAATTGTATTATGGTATAATATATGTAAAAAATTTATATATTTTTCTTCTTCTCCATCACACTAATTTTGGTTTCTTCAACTCTAAGAAACTAAGTTAAGAGACTATAAATGAATGACCCATAATTTATACATATGCATAACAATTAAAATTAAATAGCCACGCTTAATATTGTTTATATTCAACGCATTGACATTGACTCGTGGCATACTACATCTTACAAATATTCAATATTTTTCTTTACCATCCCAAAGTTTTAGGTTCATTTTATCACTAAGCAAAAAACATAAGAGACTATAATAGACGTAAAAAATTAATTATATTTTATTTTTCTACTCCGTCACAAAATTTTAGGTTTTTCCTAACTAAAAAACAAAGTTAAAAGACTATAATCCATGACATGTATTTTATATAAAATAGGTAATAATTAAAATAAATAATCAAGCTAAAATTTATTGTTGTTTAACATTTTCACATTGAATTATGGTAAGTTAGATGTAAATATTTTCAATATGTTTCTTCTCCATCACCAAATTTCATGTTTCTTCGTCTCTAAGTCACATAGTTAAAAGACTATAAATGAATGTCAAATAAATTATATCTACATGGGTAATAAATAAAATTAAATATTTAAGCTCAATGTTATTTGTATTCACCATAATCACATTGTATTATGATATAATATATGTAAAACATTTATATATTTTTCTTCTTCTCCATCACCAAAATTTTGGTTTCTTCAACTCTAAGAAACTAAGTTAAGAGACTACAGATGAATGACCCATAATTTATACATATGCATAACAATTAAAATTAAATAGCCACGCTTAATATTGTTTATATTCAACGCATTGACATTGACTCGTGGTATACTACATCTTAAAATATTCAATATTTTTCTTTACCATCCCAAAGTTTTAGGTTAATTTTATCACTAAGCAAAAAACATAAGAGACTATAATAGACGTAAAAAATTAATTATATTTTATTTTTCTACTCCGTCACAAAATTTTAGGTTTTTCCTAACTAAAAAACAAAGTCAAAGACTATAATCCATGACATGTATTTTATATAAAATAGGTAATAATTAAAATAAATAATCAAGCTAAAATTTATTGTTGTTTAACATTTTCACATTGAATTATGGTAAGTTAGATGTAAATATTTTCAATATGTTTCTTCTCCATCACCAAATTTCATGTTTCTTCGTCTCTAAGTCACATAGTTAAAAGACTATAAATGAATGTCAAATAAATTATATCTACATGGGTAATAAATAAAATTAAATATTTAAGCTCAATGTTATTTGTATTTACCATAATCACATTGTATTATGGTATAATATATGTAAAACATTTATATATTTTTCTTCTTCTCCATCACCAAAATTCTGGTTTCTTCAACTCTAAGAAACTAAGTTAAGAGACTACAGATGAATGACCCATAATTTATACATATGCATAACAATTAAAATTAAATAGCCACGCTTAATATTGTTTATATTCAACGCATTGACATTGACTCGTGGTATACTACATCTTAAAATATTCAATATTTTTCTTTACCATCCCAAAGTTTTAGGTTAATTTTATCACTAAGCAAAAAACATAAGAGACTATAATAGACGTAAAAAATTAATTATATTTTATTTTTCTACTCCGTCACAAAATTTTAGGTTTTTCCTAACTAAAAAACAAAGTTAAAAGACTATAATCCATGACATGTATTTTATATAAAATAGGTAATAACTAAAATAAATAATCAAGCTAAAATTTATTGTTGTTTACCATTTTCACACTGAATTATGGTAAGTTAGATGTAAATATTTTCAATATGTTTCTTCTCCATCACCAAATTTCATGTTTCTTCGTCTCTAAGTCACATAGTTAAAAGACTATAAATGAATGTCAAATAAATTATATCTACATGGGTAATCAATAAAATTAAATATTTAAGCTCAATGTTATTTGTATTCACCATAATCACATTGTATTATGATATAATATATGTAAAACATTTATATATTTTTCTTCTTCTCCATCACCAAAATTTTGGTTTCTTCAACTCTAAGAAACTAAGTTAAGAGACTACAGATGAATGACACATAATTTATACATATGCATAACAATTAAAATTAAATAGCCACGCTTAATATTGTTTATATTCAACGCATTGACATTGACTCTTGGTATACTACATCTTAAAATATTCAATATTTTTCTTTACCATCCCAAAGTTTTAGGTTAATTTTATCACTAAGCAAAAAACATAAGAGACTATAATAGACGTAAAAAATTAATTATATTTTATTTTTCTAATCCGTCACAAAATTTTAGGTTTTTCCTCACTAAAAAACAAAGTCAAAAGACTATAATCCATGGCATATATTTTATATAAAATAGGTAATAACTAAAATAAATAATCAAGCTAAAATTTATTGTTGTTTACCATTTTCACACTGAATTATGGTAAGTTAGCTGTAAATATTTTCAATATGTTTCTTCTCCATCACCAAATTTCATGTTTCTTCGTCTCTAAGTCACATAGTTAAAAGACTATAAATGAATGTCAAATAAATTATATCTACATGGGTAATCAATAAAATTAAATATTTAAGCTCAATGTTATTTGCATTCACCATAATCACATTGTATTATGGTATAATATATGTAAAACATTTATATATTTTTCTTCTTCTCCATCACCAAAATTCTGGTTTCTTCAACTCTAAGAAACTAAGTTAAGAGACTACAGATGAATGACCCATAATTTATACATATGCATAACAATTAAAATTAAAGAGCCACGCTTAATATTGTTTATATTCAGCGTATTGACATTGACTCATGGTATACTACATCTTAAAATATTCAACATTTTTCTTTACCATCCTAAAGTTTTAAGTTTTTTTATCACTAAGCAAAAAACATAAGAGACTATAATAGACGTAAAAAATTAATTATATTTTATTTTTCTACTCCGTCACAAAATTTTAGGTTTTTCCTCACTAAAAAACAAAGTTAAAAGACTATAATCCATGATATATATTTTATATAAAATAGGTAATAACTAAAATAAATAATCAAGATAAAATTTATTGTTGTTTACCATTTTCACACTGAATTATGGTAAGTTAGATGTAAATATTTTCATTATGTTTCTTCTCCATCACCAAATTTCTTGTTTCTTCGTCTCTAAGTCACATAGTTAAAAGACTATAAATGAATGTCAAATAAATTATATCTACATGGGTAATCAATAAAATTAAATATTTAAGCTCAATGTTATTTGTATTCACCATAATCACATTGTATTATGGTATAATATACGTAAAACATTTATATAATTTTCTTCTTCTCCATCACCAAAATTTTGGTTTCTTCAACTCTAAGAAACTAAGTTAAGAGACTACAGATGAATGACCCATAATTTATACATATGCATAACAATTAAAATTAAATAGCCACGCTTAATATTGTTTATATTCAACGCATTGACGTTGACTCGTGGTATACTACATCTTAAAATATTCAATATTTTTCTTTACCATCCCAAAGTTTTAGATTAATTTTATCACTAAGCAAAAAACATAAGAGACTATAATAGACGTAAAAAATTAATTATATTTTATTTTTCTACTCCGTCACAAAATTTTAGGTTTTTCATCACTAAAAAACAAAGTTAAAAGACTATAATCCATGACATATATTTTATATAAAATAGGTAATAACTAAAATAAATAATCAAGCTAAAATTTATTGTTGTTTACCATTTTCACATTGAATTATGGTAAGTTAGATGTAAATATTTTCAATATGTTTCTTCTCCATCACCAAATTTCATGTTTCTTCGTCTTTAAGTCACATAGTGAAAAGACTATAAATGAATGTCAAATAAATTATATCTACATGGGTAATAAATAAAATTAAATATTTAAGCTCAATGTTATTTGTATTCACCATAATCAAATTGTATTATGGTATAATATATGTAAAAAATTTATATATTTTTCTTCTTCTCCATCACACTAATTTTGGTTTCTTCAACTCTAAGAAACTAAGTTAAGAGACTATAAATGAATGACCCATAATTTATACATATGCATAACAATTAAAATTAAATAGCCACGCTTAATATTGTTTATATTCAACGCATTGACATTGACTCGTGGCATACTACATCTTACAAATATTCAATATTTTTCTTTACCATCCCAAAGTTTTAGGTTCATTTTATCACTAAGCAAAAAACATAAGAGACTATAATAGACGTAAAAAATTAATTATATTTTATTTTTCTACTCCGTCACAAAATTTTAGGTTTTTCCTAACTAAAAAACAAAGTTAAAAGACTATAATCCATGACATGTATTTTATATAAAATAGGTAATAATTAAAATAAATAATCAAGCTAAAATTTGTTGTTGTTTAACATTTTCACATTGAATTATGGTAAGTTAGATGTAAATATTTTCAATATGTTTCTTCTCCATCACCAAATTTCATGTTTCTTCGTCTCTAAGTCACATAGTTAAAAGACTATAAATGAATGTCAAATAAATTATATCTACATGGGTAATAAATAAAATTAAATATTTAAGCTCAATGTTATTTGTATTCACCATAATCACATTGTATTATGATATAATATATGTAAAACATTTATATATTTTTCTTCTTCTCCATCACCAAAATTTTGGTTTCTTCAACTCTAAGAAACTAAGTTAAGAGACTACAGATGAATGACCCATAATTTATACATATGCATAACAATTAAAATTAAATAGCCACGCTTAATATTGTTTATATTCAACGCATTGACATTGACTCGTGGTATACTACATCTTAAAATATTCAATATTTTTCTTTACCATCCCAAAGTTTTAGGTTAATTTTATCACTAAGCAAAAAACATAAGAGACTATAATAGACGTAAAAAATTAATTATATTTTATTTTTCTACTCCGTCACAAAATTTTAGGTTTTTCCTAACTAAAAAACAAAGTCAAAAGACTATAATCCATGACATGTATTTTATATAAAATAGGTAATAATTAAAATAAATAATCAAGCTAAAATTTATTGTTGTTTAACATTTTCACATTGAATTATGGTAAGTTAGATGTAAATATTTTCAATATGTTTCTTCTCCATCACCAAATTTCATGTTTCTTCGTCTCTAAGTCACATAGTTAAAAGACTATAAATGAATGTCAAATAAATTATATCTACATGGGTAATAAATAAAATTAAATATTTAAGCTCAATGTTATTTGTATTCACCATAATCACATTGTATTATGGTATAATATATGTAAAACATTTATATATTTTTCTTCTTCTCCATCACCAAAATTCTGGTTTCTTCAACTCTAAGAAACTAAGTTAAGAGACTACAGATGAATGACCCATAATTTATACATATGCATAACAATTAAAATTAAATAGCCACGCTTAATATTGTTTATATTCAACGCATTGACATTGACTCGTGGTATACTACATCTTAAAATATTCAATATTTTTCTTTACCATCCCAAAGTTTTAGGTTAATTTTATCACTAAGCAAAAAACATAAGAGACTATAATAGACGTAAAAAATTAATTATATTTTATTTTTCTACTCCGTCACAAAATTTTAGGTTTTTCCTAACTAAAAAACAAAGTTAAAAGACTATAATCCATGACATGTATTTTATATAAAATAGGTAATAACTAAAATAAATAATCAAGCTAAAATTTATTGTTGTTTACCATTTTCACACTGAATTATGGTAAGTTAGATGTAAATATTTTCAATATGTTTCTTCTCCATCACCAAATTTCATGTTTCTTCGTCTCTAAGTCACATAGTTAAAAGACTATAAATGAATGTCAAATAAATTATATCTACATGGGTAATCAATAAAATTAAATATTTAAGCTCAATGTTATTTGTATTCACCATAATCACATTGTATTATGATATAATATATGTAAAACATTTATATATTTTTCTTCTTCTCCATCACCAAAATTTTGGTTTCTTCAACTCTAAGAAACTAAGTTAAGAGACTACAGATGAATGACACATAATTTATACATATGCATAACAATTAAAATTAAATAGCCACGCTTAATATTGTTTATATTCAACGCATTGACATTGACTCTTGGTATACTACATCTTAAAATATTCAATATTTTTCTTTACCATCCCAAAGTTTTAGGTTAATTTTATCACTAAGCAAAAAACATAAGAGACTATAATAGACGTAAAAAATTAATTATATTTTATTTTTCTACTCCGTCACAAAATTTTAGGTTTTTCCTCACTAAAAAACAAAGTCAAAAGACTATAATCCATGGCATATATTTTATATAAAATAGGTAATAACTAAAATAAAGAATCAAGCTAAAATTTATTGTTGTTTACCATTTTCACATTGAATTATGGTAAGTTAGATGTAAATATTTTCAATATGTTTCTTCTCCATCACCAAATTTCATGTTTCTTCGTCTCTAAGTCACATAGTTAAAAGACTATAAATGAATGTCAAATAAATTATATCTACATGGGTAATCAATAAAATTAAATATTTAAGCTCAATGTTATTTGCATTCACCATAATCACATTGTATTATGGTATAATATATGTAAAACATTTATATATTTTTCTTCTTCTCCATCACCAAAATTCTGGTTTCTTCAACTCTAAGAAACCAGGTTAAGAGACTACAGATGAATGACCCATAATTTATACATATGCATAACAATTAAAATTAAAGAGCCACGCTTAATATTGTTTATATTCAGCGTATTGATATTGACTCATGGTATACTACATCTTAAAATATTCAACATTTTTCTTTACCATCCTAAAGTTTTAAGTTTTTTTATCACTAAGCAAAAAACATAAGAGACTATAATAGACGTAAAAAATTAATTATATCTTATTTTTCTACTCCGTCACAAAATTTTAGGTTTTTCCTCACTAAAAAACAAAGTTAAACGACTATAATCCATGACATATATTTTATATAAAATAGGTAATAACTAAAATAAATAATCAAGCTAAAATTTATTGTTGTTTACCATTTTCACACTGAATTATGGTAAGTTAGATGTAAATATTTTCATTATGTTTCTTCTCCATCACCAAATTTCATGTTTCTTCGCCTCTAAGTCACACAGTTAAAAGACTATAAATGAATGTCAAATAAATTATATCTACATGGGTAATCAATAAAATTAAATAATTAAGCTCAATGTTATTTGTGTTCACCATAATCACATTGTATTATGGTATAATATATGTAAAACATTTATATATTTTTCTTCTTCTCCATCACCAAAATTTTGGTTTCTTCAACTCTAAGTAACTACTAAGTTAAGAGACTACAGATGAATGACCCATAATTTATACATATGCATAACAATTAAAATTAAATAGCCACGCTTAATATTGTTTATATTCAACGTATTGACATTGACTCATGGTATACTACATCTTAAAATATTCAATATTTTTCTTTACCATCCCAAAGTTTTAGGTTTATTTTATCACTAAGCAAAAAACATAAGAGACTATAATAGACGTAAAAAATTAATTATATTTTATATTTCTACTCCGTCACAAAATTTTAGGTTTTTCCTCACTAAAAAACAAAGTTAAAAGACTATAATCCATGACATATATTTTATATAAAATAGGTAATAACTAAAATAAATAATCAAGCTAAAATTTATTGTTGTTTACCATTTTCACACTGAATTATGGTAAGTTAGATGTAAATATTTTCAATATGTTTCTTCTCCATCACCAAATTTCATGTTTCTTCGTCTCTAAGTCACATAGTTAAAAGACTATAAATGAATGTCAAATAAATTATATCTACATGGGTAATCAATAAAATTAAATATTTAAGCTCAATGTTATTTGTATTCACCATAATCAAATTGTATTATGGTATAATATATGTAAAAAATTTATATATTTTTCTTTTTCTCCATCAGTAAAATTTTGGTTTCTTCAACTCTAAGAAACTAAGTAAAGGGACTACAGATGAATGACCCATAATTTATACATATGCATAACAATTAAAATTAAATAGCCACGCTTAATATTGTTTATATTCAACGCATTGACATTGACTCATGGTACACTACATCTTAAAATATTCAATATTTTTCTTTACCATCCCAAAGTTTTAGGTTTATTTTATCACTAAGCAAAAAACATAAGAGACTATAATAGACGTAAAAAATTAATTATATTTTATTTTTCTACTCCGTCACAAAATTTTAGGTTTTTCCTCACTAAAAAACAAAGTTAAAAGACTATAATCCATGACATATATTTTATATAAAATAGGTAATAACTAAAATAAATAATCAAGCTAAAATTTATTGTTGTTTACCATTTTCACACTGAATTATGGTAAGTTAGATGTAAATATTTTCAATATGTTTCTTCTCCATCACCAAATTTCATGTTTCTTCGTCTCTAAGTCACATAGTTAAAAGACTATAAATGAATGTCAAATAAATTATATCTACATGGGTAATCAATAAAATTAAATATTTAAGCTCAATGTTATTTGTGTTCACCATAATCAAATTGTATTATGGTATAATATATGTAAAAAATTTATATATTTTTCTTTTTCTCCATCAGTAAAATTTTGGTTTCTTCAACTCTAAGAAACTAAGTAAAGGGACTACAGATGAATGACCCATAATTTATACATATGCATAACAATTAAAATTAAATAGCCACGCTTAATATTGTTTATATTCAACGCATTGACATTGACTCATGGTACACTACATCTTAAAATATTCAATATTTTTCTTTACCATCCCAAAGTTTTAGGTTTATTTTATCACTAAGCAAAAAACATAAGAGACTATAATAGACGTAAAAAATTAATTATATTTTATTTTTCTACTCCGTCACAAAATTTTAGGTTTTTACTCACTAAAAAACAAAGTTAAAAGACTATAATCCATGACATATATTTTATATAAAATAGGTAATAACTAAAATAAATAATCAAGCTAAAATTTATTGTTGTTTACCATTTTCACACTGAATTATGGTAAGTTAGATGTAAATATTTTCAATATGTTTCTTCTCCATCACCAAATTTCATGTTTCTTCGTCTCTAAGTCACATAGTTAAAAGACTATAAATGAATGTCAAATAAATTATATCTACATGGGTAATCAATAAAATTAAATAATTAAGCTCAATGTTATTTGTGTTCACCATAATCACATTGTATTATGGTATAATATATGTAAAACATTTATATATTTTTCTTCTTCTCCATCACCAAAATTTTGGTTTCTTCAACTCTAAGTAACTACTAAGTTAAGAGACTACAGATGAATGACCCATAATTTATACATATGCATAACAATTAAAATTAAAGAGCCACGCTTAATATTGTTTATATTCAGCGTATTGACATTGACTCATGGTATACTACATCTTAAAATATTCAACATTTTTCTTTACCATCCCAAAGTTTTAGGTTTTTTTATCACTAAGCAAAAAACATAAGAGACTATAATAGACGTAAAAAATTAATTATATCTTATTTTTCTACTCCGTCACAAAATTTTAGGTTTTTCCTCACTAAAAAACAAAGTTAAAAGACTATAATCCATGACATATATTTTATATAAAATAGGTAATAACTAAAATAAATAATCAAGCTAAAATTTATTGTTGTTTACCATTTTCACACTGAATTATTGTAAGTTAGATGTAAATATTTTCAATATGCTTCTTCTCCATCACCAAATTTCATGTTTCTTCGTCTCTAAGTCACATAGTTAAAAGACTATAAATGAATGTCAAATAAATTATATCTACATGGGTAATCAATAAAATTAAATATTTAAGCTCAATGTTATTTGTATTCACCATAATCACATTGTATTATGGTATAATATATGTAAAACATTTATATATTTTTCTTCTTCTCCATCACCAAAATTCTGGTTTCTTCAACTCTAAGAAACTAAGTTAAGAGACTAAAGATGAATGACCCATAATTTATACATATGCATAACAATTAAAATTAAATAGACACGCTTAATATTGTTTATATTCAACGTATTGACATTGACTCATGGTATACTACATCTTAAAATATTCAATATGTTTCTTTACCATCCCAAAGTTTTAGGTTTATTTTATCACTAAGCAAAAAACATAAGAGACTATAATAGACGTAAAAAATTAATTATATTTTATATTTCTACTCCGTCACAAAATTTTAGGTTTTTCCTCACTAAAAAACAAAGTTAAAAGACTATAATCCATGACATATATTTTATATAAAATAGGTAATAACTAAAATAAATAATCAAGCTAAAATTTATTGTTGTTTACCATTTTCACACTGAATTATGGTAAGTTAGATGTAAATATTTTCAATATGTTTCTTCTCCATCACCAAATTTCATGTTTCTTCGTCTCTAAGTCACATAGTTAAAAGACTATAAATGAATGTCAAATAAATTATATCTACATAGGTAGTCAATAAAATTAAATAATTAAGCTCAATGTTATTTGTATTCACCATAATCACATTGTATTATGGTATAATATATGTAAAACATTTATATATTTTTCTTCTTCTCCATCACCAAAATTTTGGTTTCTTCAACTCTAAGTAACTAAGTTAAGAGACTACAGATGAATGACCCATAATTTATACATATGCATAACAATTAAAATTAAATAGCCACGCTTAATATTGTTTATATTCAACGTATTGACATTGACTCATGGTATACTACATCTTAAAATATTCAACATTTTTCTTTACCATCCCAAAGTTTTAGGTTTTTTTATCACTAAGCAAAAAACATAAGAGACTATAATAGACGTAAAAAATTAATTATATCTTATTTTTCTACTCCGTCACAAAATTTTAGGTTTTTCCTCACTAAAAAACAAAGTTAAAAGACTATAATCCATGACATATATTTTATATAAAATAGGTAATAACTAAAATAAATAATCAAGCTAAAATTTATTGTTGTTTACCATTTTCACACTGAATTATGGTAAGTTAGATGTAAATATTTTCAATATGTTTCTTCTCCATCACCAAATTTCATGTTTCTTCGTCTCTAAGTCACATAGTTAAAAGACTATAAATGAATGTCAAATAAATTATATCTACATGGGTAATCAATAAAATTAAATAATTAAGCTCAATGTTATTTGTATTCACCATAATCACATTGTAGTATGGTATAATATATGTAAAACATTTATATATTTTTCTTCTTCTCCATCACCAAAATTTTGGTTTCTTCAACTCTAAGTAACTAAGTTAAGAGACTACAGATGAATGACCCATAATTTATACATATGCATAACAATTAAAATTAAATAGCCACGCTTAATATTGTTTATATTCAACGTATTGACATTGACTCATGGTATACTACATCTTAAAATATTCAACATTTTTCTTTACCATCCCAAAGTTTTAGGTTTTTTTATCACTAAGCAAAAAACATAAGAGACTATAATAGACGTAAAAAATTAATTATATCTTATTTTTCTACTCCGTCACAAAATTTTAGGTTTTTCCTCACTAAAAAACAAAGTTAAAAGACTATAATCCATGACATATATTTTATATAAAATAGGTAATAACTAAAATAAATAATCAAGCTAAAATTTATTGTTGTTTACCATTTTCACAGTGAATTATGGTAAGCTAGATGTAAATATTTTCATTATGTTTCTTCTCCATCACCAAATTTCATGTTTCTTCGTCTCTAAGTCACACAGTTAAAAGACTATAAATGAATGTCAAATAAATTATATCTACATGGGTAATCAATAAAATTAAATATTTAAGCTCAATGTTATTTGTATTCACCATAATCACATTGTATTATGGTATAATATATGTAAAACATTTATATATTTTTCTTCTTCTCCATCACCAAAATTTTGGTTTCTTCAACTCTAAGAAACTAAGTTAAGAGACTACAGATGAATGAACCATAATTTATACATATGCATAACAATTAAAATTAAATAGCCACGCTTAATATTGTTTATATTCAACGTATTGACATTGACTCATGGTATACTACATCTTAAAATATTCAATATTTTTCTTTACCATCCCAAAGTTTTATGTTTATTTTATCACTAAGCAAAAAACATAAGAGATTATAATAGACGTAAAAATTAATTATATTTTATTTTTCTACTCCGTCACAAAATTTTAGGTTTTTCCTCACTAAAAAACAAAGTTAAAAGACAATAATCCATGACATATATGTTATATAAAATAGGTAATAACTAAAATAAATAATCAAGCTAAAATTTATTGTTGTTTACCATTTTCACACTGAATTATGGTAAGCTAGATGTAAATATTTTCATTATGTTTCTTCTCCATCACCAAATTTCATGTTTCTTCGTCTCTAAGTCACACAGTTAAAAGACTATAAATGAATGTCAAATAAATTATATCTACATGGGTAATCAATAAAATTAAATATTTAAGCTCAATGTTATTTGTATTCACCATAATCACATTGTATTATGGTATAATATATGTAAAACATTTATATATTTTTCTTCTTCTCCATCACCAAAATTCTGGTTTCTTCAACTCTAAGAAACTAAGTTAAGAGACTACAGATGAATGACCCATAATTTATACATATGCATAACAATTAAAATTAAATAGCCACGCTTAATATTGTTTATATTCAACGTATTGACATTGACTCATGGTATACTACATCTTAAAATATTCAATATTTTTCTTTACCATCCCAAAGTTTTATGTTTATTTTATCACTAAGCAAAAAACATAAGAGATTATAATAGACGTAAAAATTAATTATATTTTATTTTTCTACTCCGTCACAAAATTTTAGGTTTTTCCTCACTAAAAAACAAAGTTAAAAGACTATAATCCATGACATATATTTTATATAAAATAGGTAATAACTAAAATAAATAATCAAGCTAAAATTTATTGTTGTTTACCATTTTCACACTGAATTATGGTAAGCTAGATGTAAATATTTTCAATATGTTTCTTCTCCTTCACCAAATTTCATGTTTCTTCGTCTCTAAGTCACATAGTTAAAAGACTATAAATGAATGTCAAATAAATTATATCTACATGGGTAATCAATAAAATTAAATATTTAAGCTCAATGTTATTTGTATTCACAATAATGACATTGTATTATGGTATAATATATGTAAAACATTTTTATATTTTTCTTCTTCTCCATCACCAAAATTTTGGTTTCTTCAACTCTAAGAAACTAAGTTAAGAGACTACAGATGAATGACCCATAATTTATACATATGCATAACAATTAAAATTAAATAGACACGCTTAATATTGTTTATATTCAACGTATTGACATTGACTCATGGTATACTACATCTTAAAATATTCAATATTTTTCTTTACCATCCCAAAGTTTTAGGTTTATTTTATCACTAAGCAAAAAACATAAGAGACTATAATAGACGTAAAAAATTAATTATATTTTATTTTTCTACTCCGTCACAAAATTTTAGGTTTTTCCTCACTAAAAAACAAAGTTAAAAGACTATAATCCATGACATATATTTTATATAAAATAGGTAATAACTAAAATAAATAATCAAGCTAAAATTTATTGTTGTTTACCATTTTCACACTGAATTATGGTAAGTTAGATGTAAATATTTTCAATATGTTTCTTCTCCATCACCAAATTTCATGTTTCTTCGTCTCTAAGTCACATAGTTAAATAACTATAAATGAATGTCAAATAAATTATATCTACATGGGTAATCAATAAAATTAAATAATTAAGCTCAATGTTATTTGTATTCACCATAATCACATTGTATTATGGTATAATATATGTAAAACATTTATATATTTTTCTTCTTCTCCATCACCAAAATTTTGGTTTCTTCAACTCTAAGTAACTACTAAGTTAAGAGACTACAGATGAATGACCCATAATTTATACATATGCATAAAAATTAAAATTAAAGAGCCACACTTAATATTGTTTATATTCAGCGTATTGACATTGACTCATGGTATACGACATCTTAAAATATTCAACATTTTTCTTTACCATCCCAAAGTTTTAGGTTTTTTTATCACTAAGCAAAAAACATAAGAGACTATAATAGACGTAAAAAATTAATTATATCTTATTTTTCTACTCCGTCACAAAATTTTAGGTTTTTCCTCACTAAAAAACAAAGTTAAAAGACTATAATCCATGACATATATTTTATATAAAATAGGTAATAACTAAAATAAATAATCAAGCTAAAATTTATTGTTGTTTACCATTTTCACACTGAATTATGGTAAGCTAGATGTAAATATTTTCATTATGTTTCTTCTCCATCACCAAATTTCATGTTTCTTCGTCTCTAAGTCACACAGTTAAAAGACTATAAATGAATGTCAAATAAATTATATCTACATGGGTAATCAATAAAATTAAATATTTAAGCTCAATGTTATTTGTATTCACCATAATCACATTGTATTATGGTATAATATATGTAAAACATTTATATATTTTTCTTCTTCTCCATCACCAAAATTCTGGTTTCTTCAACTCTAAGAAACTAAGTTAAGAGACTACAGATGAATGACCCATAATTTATACATATGCATAACAATTAAAATTAAATAGCCACGCTTAATATTGTTTATATTCAACGTATTGACATTGACTCATGGTATACTACATCTTAAAATATTCAATATTTTTCTTTACCATCCCAAAGTTTTATGTTTATTTTATCACTAAGCAAAAAACATAAGAGATTATAATAGACGTAAAAAATTAATTATATTTTATTTTTCTACTCCGTCACAAAATTTTAGGTTTTTCCTCACTAAAAAACAAAGTTAAAAGACTATAATCCATGACATATATTTTATATAAAATAGGTAATAACTAAAATAAATAATCAAGCTAAAATTTATTGTTGTTTACCATTTTCACACTGAATTATGGTAAGTTAGATGTAAATATTTTCAATATGTTTCTTCTCCTTCACCAAATTTTATGTTTCTTCGTCTCTAAGTCACATAGTTAAAAGACTATAAATGAATGTCAAATAAATTATATCTACATGGGTAATCAATAAAATTAAATATTTAAGCTCAATGTTATTTGTATTCACAATAATCACATTGTATTATGGTATAATATATGTAAAACATTTTTATATTTTTCTTCTTCTCCATCACCAAAATTTTGGTTTCTTCAACTCTAAGAAACTAAGTTAAGAGACTACAGATGAATGACCCATAATTTATACATATGCATAACAATTAAAATTAAATAGCCACGCTTAATATTGTTTATATTCAACGTATTGACATTGACTCATGGTATACTACATCTTAAAATATTCAACATTTTTCTTTACCATCCCAAAGTTTTAGGTTTTTTTATCACTAAGCAAAAAACATAAGAGACTATAATAGACGTAAAAAATTAATTATATCTTATTTTTCTACTCCGTCACAAAATTTTAGGTTTTTCCTCACTAAAAAACAAAGTTAAAAGACTATAATCCATGACATATATTTTATATAAAATAGGTAATAACTAAAATAAATAATCAAGCTAAAATTTATTGTTGTTTACCATTTTCACACTGAATTATGGTAAGTTAGATGTAAATATTTTCAATATGTTTCTTCTCCTTCACCAAATTTCATGTTTCTT